>NIVC01001133.1:17500-111302 GCA_002269645.1 Macrostomum lignano
AGTTTTGAAATTGAACTATCTCGACACTTTAACATTCACTCAGAGACTTCGAGTGGCACCAAGGCTCGCACCGGGCGCCTAATGCGCTCCCTCCTCCTAGCTCCCACACCGCTAACTACACGAACCAGAGCAGAGCGACTAACACTATCACGACCAACAGAAACCGACTCAACTACACCGAGCTTCCACATCAGCCTCGGCTGGTGTGATTCTCCGCACACCACCACAACATCACCAGGTTTCGGAAAGGGACCGCATCCTTGCCCATGCAACGGCTTCTCGCGGAGAGCGGTGACGTAGTCCTCTTGCCAAACCTTCCAAAAACGATTCAGAGCGTTGCGCAGAAGATCGAGTCGTCTAGGTAGTGACAGCAGCGTTGACGATTGAGTCGCACCTTGATCAGGTTCCCAAGTGAGTCGCACTCCAAGTAGAAAGTGTGAAGGAGTAATAACTTCACTCCGGTCATCGGCAGAGACGTACAACAATGGCCTACTGTTGATGATAGCTTCGATTTCGATGATTGTAGACGACAACTGATCAAAGTTTAACTGAGCACGACCGATGCTTTTCTTCAAAGAACTCTTAATGACTCCAACTAACCGCTCCCAGAATCCGCCCCACCATGGGGCCTTTTCCGGTATGAACTGCCAGGTAATTCTCCTTTCGGCACAGAACGCCTGCACCTGATCGCTAGTGCTGGCACCGAGGATCCGAGCTGCTGAACGGAAGGTCTTTGCGTTGTCGCTGATCAACGAAGGAAGTCCTCGACGCGCCACAAAGCGTCGCAAGCCGTGAAGAAACTGTTGAGTTGACATATCTGATAGCAGATAAGTCCCTGTTCGGGCGCCATGTAGAAAAATAACTGAAGAAATAACACTGGCCAGTGAATACGTTGACAATAACAACTTGAAAAACAAAGTTAAGATGAAAAGGCTCCTCCAGCAGTATATTTATTTGCGTGGTTGAGAGAGGGGGGTAGAGAATAGATAAGAAGAAAATGGGTAAGAAGGGCGAGGGCTAAAAAGCTCTAACGAGACCGAGGGGGGGGGGCTGACTGAAAACTCACCGATCGATAATCGGAAAACAAGATAAGAGTGTACAGTACATAGAGCACGGTAGATAGAAGATGGACTAGGCACACAGGGAATGGAAGAAAATGAAAAGGGAGCAAGTGAATTCTATTAGCGCAAGCTGAAATTTCGCGACAACTGTGATTTGAGGTTTTTCAATGCCACTACTGCTTCATTCAACTTCTCACGCATTTTAGGCGCCGACTCGCGTGATTATAAAGGGTAAGACCAGGCAGAGGTTCTAGTAGCCACTACCTAATTGTTGCTCTTAAATAAGCGAATACTGCATTTAGCAATGCATCACCACCCTTGCTTCATTCAAGATACAAAAGAGGTTCCGCAGCGCTGCTAAAAAGTCCTAGAACAAAAGTGTCGAATAATCTCAGGCGGTATATGAACAGAGATGGATCAAATTTCAAATATGAAGAAGTCACACTGTGCAGATTTTGCACTAATGAGCTGCAGGCCTGCCCAGATAAAGTTTATTATTTGATCAACATTTCTTTCTCTGATGTAAACATCCGCAACGGCACGAAATCGTTCTGTTGCAGTTCCGAGTGCTGCAACAGTAGCGAATTTAAGAAAGATCTGTCCTATTTTTTAAAGAGAGACATACTACTAATTGCCCTTTTTGGTGGTCACCAAACTTTGTACTACTTCTATTTTTTATTTATTGTATTACGTATGTGTAAATGAGTTCGAATCATATGTTGATTTATATTTGAATCAAGCTAGATATATAGAACAAGATACATATAGAATGGCATACGTTTCAGTAAATCGGGTTTTTATGCAAATCTTGTAAATGAACAAAAAGGAAAAACCATTAAAACTAAAGTACCAGCTACATGAAAAGAGGTAATAATAAATGTCACAGCTAGTGTAGTTTATCAGTTTGTAGTCGAAATTTGACAATGTAAAAATCAATTTGTCACCCAAAGTGAACCATGCACAGTTCTCAAAGCCGCAGTTTCCAAAGATGCTCGACACTTTAGCCTGATGATTTGGCATTGCAAAAGGAGTTGGTCTATGTTGAATGTTTTCTATGAAAGAGAAATACAGGTGCTCAAGTATAGTTGCCGAACTTACCATTTGAAAGATGCACGTCTTGGTTAAGTTGGCATGCGACTGATGAGCTTCGTCTGATGAGCTTCTTTGGTACCGCAGTATCCAAACTGGGATTCTTTGGGACTGTCGGCTGCTCGACTGAATCGATTGGCCGCTTTCAGGCATCGTTTATAGCCGTCGAGGCGTTGAAGACTGCATGGTCGCGTTTTCTTCCTAGGTAGCGCCGCACGGTTCGTTCAGTCGTCGACAGGAAGATTTTTTTCAATTAATAAGCGCGACTGTTTGACGAGATGCACTATAGCCATAGTTGTTTGACAAGACAAATAGCTTTTTCTCCCACTACTCGCTTTCCTGATTTCTTGCAAGACGCAAGCAAAATCAGCACACATCACAGTGTTGTCTATGGTCAAACTAAGCCACACAACTCAGTCGTCTATGGGTAAAACAACTCTTAAAACAGCCAATTGAAGCATGATAAAAAGTGTGGAATAATGGCAGCGACAAAAGTGTGGAATAATGGCCGCAAAAGTGTGGAACAATGGCCGCAAAAGTGTGGAATAATGACTGAGCGCTGAGTGAAAGTATAAATACAATGCACTTGTATAGTGTGCAACTGAGTTGAATAATGGCCAAAACTCGAGTGCGCGTAGCGTAGCGCACGAGTGTCTATGGCCATTATTCAACGAAGTTGCATACTATACAATCTACCACTGTATGAATAGTGGGAAGAATTCCATGCATTGAGACTATTAAGAGGTAATATTAAACAGTTTATCATCTAATAAATTAATACAACAGATCCCACCATAGCTGGTGTAGAGGGTTTCGTGCAAAATCGATAACAGGTGCCAGGCGGTGCTTAGCCTTCGGTTTATTTTCGCTAGTGCTTGGGTTTTTTGAGTGTAGAAAATGCGTGAAGAAAATGCTGGCTTTGATACTGTGTATTTTTGGCTTTCCTGAAATTTATAGAATCGTTTTTGCTAAAAATCGATCCTATAGATACCTACCTACTAACCGACAAACCAATTTTAGCGTATGAAAATCGAATTCTATAGTTAGTTTATAGTACGTCCGTACGGTATTCATATTGCGTATGATCATAAATTACAGTAATTAAATATATGTTTGCCAGTCGTTGATTTTTTACGGGAACCGTCTATCCATTTTTTTTCAAATTAGCTTTCAAAATTGTTCATTTTTGGCGATCATGCATACAGTTTTGATGAAAAATTCGAATGGGAAGTGGGCCAACTATTCGAAAAACTATTTTTAATGCTTTTAATGGCGCTCTGTTTCACGATTTAATTCTTCAGTTCGACCATCTAGGTTTCGCCTTGGTCAATTTACAGTGTAAAATGTACATTCACAATAAAGCTAAGGAGTTTACGACCCTTTGTGGCGTTGATTGAATTTTATCGCTTACCAACCAGTCTGATAGACGATGGATAAAAGAGTGGGTGCATGGGGGGTTTAAAAGCTGGCCTGAAATTTAACAACCCCCTAAACTGCTCTGATCTTGTTTGTTTTGTTTCATTTTATGAATACAACACAAGGTGGCGAAGTTGCAGATGAGGGCAATAGCTAATGGGCCCAATTAATTCAAATTAATTTGGCGACTTGGTATATAAAATTTATACCAATTGGAAGCGGGTCAAATATCCGAAAAACAAAGTTTTTAGCGCTTTCAGAGAATTTTTAATTTGAAGGCCCACCATCAGGGTCTTAGTATCGTAGTGTGCTGCTTATATAGCTATTCAGCATCATTGAAAAGTCGCCATCACAGAAGATTCTGTCTGTGGTCGCCACTTTTGAGAGTGCAGGTAGTCTCTCAATCTTCGCAGGTGACGTAACTTTGCTACGCCGCGGCAGACTAGCTTGAGTTGAGGAATGAAGTGAGGGATGTGCGAGGGTTTTGTTGGACGGATTAAAGCTACCCCAGTCAGTTTTCTCGTATCTTATATTTCAGAATAGTCCAAGACAAATTGCTCACTGGTGCATCGAGTGGCGACTTTTCAATGTTTCTGAGTAAATATAAAATTTCGAACAGTAAAAATTGATTTGGAAGTGGGTCAACTATTTAAAAAAGACAATTTTTTATGCTTCCAATATTTGAATTCTGAAGTTTAATGCCCCCATGGGTGCTTAATGCGCTAGTAGGAACTATTTTTGTCATAAGTGATCGATAAATTTTATTGTCTATGGTGTATCATCATACTTCATGCATATATACTGTGCTGAATACTTTGTCAATATTAACATTCTAAAATACGGATCGAGGCGACTTTTATTATGTAAAAATATTTTATGTTGACGAAAAAAAATTCGGACAGAATGAAAAATCTGCGGAAACTGTCTTTGTTCATATGGACGTTGATAACGTACATGTCAAGTATTTCAATCGGTAAGTACGTTCGCCCTCTTGAATTTAGGTAGATACCAAAATTTTAGTTTTCTTAGGATTATAATTTCATCTCCAAAGGGGTTTTTGAGGGTGCTGATTTTAAATTTGAGCTTCATTTTTATGTAGCTTCAATCTAACTGTATATAGCTTAAAGCCAAGGAAGCAAAAGCAAGGAACGGCGCGAATGGAGGCTTTTAGAGGGCCTTCTTCCACTTTAAGCGTCCTATAGTGAAGGCAATTTTTCCGGAGTCCGTAATTTTTTTGGAATATGCTGTTATTGTTATAAAATGACTTCAAGCACACTATAATTATACATGTTCACTGAGACGAGTTCGCATCTCAAATTGCATGTTCTCAGCCAGTTCAAGAAACGGGCAACGACCGATTGTAGCCTCGGATGAAGATGATTTCAAGCCCGACGAGCATCAGCCTGAATCCAGCGATAAAATCATGCTGATCCTGGTTGCCGTTTTCCTTGGCGGTCCAATAGTGATCGCTCTGATCACTTGCGCCTTGGCCGTTTGTCTCTGTAAACTGCACGAGAATACCGACAAAGTCAGCGGTGTAAGCTCGAATCTTAATCTTAATGAAATTTCACAAGCTGGACACTTCAAACGCCATGGAACTTGAATTGATCTCAGCCAGAAAATGAAACGTACATTTTAGCGCCATTTTGACTTCTGAGAGGGAGCATGACCCAAGAGGCACTTAACCGTCCCCTGAATAGATCCCAAATTACAGCTAAGAGATGCTCAATTAATTTCGGGGCATTGTCCTCCAAACTGGTGGTGTGCCAAAGAGTCATGTGTTACAAACGAGCGATCTCAGGATGTGAACAGGTACATGTACAGGCCAGGTAGGTTGATTTGGGGGGGCACCTCTGCCACACCACCAGTCTAGCTAACCATGGCTGATGTAAGGGACTCTTACCAGACTAATGCCGGAGCGGGGTCTTTTGCATCCGGGGATTCTGCAGTGTACATTTAACAGCTGCGCTAATTAATTAACATATGCACTTTACTCTCGCATCGTGTAGCTGAGTAATTACCAAACTCGTATGAAACGATTTCGGGTTTCTCTGCTGGGGGATGGGACTGGGGTTGGCTTTTAATGACTTTGCGAATTAACCTGAGTAGAGATCGAACAGTGACTTGGGGAGTTAACAAGATTATGATAGCTATAGGGTTGTTCCATTCCAAATGACGGAAAATCTGGGAAGCGTGATACCGCGTGAACAACGTAGCCTTGAACTGCCTTTGACAAGCAAGCAAATGACGAATGACGTCATCTGCCTGCGCTGTGATTGGCTAGAAATAACGAGGTTATAGGTCAAGACCGATCAGAGGGGGTTGCGCAACTATTCACATGGCAAAATGCGACTGGCTTACAGATATAGAGTTCTAAATGGAGGGGGTCGTTTCATATACATGTAAGACCGAAGTTCACAACGCCGAAAACTATACTGCATGATCTTTAATAAGTAACGATAAGTGTGTTGGGGTTGGTGTAAATAGAGTGGATGTAAAATGAGTAAGTGGGTGTTAAAGAGGTGGGCTGCAGGGTGTAAAATGATCGAGTGGGGTGGGTGGAGTTATCGTTGAGTTGTCGGGCGATTAGGTCTTGGGATCCTGGAGTTGGGACCATGCATTTCTTACTGTACTTCTTAATATTGAGAAGAGATTGTTGCGGCCTTACTGCTGATATATCAATTTTAATAGATTCTACAGACTCATTTCACTCTGCCGATCGGGCATACCAATTCCAGACACCTCAGGCCAGCACCCAGCCGCCGCAGCGAGTCGCCCTAATTCCACCAAAGCCAATAACGGAGAGTCCGAAAGCAGTTCAGCCGGGGAGCGTTCCTGAAGATGAGCAGTCTGCTAGTCAGAAGCCAGCTGATAATGTGCCACTTAATCCAGTGGGTTTTGCTGATAATTCTCAAAAGTTTGTGAAATTTTCTGCGGAGGAGAATGCGTCAAAATCGGATAGCTAGCTGGAGAACTGAAAAGCAGCTTGCTGTTGGTCTACATGTAAATTGCGTAATGGTCTTCTGCAATAACAAAAGGTATTTAATTTGTCATGCCTATATAACCTACGATGTAACTAAACGCCTACAGGGCCTGTATTTTAAATTATTACCTAAAGTTTTTTTAACACGCTAGTCTAATTATTTATAACCATAAAAATGAATTTAGTAAAAAAAATAAAAGCAAATATTTTTGCCCTATTTTGGACTTTCGTATTGTGAAATTTCATTTGTTTTTATTATTTTATATACATATAGCTATAATTAACATTATATAGATGGGGGCTCTAGATACATAAGATTGAGAAAGAAAAGATAGCGCGCACAGTCATCAGATTTAGCTATTGTAATATACACAAAAACATAAAAACAAAAAATGAGCTTATGTTTAAAATACACGTGACGTAATTTACTTAATCGTTGTTTCAGCAGGGTGCAATTAGAATAATTTTAAAATAACGCAAATTATTAACGAAAACTATAGTATATTTCAATGAACAAAAACGTATTTCACAGTTATTTGAAGTTTGAACTAAAGTATAGTACTTCGTAAGCTACGAACGCTGCTAACAGTTCTACATATTTTTGTTTGACTGTACTTACATGGATATACTAATTGCGCGAATTTAACTTCTTGATCCCATGCATTTAGACCTATGTTAGTCATATACATTCCTTTTTCGACTGAATTCACTGAATTTCGACTGAAATATCTATAAAAATGGATTTATTTAGTATATTTTACAACGTCTCATTATTGATAACATGCTTGGTGCACATTTCATCATTTTCGGGTAAATTTTACTGTAGCCTACGGTAACTAAAAATATTATAATATTTGTATCTTTAGACTCTATTTAGTTAAGCGTTTATTTAAAAGCATGTTAAATTCCGGTTTATTGACTATATGGCTAACTCAAGTAATTCTCGTTTACTTTCGTTTACTTCGAAGTAATTATCGTGATATTGTGCCTACACTAACTTAAAGAGTATATTATTGTTCAAGTAAAGGATATATATAAAATCCTGTCAAGCTAAAAAAGAACACAAAATAATTAAATTACCACTAGATAGATATAATTGCCTTACTGTATGTATAAATAATTGCTGTACAATTATTAAATGTTAACCAGTTGATAGTTAAACAAAGTCTTCTAAATTTATCTCTTCATTCAGTGGCTGCTCAGAAGGAGAAGCTTGAAGTTGAGGAGCCTCGACTTGAAGGCGAAGACCGGCATATTGGACACGGAAGGCACCAATCTGGCGGCCATCATCGCGCTCGGGTGAGGTACTCCAGCAGCTATCGTGTGCCGCCGCAACTGCTCCAAAGGAAGGGGTGAGTGCGAAAATTCAAGGGGCTGCTATAACGTACGTGTAGGTTAAAAGGATGCGATTAGAAGCAGGGCGCATCCTTGCAATGCAGACAATGGAGACGATGTCCGTACTGAGCATCCCAATCCTGAACTAAGCATCATCTTCCTTACGTTTTCTCCTAAAAATTTTTTGACAATCAATCTTCCAATCACCAGCGGAATCGACTTAGCTAACAAGACGCACCTGATCGAGACCGACAGCGTGCTAATAATCTACCAGTTAAGACGCCTGATTTACAATCGGAGCACAGAAAATCTTGCCGTTTGCGCTGGCCCAGCAACTGGTCCCAGTTTGTCTTCGAATCGGACTCAATCGTTCAACTATTTTGCCTGCCCAACAGAAATTGGAGGTACCAAATTAACCAACTCTGTTAACGACGAACGATCAGACGTGGCTTCATACTGCTGCGGCTCCGCACCGTCGCAGACTTGCTGCGACAAAGAGACATTCTATCGGACCTACGGTCATTCAGTGCCTCCTTCGATGGTTGTCATTGGCGTCTCTGCCGCTGCTGGGATGATTGTATTAGCATTGCTCACTGCAGTTTTGTTCTGCATCAAACGACCAATTCGAAGCGACTCAACGGTTAGCAAAGTTAATAAAAAATCGGATTCCGCTGGGACACCGCTGATTCTTACTGCGGGCCCGTTGACGGACAGCCTCGGCTCGGTCTATGCGACAAGTCAGCAGTGCCCGGCAGACTAGCCCGCTGTCTCACATGTTGACTAATATAGTGATATAACCAATTCGTTGTCTACAGAAATGTACATAAACCAAGTGCTAGCTCGTACACTGCGTTCAATTACGTCAATCGTAAAACGGAAGTGTGCACAGAGAGGGGGATTCAAGGAGACACTACAACCTAGTAGTTGGAAGCGCCAATCTAGTTGATAGAGACTTACAACCTAGTAGATAGAGACTACAACCTATAGTAGATAGAGACTACAACCTATAGTAGATAGAGACTACAACCTATAGTAGATAGAGACTACAACCTATAGTAGATAGAGACTACAAACTAATAGATAGAGGCTACAACCTAGTAGATAGAGACTGCAAACTAATAGATGGTTTATATAGATAGTATCTACAACCTAGTAGATAGAGACTAAAACCTAATAGATAGAGACTAAAATCTAGTAGATAGAGACTAAAACCTAATAGATAGAGACTACAACCTAGTAGATAGAGGCTACAGCCTACAGAGACTAAAATCTAGTAGATCGAGGCGCCCGCATAAGAGATAGGGGCGTCAACCTATTAGATATAGGCGTCAGAATGAGAGATAGAGGCGTCAACCTATTAGATATAGGCGTCAGAATGAGAGATAGAGGCGTCAACCTATTAGATATAGGCGTCAGAATGAGAGATAGAGGCGTCAACCTATTAGATATAGGCGCCAGAATGAGAGATAGAGGCGTCAACCTATTAGATATAGGCACCAGAATGAGAGATAGGGGCGTCAACCTATTAGATATAGGCGTCAGAATGAGAGATAGAGGCGTCAACCTATTAGATATAGGCGCCAGAATGAGAGATAGAGGCGTCAACCTATTAGATATAGGCGCCAACATGGGAGATAGAGGCGCCAAAATGAGAGATAGTGGCGCCAACGTGGGAGATAGTAGCGCCAAAGGCCTATTAGTTGATTTATCCATTAAAAATAACTTAGTCAATGAAATGTCTGTTCTTAGCTATATTAACTGTCGTAAAAGTGAACTCACTTGCATTTTAATTTACAGTTATTGATTGCTATTGTGATTATAATGAGCTTGTTTAATTTTATCAACTGCGATACATTTTGTACTTTTGTACTCTATAGAAACTCGAAAAAATGCTCTTGTATTTGTAATACTGTATGTAAAAGTTTAATTAATTGTGGCTAATAAAAAGCATTCAAGTTAAAATCAAATTGCAGCAGAACTTTAGCATATTCATATAAATCTTCGATTGCGAAAGCTGGAGTTGCCATGCAAGCTTGAGTTAGTGGTAAAGCAAAACAGCTATCTGAGACAAAGCTTGAGTACATTTTATCTTGCTGCAGGAGAGCTGTTATCTACCTGTGCCGTGGTGAGAACACAAGCATTAGGGTCGATTGCAGAGTCCATATACTTGCTTTCTATGAAGAGAATGGAAAGGTTTTTATTTCATGATTTTATCTTTCCACCTAAAGTTTAACAATCGTACGTCAAACTTTGTTTATAATGCAAAACCCAGAAACCATGCACTATTTTAAGTAGCGCTGTAGAAGTTTAAGTATGGCCATTGCCCGATTCTCTATCTACGAGATGTATTAAAAAATTAGTGTCCGTGTCCTTAACTCTGCACTGCTTCAGTTCACCCAGCTGTAAAATGGGTGCCAGCATTAGCTGGGGTAATTGAGGGTGTGTGGCGACCCCACAGTCCATTGACTGAACAGCCGTACGCAGCCTTCAGATGCGCCGCGCAATAGCTGCGGCTGAGCTGTCGGTTGCACATCTGACCCAATTGGGGCAGGTGTAATCAATTATTATTATTATTATTCAAAAAGTTCTTTTCGGTGCCCTACAAAACTGAACACAAACAACTGGAACTATGAAAACACAGTTAGATTGTTTAACATGATACTGCCACTCAACATATTCACCACCAATGTCTTCACTTCTGCCAGCGATGTACCAGACCTCTGATTCCGGAACTCACGCCACTCGCGTCCGTTTGGGCGAACAGCTTGACTGCAAGCAGCGTCGATGTGCTCGACGCTGTCGAATAGAATGCCCGAGGGTGCCTCTTCACAGATGGAAATAAGACGAAGTCACACGGCGACAAATCAGGCGACTAAGGTGGATGTTGGAGCACTTCCCAGCCCCATTTGCTCAGGAGTTCCACGACGTTGTGCTTGCGATGTGCTGGCGCATTGTCGTGCAGCAGGATCACGCCAGATTCCAGCAGACCAGGGCGCTTCTTTCGTATTGTTGGGCGCAACTTCTCCTGCAGAATCCACTTGTAGTAGTCCCCATTGACGGTGGTTCCTTGTGGGACTGCCCAGTTCAGCAGGATTCCTTGGGAATCAAGAAACATGAAGTGCATGATCTTTATCGCGCCCTGCTTCCTGATGGCCTTCTGATGAGGTCTTAGAGAATGTGCTGGAAGCCATTCGGCAGACTGGGCCTTTGTCTCAGGATCTCAGCTGTAAACCCACGTCTCGTCTCCAGCAGCAATTCTCGATGGAAAATCCTCCCCTTCACGATGGAACCGACGCAGGTGGCTGCTTAAAGCCAGAGTTCGCTGCATCTTTTGCTCACCTGTCAGCAGGTGTGGCGCCCACTTGCAAAACTTTTTCTGCAGGTGATGACAGTACTATTTTCGAACTGTCTGCTCAGCTGGTGCACAGTTGCCAAGCACTTGCTGAAACTCCCTAAACATATCCGACGGCTTTTTTCCTTGCAGAAACTGAAACGTCATCAAGCTATGAACGTCTAGTTTTGAAATTGATTCAGCCATGGCCAAAAACTTGAGTGGTAGCTGACCGAAAGGTTTGCTGCTCGAACATAGTTGCAAACTGAGGCTTAAAACCCTAGAACGTTTAGGCCATAGACATAACTGGTGAAATCGCTAAAATTCTGTTTACCTATCTATCTATCTATCTATCTATCTATCTATCTATCTATCTATCTATCTATCTATCTATCTATCTATCTATCTATCTATCTATCTATCTATCTATCTATCTATCTATCTATCTATCTATCTATCTATCTATCTATCTATCTATCTATCTATCTATCTATCTATCTATCTATCTATCTATCTATCTATCTATCTATCTATCTATCTATCTATCTATCTATCTATCTATCTATCTATCTATCTATCTATCTATCTATCTATCTATCTATCTATCTATCTATCTATCTATCTATCTATCTATCTATCTATCTATCTATCTATCTATCTATCTATCTATCTATCTATCTATCTATCTATCTATCTATCTATCTATCTATCTATCTATCTATCTATCTATCTATCTATCTATCTATCTATCTATCTATCTATCTATCTATCTATCTATCTATCTATCTATCTATCTATCTATCTATCTATCTATCTATCTATCTATCTATCTATCTATCTATCTATCTATCTATCTATCTATCTATCTATCTATCTATCTATCTATCTATCTATCTATCTATCTATCTATCTATCTATCTATCTATCTATCTATCTATCTATCTATCTATCTATCTATCTATCTATCTATCTATCTATCTATCTATCTATCTATCTATCTATCTATCTATCTATCTATCTATCTATCTATCTATCTATCTATCTATCTATCTATCTATCTATCTATCTATCTATCTATCTATCTATCTATCTATCTATCTATCTATCTATCTATCTATCTATCTATCTATCTATCTATCTATCTATCTATCTATCTATCTATCTATCTATCTATCTATCTATCTATCTATCTATCTATCTATCTATCTATCTATCTATCTATCTATCTATCTATCTATCTATCTATCTATCTATCTATCTATCTATCTATCTATCTATCTATCTATCTATCTATCTATCTATCTATCTATCTATCTATCTATCTATCTATCTATCTATCTATCTATCTATCTATCTATCTATCTATCTATCTATCTATCTATCTATCTATCTATCTATCTATCTATCTATCTATCTATCTATCTATCTATCTATCTATCTATTATCTATCTATCCATCTATACATGAATCATGCTACTGAACTTGACAGTAGAGAATATTCAGTAATATAACGTTATATATTTTTAATTTTGTCTTTCCAAGCTCCATGTGTGTATGTTAGGCGGGTCATGCAGCCCAGGGCAACCGCACAAACAGCCGCTGATTGCTAATTTAATTTGCGGCCATATACGCAATTTGTGGGGGGGGCGGCTATCAAAACATGAGCCAAAGAAAATTTCTCTCCCAGTCAGATGGTTTTTCTGACCATCGCTGGGGACCTCACTAATTAATACTGCGCGGGTATAGGATGGCCGCACTTTGTCAATAACACAACGTTTGGACATTGCTGCTGGACAAGAAAGTGCATCTTCAGATGCAAGTGCACCGGATGACATTTTAAGCAACGCAGATTGATCAGTAACCAATGCTTTTGGATAGCTATAAATATCTATAAATCTAAAACTATAAATTTTTAATCAAAAGCACATTCAAAATAAACTTATTCAGACACATACGTGAAAAGTAGTGGCGTGCAAAACATTCGTTTTAATTTTAAACAATATACACAAAATTTGTTTTACGAGAAGTCCCTCGATACAAAATTGAGTGCGGATTCATATTTAAACAATAGGGGAAATCTTGCATGACGTTGGTGCTATGGTGACTCGAAATTGATTTCACGGCAGTTTTGAACGCAACTACGAGTATGTCAAATAGCGGAGATGAAAGGGTAAAGTTTTTTATCACTAGTTTTACCTATCACAATTATTGTTTGCAGAGCGACGCTTGAGAATACAATGGAGTGGCCATCGAATAATACTAGAAACATACTAGGACTTTTCCATCACAACTGCCTACTGCATAGCAAAAGCAAGTGGAACGAATCCCATTGGCTCAAGCAGATGAGCCAATGAATTACAAACTAACTAAGCTACTGCGAAAGAGTTTTATGGGCTGGACGGACTGACAGGATCTTTTTGCTAAGAGGATGCAATAAACGGACTGCAGTCGACTGCTAATCAATCTGTAAATCATGACCAAGTGATTTTTTGACGCAATAATGACGGCTAATAAAACTCTTATAAGTGGAAACGACTCGTCCAGTCTGGAGTTGGAAGGCCTGAACTGGGCCTATCTGGGTCTGTACATCATCCCTGTGCTCACAGTATGGGGCAACGTACTGGTCTGCGTGAGCGTCTTCGTGGAAGCTCGATTAAAGAGTCGATTCAACTCGTTTCTCGTCTCCTTGGCCATCAGCGACCTGCTGTGTGCAGTGCTGGTGATGCCTGTATCAGCGTTCAAGATGATTAGTGGCGGTGAGTGACATATCTGTGATTTATTCAGCAAGAAATCGATGATTACCCAGGTTTATAACCAAACTTCTGATTCTTTCTAGTTTCGCACCTGAGTTCATCTGGACTCGACCTAATTTTGATTTTTATTTCCATAAAGACTGATAAGAATCGCATGTTTGTACTAGAGCTATAGCTAGTTAATTTATGCTCAGTCGTGCATGCACAGGGCTGAAACTTCAAGTAGCAATTCAAATATTTCATGATGGAAAACAGGGAAAAAACAGGGCAAACACTGAAAGCTACAAGATCCGGTAGCAATGCGCGATGTGATTTTCTGCCAGCTGTGCAGCCCAAGATGCATTCTGAGATGTTTCAGAAAAGAGGAATATCAATGCGTCATGTCTGAATCCTTTCCATATGTTGCATTTAACCTCAAGACTTTGTGGACAAAGCTTTGCAAGAAAAAGTCTCATCTTGAGCTCCTATATTGAGCTGGAGTTTTCAAGTTTATGACAACAATCTCGAAGGCAAGATTTTGACGCTAATGCCTCCCATTGCGCCCAAACCCTGTTTCCATTCCATTTTCAGCTAAAACTAATCCCTTAATCCTAATAATTGCGTTTCGTTTTCCTTGGCTTTACACGACTCGTGAAATCCAATCAGCTAAGATTTATTGTCAGAGCTAATTGTCACAAAGTCGTTCCCGGTCAAATCTGCCTGGGTATTGACTACGCTTAGGCTTAGGATTAATGAGATCTTATGCTTTATTTTGAGTCTAATTTGTCCAACAACGACTGCATATTCGTAGTGACTTGATCGTGCACTTATGCAAGCCGTTAGCCCAGAACAGCGGTTAGTGTAAGCTCATGCAGGCCATGGCTTATCTTTGAAGGTTGAACTGCAAGCCCAATTGTAGCTTAATGCAGGACAATGACTTATCTTTGAAGGTTGAACTGCAAGCCCAATTGTAGCTCAATGCAGGATAATGGCTTATCTTTGAAGGTTGAACTGCAAGCCCAATTGTAGCTCAATGCAGGATAATGGCTTATCTTTGAAGGTTGAACTGCAAGCCCAATTGTAGCTCAATGCAGGACAATGACTTATCTTTGAAGGTTGAACTGCAAGCCCAATTGTAGCTCAATGCAGGACAATGGCTTATCTTTGAAGGTTGAACTGCAAGCCCAATTGTAGCTCAATGCAGGATAATGGCTTATCTTTGAACGTTGAACTGTATGCCCAATTGTAGCTCAATGCAGGATAATGGCTTATCTTTGAAGGTTGAACTGCAAGCCCAATTGTAGCTCAATGCAGGATAATGGCTTATCTTTGAAGGTTGAACTGCAAGCCCAATTGTAGCTCAATGCAGGATAATGGCTTATCTTTGAAGGTTGAACTGCAAGCCCAATTGTAGCTCAATGCAGGACAATGGCTTATCTTTGAAGGTTGAACTGCAAGCCCAATTGTAGCTCAATGCAGGATAATGGCTTATCTTTGAAGGTTGAACTGCAAGCCCAATTGTAGCTCAATGCAGGACAATGACTTATCTTTGACGGTTGAACTGCAAGCCCAATTGTAGCTTAATGTAGGACAATGAATTATCTTTGACGGTTGAACTGCAAGCCCAGCAAAACAGAAACTGTTTCTTCAAAGTTTGAACATTTAAAGATAGCCTAAGTATTGTGTATAATAGTATTATGCTTTTGAACTACTCATCATATAGGAAGCTGAACTCAGCTAAGTGAGATGATCGTGAAGGGATTCATCAGTCATTTGCAAGGCCCTTTGTGAGCTATTCATCAGATTTAAACAAACTATCTTAGATCTTGCTTTGGAAAAAATACTAATTTTAGGTTTTACTTTGAAGTGCTTCTCTCAATCCATCTCTGTCTCCTGAATCGGTTGACCCACTTTATAATGATTTTTATACTTTACCCAATATCAGAAGTTAGCCATCAAACTCAGAGTCTTCTTGAGCTAGCTTTAAGAAAGTTAGGTCGCTTAGAAATTCCAATTAGGGATCTGAAATTCTTCACTCCTCGCCACACTAATCTCACTCAGTCCCAAGCCGCATGCACAGTTAGACTAACGACATTAAATCAGAGATAAGCGGATCATCTATATTTGTCTTAGTATCTCTCTGGCTGCTTATTCTGAGGTAGCTTTTATGCCTGCAATTGACGTCATCTTTAACAGGGCATTCATTTTTTGGAGTCTGGGTTGAACTTTAAAACCATAGCTCCATCATTGCAGTCTCCAGCTAAGCGCTAAAAATAGGCACTCGCGGACGGACGGTCGCATACTCTCATACAGGTGGTGAAACTGAAACATTAACCGGGAAAAGGGAAGGAAGTATAGAAGCAAATAGTTCTCTACAGGTTCCCCCGGCATAAATTGCCGTCGAGATGCTCTGAGCCGTGGATTTGGATTAATTGAGCAGCCATGGGAACCCAAAAGTTGCTGGCTCTATAAAGTTAAACAATGCCCAGCTTTAAGGGATGGAAGGCCAGAACCCCGGAAAATCGTGGCGTTGAAGAATGGGACAGACTTAGCCTTAACGGGGGGCAGTTCGGAGAAGACTGCATTGCAGGCATGGGAAAGATGTTCCGAGCGTTTGCTTTCTGAGTTTCCTTCTCCCATTTTCCTGTTACCCTATTCTCCCTCAACCACTCCCGCTATTGCAAATATTTGGCTTGAAGCAGCAAGGGAGGCATTTGATGTCGCTGTAACTTGAGCAAACCACCGACAGAGTTTTAAAAAAAAGCATTTCTCCCCTCGAGCGCATGTCGCAACTTGTTAAGCAAAAATTTTCTTTAAAATTTTTTTTCAAATATTCAAATTTTTGTTCGCTACTTAGCAAAAAATCATACTTAGAATTGATGAGTTAAACTTGAAGCCGGATTGGCGTCTAAAAACTACGGTATTAGGGAACTTTTCTCAGCGCCTCAAATTACAAAGGCGCCCTTAGCATTGCCTCAGATGGCGCCCTTATCATTGCCTCAGATGGCGCCCTTATCATTGCCTCAGATGGCGCCCTTATCATTGCCTCAGATGGCGCCACTATCATTGCCTCAGATGGCGCCCTTATCATTGCCTCAGATGGCGCCACTATCATTGCCTCAGATGGCGCCAATATCATTGCCTCAGATGGCGCCCTTATCATTGCCTCAGATAGCGCCACTATCATTGCCTCAAATGGCGCCCTTATCATTGCATCAGGTGGCGCCCTTATCATTGCCTCAGATGGCGCCCTTATCATTGCCTCAGGTGGCGCCACTATCATTGCCTCAGGTGGCGCCACTATCATTGCCTCAGGTGGCGCCCTTATCATTGCCTCAGGTGGCGCCCTTATCATTGCCTCAGATGGCGCCCTTATCATTGCCTCAGGTGGCGCCACTATCATTGCCTCAGGTGGCGCCATTATAATTGCCTCAGGTGGCGCCACTATCATTGCCTCAGGTGGCGCCATTATAATTGCCTCAGGTGGCGCCCTTATCATTGCCTCAGGTGGCGCCCTTATCATTGCCTCAGGTGGCGCCATTATAATTGCCTCAGGTGGCGCCACTATCATTGCCTCAGGTGGCGCCATTATAATTGCCTCAGGTGGCGCCCTTATCATTGCCTCAGGTGGCGCCTATTTTTACTCTAGATTAACAAACTCAACAATTCTACTGCCGCGCAGAATTTCACAATGAAATTCGATTAAATCGATCAGAAAAGAAGATGATGCAAATCTCCCTAATGCATGGATCCCAGCCAATACAGAACAATACAGGCAGAGAGGAATTACAACAGATAATGCAAGCAGCCACAAGAGCTTGCAAGGATCTAGATCTGATTACCGGCTCAGAGACAGTCATGAGTTCCATTCTTCCTCACTGGGATTAATGAATTTACTACAGAAAGCAGAGATATTCACATGGCATGTTTGTATTTTTATTATCATTCTCGTGCATTGGGGATAAAAATTACCTCTCAGAATAGATTGCAGCTGAAGGATTCTAGCCGCTGTGCACCCTGTGGGATCGTGTGTATGAGTGCCTGCGTGCTCAGGAGTGTGCTCAGGGCTCTGCGAACAGAGATGAGTAAATAGCAGTGAAATTGGTAAATAAAGTTTTTAAAGTCCATGCTAAATTGTCCTTGGTTTATGCTCCTAGATATAGCGTCGGAGAATCTCATTAACCATCTAAGGCGGGCCTTTTCGATAAGAGAAATGATTTATTAGCAACCATAATAACCAAGCTTTCTCTCCTCTAGACGTTCACGACTTCGCTTTCGTTCTCTCTTTTGCATCGGTCACTGGGCGTGAGGTGCCGCTTGAACTCACTGAGGTGTGAGCCTCCTCATTGTTAACCCCGGCTGACTTGAGATTTTCACCTGTCTCTGGCTTCCTCTTCTGTCGTTTCTCGTGTAAGCTGCAGTCAAAAGTATAACAAAGGTTTCAGTGGCCTGAAGATTTTCCTCTAGACTTTGTTCATTTCACTAGAATGTTTTCATAGGCCAGCTTCTTGTCGTGTTGATGTTGTTTAAGTATTTGACTGTTTAAACCCAGTTTGATGAGTTTGACAGCTGAGACTGATCAAGCGGACTGTTTGCGGCGCTTTTGTATGGAAGAGGTGTTTCGTTTTCGAGTGAAACCTGGAACTCGGTTTCTTGAAGTTCAGCTTCGATTATGTCTAACCAGAATTTTGTTTCAGCTGCGGATTCAGTCATCCCTGACTCTCCCTCTCTGACACTCCCTCTCTGACTCTCCATCTCTGACTCTCCTTCTCTGACTCTCCCTCTCTGACTCTCCATCTCTGACTCTCCCTCCCTGACACTCCCTCTCTGACTCTCCATTTCTGACACTTCCTCTCTGACTCTCCCTGTCTGACTCTCCCTCTCTGACTCTCCATCTCTGACTCTCCATATCTGACTCTCCCTCTCTGACACTCCCTCTCTGACTCTCCATCTCTGACTCTCCTTCTCTGACTCTCCCTCTCTGACTCTCCATCTCTGACTCTCCCTCTCTGACTGTCTCTGACTCTTCCTCTCTGATTCTCCATCTCTGACTCTCCATCTCTGACTCTCCCTCTCTGATTCTCCCTCTCCCATCTCGAGTCTTTCAAACTCCCTCTCCGAGTCTCCCCTTATTTCTCAGTACACCTACATCCACTCTATTTATTCCTTAACCAGCCATAAAACTCTGTCTGTCGATTTTAACGTACACAGCAAACTTTCGATTGGAACAAGTCAACCGCATAGAAGCGCACAATAATTAATTGCCGACAGGGGAGAACAACAAAGGCTACAGATGGCATCAATGGCATTGATTTTGCTTATGAGATCATTTAGATGGTAACAACACGGAGACTGATGTGGCCTCATAATGAACAATACCTGCAATTTCTCGGTCCATCAACGCTGGGGACAATTAGTACTGTGCTGTCATGAATACTGTGACACAATTAGACGTGCAAGGAACGAAGCCCATCAAAAACGGTTTATCAATTCATATTTGCTCCTTCAAGCACTGAGAGGAGGCTTCCATCTGTTCAGTGTAAACTTTTTTGTCTGTCTTCTAAAGTGCGCTGTCTACGGGCCTCTTGCTGGCGCCCCTGGTGCTGGCGCCCCTTGGTTCTGGCGCCCCTGGTGCTGGCGCCCCTTGGTTCTGGCGCCCCTGGTGCTAAAGCCCCCTCACTCAAAAAAGTGTTGGTATCCGAGTTCATGACATTCACTGTTAGAAAAAGCGCAAACAAACGGGACACAAAAATTATCTCCTAATTCACCAAAGCAACATACTCAAAAGAAACAATTTTTAAACCAACCGCTAAAAGCGGTTCCTGCCTTCGCAACTGCTTCGGCTCGCTAGGCAGGAATTGAATTTAAAAGCCAATTAAAGAGAAGAAAGAGAGACCGAGAAAGGCGGTAAGTGTTGCTTTGATTACTGATGCAGAACACTTTTTGCCTGGAGGAGGCGGCAGGTCAATTTCCTGGCAACTGACTTGATGCTTTTGGCGCAGACTCTCTGGCAGACTTTATTCAGGCACTGCAGTGCCGGCAATCAGGCTTGAAAGCTTTGGGTGAAATCTGCTAAGCATTGACAATGGAGTCTCATTGTGATAAACTAAATTAATTTAGTGAAACGTAAATGACTCAGTCAGTCAATCAACTAAGATACTCCATCTATCTATCTATTATCTATCAATCAATCAATCTATCTATCTATCTATCTATCTATCTATCTATCTATCTATCTATCTATCTATCTATCTATCTATCTATCTATCTATCTATCTACGCTCGTATCTATCTATCTATCTATCTATCTATCTATCTATCTATCTATCTATCTATCTATCTATCTATCTATCTATTTATTTATCTATCTATCTATCTATCTATTTATCTATCTTACTAAAGTATTCTAGCTGGAGTCGGCAATGAGAAGACAAGATCTGAGAGTCTGGTAGCTGCAGATGACACTGACCGGTCGATGCTGACGGCGCAGTGTTAACAGAACGCGAGAGAGGAGCTCAGGAAGAGAGGAGAGCAGGCAGTGCTCGGATCAATGGCGAATGCGAGGGAGAACGGGAGTGGTAGAAGTGAAGTCGCGGGAGTTCCCGGACTTGTTGTCAATGCAGCTGATCGATGACTTTCACTTTCAACTCGAGCAACAGGCCAAGCCGGGGAGCTGTTGGAGTTCGTGCAGAGATAACGGGGACGTAGAGGCTGTTGAAGCGAGAGTATAAATAACTATATATAGAAGTTCAGAGACAGAAAGTTTTAGTAGACAGTTCTGGAGTAGTTACACAAATTCAGATATTTGTTTGCACTTCTAGATAGAAGCAATATGATATGTCTGCTAGCGTTCCTGTAGTAGCAAAAACATTGTCAGAAATGTATTTATGCATGTAGCATTTCTGTCTGACAGGTAGATCATCTCACTGTCTAACAGGTAGATAATCTCAATGTCTAACAGGTGGATAATCTCACTCTCTAACAGTTAGATACTCTCACTGTCTAACAGTTAGATACTCTCACTATCTATCAGGTGGATAATCTTACTATCTAACAGGTATATAATCTCACTGTCTAACAGGTTGATAATCTCACTGTCTAACAGGTAGATAATCTCACTGTCTAACAGGTTGATAATCTCACTGTCTAACAGATAGATAATTTCACTGTCTAACAGGTAGATAATCTCACTGTCTAACAGATAGATAATTTCACTGTCTAACAGGTAGATAATCTCACTGTCTAACAGGTAGATAATCTCACTGTCTAACAGGTAGATAATCTCACTGTCTAACAGGTAGATAATCTCACTGTCTAACAGGTAGATAATCTCACTGTCTAACAGGTAGATAATCTTACTATCTAACAGGTATATAATCTCACTGTCTAGCAAGTAGATAATCTCACTGTCTAACAGGTAGATCATCTCACTGCCTAACAGGTAGATAATCTCACTGTCTAACAGGTAGATAATCTCACCGTCTAACAGGTAGATAATCTCACTGTCTAACAGGTAGATAATCTCACTGTCTAACAGGTAGATAATCTTACTATCTAACAGGTATATAATCTCACTGTCTAGCAAGTAGATAATCTCACTGTCTAACAGGTAGATCATCTCACTGTCTAACAGGTAGATAATCTCACTGTCTAACAGGTAGATAATCTCACTGTCTAACAGGTAAATAATCTTACTATCTAACAGGTATATAATCTCACTGTCTAGCAAGTAGATAATCTCACTGTCTAACAGGTGGATAATCTCACTGACTGACAGGTAGATACTCTCACTGTCTAGCAGGTAGATTCAGAATCCCTTCCAACAGGTAGATAGTGACGGAGGGTCGACAATCCCATGTTCCATCCGTGGCTCAAAGTACAAAAACACCATTTGATTAAAAAAATCACCGTCCTTTCATCTGCATCTTTCTTTGAACGCGGCTTTCAAGCCAGAGGCAGATCTGATGAACTGGAAGGCCCAGAGATAGTGGATTCGCTCAGGCAGAAAGGTTTTCGACTTAATTAAGACCGCGCGGGTCCCTAACCCACGGACCAATGATTGAGAATCTTTGCTGAACCCATACTAGTGCTGTGCTATAAAAACTGTAGGTTTGCACCGCATATTACAGTTTCGTGGGGAGGGAGAGGGGTTAGAAACGCGAGCCGGAACTGCAGAAATGAGCAGAGCGAGTCGAGACTTTACCGAGCTACAGGACGGTCGGTCAAGCAGCTCCTACTAAAGGTTGGTTAGCTACTCCTGGCTTCTGTTCGAAGCTTTAGATTGTGAAATGGCTGGTGGTCACGCGATCGAAGCTCTTCAGCCGGCAGACAAGGGGATGCCGAGGCCAGTGAACGGTTCATTGATTTCTGGCCTCCTGGAATTGAGAGAAAAATACGACTGGTGGTCACGAAGAGAGGTGAAACGATAGTCGGATTGCGGAAATCAAGTGATTAGGGGCCTTATTGGAAGTCCTTTGAAAGCTTCTCGCCATTGTTGAAGGTTTTTGTGGACGCATAAAACAAATATCTGCATTCGAGAAAGCAGGGGCGTCCCATGGATTTTTTGATGGGGGGGGGACAAAGCCACGAATTTGACCTCTACATGCATATTATTTTCAGAATTGGTGCTGTCAGCGCTCATTTTGGCGCCGCAGACACTCATTTTGGCGCCGCAGGCACTCGTTTTGGCGCCGCAGACACTCATTTTGGCGCCGTAGATACTCATTTTGGCTCCGCAGACACTCATTTTGGCGCCGCATACACTCATTTTGGCGCCGCAGACACTTGTTTTGGCGCCGCAGACACTCATTTTGGCGCCGCAGGCGCTATGTATTGTCGCTCTGAAGCAAAATATTGATTTCCACAGTTGGTCACAAGGTTGGGTTGGGTGGAAAGACAAAGCATTGGAGTGTCCCAGCATAGCTTTTACTGGGGGGGGGGGACATGTCCCCCTGTCCCCCCAGTGGCGACGCCCCTGAGGGAAAGAATTGGCACAGAATCGGTTGCGGTTATAAAAAGATGATTAAAATTTGTCATACTACAGAAAATCAGTCGTTGCAGTCGTTAGCTGCATGGATGTCAAATCCAGTCCCCCCCGATCCTCAAACCCGTTCGCATATGATGAGAAAGCCAACCGGTTATTAGAGCCTTCCTTAGCAACCTGCCTGCCAACCGGACCATCAAGCTATATTGAACTCGTCTCCATTTCCGTATTGGCGACTTACGCAGCGGATCAAGTTTTATATTATGCATATATGCTCGCGATTCATGCCTGTTCTGTACGGTGGAGTAATGCGTTCAGATGAGATTGTTAGCTATAAGTGCAGAGACCTTGTGGGCTACGGACTGCATCTAGCAAAATTAATGCGCTTTGGATATCACTCGGATGGAGACTTGCTCAGAAACTCAGTTCTCTATCATGGCGTGAGTCTATCATGAATGTCCGAGAATGTACTTGGTAAACACCTCATATGATGTCTCAATAGACCTTTATAAAACCTCTAGTGGTGTTTCAATAGTTTTGATTAAACATTTCACATATTTCTATATAAAAACCTCAGATGATGTTTCAATAGTCCTAGATAAACACCTCAGATGATGTTTCAATAGTCCTAGATAAACACCTCAGATGATGTTTCAATAGTCCTAGATAAACACCTCAGATGATGTTTCAATAGTCCTAGATAAACACCTCAGATGAGGTTTCAATAGGCCTAGATAAACACCTCAGATGATGTTTCAATAGTTCTAGATAAACACCTCAGATGATGTTTCAATAGTCCTAGATAAACACCTCAGATGATGTTTCAACATTCCTGGATAAACGTACAAAACGGGATTGTGAAGTGTCTCAGTTGAATGCTATGTAGTAGTTGAAGAGACTCAGATTAAACAAACTGAAAAACTTAGATTAATGCTTAATACTTCAAGATAAATAACTCAATGCGAGCTAAATGCCCTTGGGAGGGCGCAATGATGAGGGCTCGTGTAGTTGGGAAAAAGCCTGCTTTGAAAGCGGATTCAATCGGGTATCCATAGTCACAAAGCAGCTAAAGCCTCGAAGGCTGAGATGCACCAATTAGCGATGTTTCTGCACAAACTATCTGTGCTAATCACTCTCTCAACCGTAAAGCTATTAGCTGACACAGTTAAGTCACGCTAAGAACCTGCTGGTGACATCAAATGAATGTCCACTCGCACACACGCACTGTAGCGAAGCCGGTATGAGTAATCAAAGACTTATCCTCAGAAAGAACCAGCGTCTTGTCCTACTCGCTGTGTCTCTGTGGATTAGCCCAGGACTCTAATGAGGTGTTCTGAAGTTGCCCAGTAGACGGAAGTGCTCAAGAAAGGCTTGCAAGCCACGCACTACTTCTTCAACGCTCCTGAAGCTCTCGGGGAGGCTGTAGTTGAGAAATGTCAGGCTATAGAGACCCTCCAGGGAGGGCGCATCAGGCAAAGACAGGAGGGTGCTGGAGGGAAAGGCAGGAGAGAGAGAAACAGAATGCTTGTCAGTGCCCGCCGTGTTTCTGTCTATCAGTCTCAACTCGTCTCTCCGTGGACACTGGAGCCGCGGGCGAATTCTGGACCAACCCAATGGACTGAGCAGGACGAATTCGAAACAAGATACCGAATAGTTGAAGGCCCATCGCCTTGGCACCCGATGACACCGCGAGGTCTTTATTTAGGCTTTCTCTTTGGCGTCCCTCGGCCCGGACAGTCCCAGTTTTCGCCCCCGCAATGCCTGAGAGCACAAGCCCCAACAACATTTCTCTCTCTCTCTCTCTCTAACTCTGTCCAGTCAATTTTGAGTTTGAAGGCTCAATTACCTATAGGTTGATTCTGTCCAAAACCATTCGCCTCAAGACGTATTAGTCTCCTGTAAACTGTGCATAAGCTCTAAACCTCTGCACCAATACTTACTGGTAAAGTAGTATTTACATGCATTCGTAAGCGGTACTTTTTGTACTTTTGAATCGATAGATAACTGGGCCAACGTTCACAAATTTTAGGAAATATCGCAAAAATTCCACGCAGCGTCTGTCTGGTCTGGTACAGCCTGGACGTCTTCTTCACCGCGTCCACCATCATTCACCTGTGCACCATATCGATTGATCGCTACTTTGCGCTCAACAATCCGTTGAAATATCACCGACAGAAGCGCAAGTCAGCTCTAGTAGTGAAGATTGTTTGCACCTGGCTGATACCGTTCTCCATTGCTGGACCGCTGTTCGCTTTCGCGCTGTGGCTGGACACGGCAGACGAAGACTCGTTCAAAGGCTGCGGGCCGCACAATGCCTACTTCATCATTACGGCAACGGTTGTGACTTTCTTTCTACCCCTGTTAATCATGACCGTGACCTACGTGCTCACCGTGAGCACTATAGTCAGGCAGACTAAGAACGCACGCGATCTCAACGCCTCTCTGCTGCCGCTGGTGGTGCGGCCCAGCGCCCAAGCGTTCGGCTTGAATCGCGGCGGCCCCGGAGGCGCTGGCGGTCGCAAGAGCACCGGCCTGCTCAGCAGTCCATTCTTCAGCAGGCAGTCGTCGGGCCTCAGCAACATGCTGCGCTCCAACCAGCAGAACAACTCGCCGATGCCGCTGCGAGCTCGAAAATCGGCAGCTTCATCCTCAGCCGAAGCGGCGGCGGCGGCGGCCGCTGCAAGTCCAAGTCGTCAGCGGCTTCTTCCGCCAGAGTCGCCAGTGCCCGTGGCGTCAGTCAGGTGTCACCGGTCATATTCGCCGTCGACGCTTCTAGAGCCGCCGCAGAATGCGTCGCCGTCGCGGCAGCAGTCATCGTCTGGTGACGTTGACGACTCCAGCGGTGGTGGCAGCGGCGGGATGGTGCGGCTGCTGCGGGTGCCCAGCAGGGTGTCCGTCTCCTCCGTGTACTCTGACGATGGCATGCTGCCGTCATCGCCCTCGCCAGACCGGCGGCGCAACGACAGCATCTCCAGCGGACAAGGCGGCGACGGCGGCGGCGCTGAAGGCGGATGCGCCGATCACGGCAACGGGGAGAACTGCACCGACGGGACCTGCGGCGGAGTGGCTGACAAGAAGCTGAGCTTCACTTTGGTCACGCAAAACGCTAAACGGACATTCAAGCCGACCACGAGCAGCGAGCAGAAGAAGCGCATGGACTACATCCATCGCGGCTCGAAAGCCGTGCAAGTCCTCGGCATTCTCTTCGGCCTGTTCGTCGCCTGCTACCTGCCGTTCTTCATCACCTATCTGATCGACTACTTCTGCCTGGCCTGCCGTTTCGTGACGTCAACCATGGTGCCCATTCTCGAATGGGTGGCCTACAGCGCATCCATGCTGAACCCGATTGTGTACCACTTTTTCAATCCGACATTTCGCAAAACTTTCCACCGGCTGATGCGCTGTCAGTGCCAGCGCTACGGCTCCGTCAAGCGGCCCAACTACGTGTTCAGCTACAAGATTGGGAGGCCGACTTAAACTAATCCCATGGACAGCTGAAGTACAAGGACGCTGCACTTGCGAATCAGTTGTAACTCTCGCTTTAGGCAGGTTTTCGTTGCAAAATGCATTGGCGTGGCAGAAATTTTTGCACTACAGCTAGCAGGGACAGAAACAGCTGATATTTCACCGGAACTTTGCTTGCTTGCCGCGGTCTCCGGTTGCAGCAGCTCAGGAAAAATACCTTGCTTGCTTCATCTGGAAGGAATTCCAGAAGGTTAGACCTTTGGAAGTTAGCACTGGGGGGATTACTGAGATGTCAAGGCTTACTGGGGGAATTGCTGAGATGTCAAGGCTTACTGGGGGTATTGCTGAGATGTCAAGGCTTACTGGGGGTATTGCTGAGATGTCAAGGCTTACTGGGGGTATTGCTGAGATGTCAAGGCTTACTGGGGGAATTGCTGAGATGTCAAGGCTTACTGGAGGAATTGCTGAGATGTCAAGGCTTACTGGGGGAATTGCTGAGATGTCAAGGCTTACTGGGGGTATTGCTGAGATGTCAAGGCTTACTGGGGGTATTGCTGAGATGTCAAGGCTTACTGGGGGAATTGCTGAGATGTCAAGGCTTACTGGAGGAATTGCTGAGATGTCAAGGCTTACTGGGGGAATTGCTGAGATGTCAAGGCTTATTGGGGGAATTGCTGAGATGTCAAGGCTTACTGGGGGAATTGCTGAGATGTCAAGGCTTATTGGGGGAATTGCTGAGATGTCAAGGCTTACTGGGGGAATTACTGAGATGTCAAGGCTTACTGGGGAATTGCTGATGTCAAGGCAATTACTGTGGGTATTGCTGAGATGTCAAGGCTTACTGGGGTAGTTGCTGAGATGTCAAACTACTGTTTCGGTAAACTATTTATTTTATTAACTAAATGCGATAGTTGAAAAATGATTAATTTTGATATTGCGTTTTTTGTAAATCTGTAGCCATTTTCATTGTTTTTAAATTGGACGTCGCATATCATATCGTCTTAGCATATCCAATGTCTCCTGTGAAAATGTTCAGATGTTCGTTAAAAAGTATTTTTTTAATGATGAATCGTATAAGAAGTAATTTGCATACTAATAGTAGTCAGACGTTTGCATGGATACATAATTCTAATTTATATAGTGCGTATAATATCGTTAATCTAATCTACAAATCGAAAAATGCAGCGATTCAATTATTCATTGCAAAATAACAAATCGCATGCAAATAAATTTAAGTAAACATCTTCTATCCATTTGATGTTGTTTATAACCAGGTGACATACAAAAATGTGTTATTTTTCAAGTACTTGTGCACTTGTCGTCAAGATTGGAGCTGTTGTTCTTAAATACATCCTCAATGTCGTTGCGTTCGTGACTTTTGTAAAAAAATTTTAAATTGTAAATTCGTTTTGCGCAAGCGGGTGATTAATAAAATATGAGAAGGTTGAACTGAGAACCGACCGGCTCGAGTGTACATTCTCTATTAAATGACAACTACTTGAAACAATACGAGTATTATACAAAAATAAATTCAGATTCACGAGTATATTTGAGCAAAGTGACAACGAATGTACAGCATAGTACTACTGTTCTTTGGAGCAAAACAGCTATTTTTTAAAAGTAAATTTGCAAAACTAAATTTACTGTCGAAAGCCTGTCGTTAAAAAGGTTATAAAACATCATTTTTGGGTCATATTTGCGGCGATTTTTAGGTCAGATCAGGGGCGATTCTTAGGTCAGAACAATCACGATTCTTAGGTCAGATCAAGGGCGATTCTCAGGTCAGATTAAAAGCGGATTTTAGGTCAGATCAAGGGAGATTCTTAGGTCAGATCAGGGAAGATTCTTAGGTCAGATCAGGGAAGATTCTTAGGTCAGATCAGGGAAGATTCTTAGGTCAGATCAAGGGAGATTCTTAGGTCAGATCAGGGAAGATTCTTAGGTCAGATCAAGGGAGATTCTTAGGTCAGATCAGGGAAGATTCTTAGGTCAGATCAGGGAAGATTCTTAGGTCAGATGAAGAGCGATTTTTAGGTCAGATCAAGGGCGATTCCTAAGTCGGATCAAAAGCGGTTCTTAGGTCAGATCAGGGGCATTCGTTAGAACAGTTCCAAGGCAATTTGAATTGAGTCATGGGTCAGATCGGGTTCGAGTCACTGCCATATCCTTGGATAGCGAGGCCGGATACGCAAACAAACAAATAAAAGCAAACTCGGTTTTACAACTAAAAGAAACGAATGAAGCGCAGTTGAAAATGCATCAATAGACTCATGTCAAGTTATGGAAGAAGTTTTTAATTAGATTTGAAAGCAAAGCAACAGTTAAATGTAATTCACTCATAGCACCAAGTTAATTAAAAGTACTGTTAGAAAAATAACTTTACAAAAATAAAATTCTGTATTAACTAAGCGTACTGCAAAAACACAAAAGTTCAGCTTGCGACACTACATGTATAAGAATTCATATAGAAAATTTGCATAACTACCAAAGAAACCGTATGCACAGGTAAATGGTGAGCTTAACCAAAAGTTTACGCAATTTAATTAACACCGGAATATTTGTGATTCGTGATTAAACAAAAAACTGTTTTGTATTAATAGGAAATGCAAAGTTTCAAATTGAATTATTGTTTAATAAGCTTTCTTGGCTGGGTCTGATCATCACTGTTTAGGGACGATTCTCAGGTAAGTTCAGGGGCGATTCTCAGGTGAGTTCAGGGACGATTCTCAGGTGAGATTAGGGACGATTCTCAGGTGAGATCAGGGACGATTCTCAGGTGAGATTAGGGACGATTCTCAGGTGAGTTCAGGGACGATTCTCAGGTGAGATTAGGGACGATTCTCAGGTGAGATCAGGGACGATTCTTAGGTGAGTTCAGGGACGATTCTCAGGTGAGATTAGGGACGATTCTCAGGTGAGATTAGGGACGATTCTTAGGTGAGATCAGGGACGATTCTCAGGTGAGATTAGGGACGATTCTCAGGTGAGATTAGGGACGATTCTTAGGTGAGTTCAGGGACGATTCTCAGGTGATATTAGGGAAGATTCTCAGGTGAGTTCACCTGAGGTCCGAGACGATTCTCGGGTGAGTTACATGATGTTTATCCAAGAATTCTCAGAGCAGTTCAGGTGCCCATTTTGGTGATAGTCCAGGGAAGATACCTCGAATACTTGCAACTAATTTTTCCTGCGGATCCGATAGAACAGCCAGTTAACGGTGACGGACCAGTTGCCGGCTTTGGCTTCGTCAAATTTCTTGTTAAAATGCCGTTCGGCAGCCTGATCGCTGGCGTTGGACTGCAGACTCTCCTGGTGAAAGACAAACGAGCGATAGGTTTCAGGAGACTTCCAGGACGTTTTTTAAGTGAGTTCAGGGACCATTCTTAGATAGAGTTCAGGGACCATTCTTAGATAGAGTTCAGGGACAATTCTTAGATAGAGTTCAGGGACCATTCTTAGATAGGGTTCAGGGACCATTCTTAGATAGGGTTCAGGGACCAGTCTTAGATAGAGTTCAGGGACAATTCTTAGATAGAGTTCAGGGACCATTCATAGATAGGGTTCAGGGACCAGTCTTAGATAGAGTTCAGGGACCATTCTTAGATAGGGTTCAGGGACCAGTCTTAGATAGAGTTCAGGGACCATTCTTAGATAGAGTTCAGGGACCAGTCTTAGATAGAGTTCAGGGACCATTCTTAGATAGAGTTCAGGGACCAGTCTTAGATAGGGTTCAGGGACCATTCTTAGATAGAGTTCAGAGACAATTCTTAGATAGAGTTCAGGGACCATTCTTAGATAGAGTTCAGGGACCATTCTTAGATAGAGTTCAGGGACCATTCTTAGATAGAGTTCAGTGACCATTCTTAGATAGGGTTCAGGGACCAGTCTTAGATAGAGTTCAGGGACCAGTCTTAGATAGAGTTCAGGGACCATTCTTAGATAGGGTTCAGGGACCAGTCTTAGATAGAGTTCAGGGACCATTCTTAGAAAGAGTTCAGGGACCATTCTTAGATAGGGTTCAGGGACCAATCTTAGATAGGGTTCAGGGACCATTCTTAGATAGGGTTCAGGGACCATTCTAGATAGGGTTCAGGGACCATTCTTAGATAGGGTTCAGGGACCATTCTAGATAGGGTTCAGGGACCATTCTTAGATAGGGTTCAGGGACCATTCTTACGAGCTAGATAGGGTTCAGGGACCATTCTTAGATAGGGTTCAGGGACCATTCTTAGATAGAGTTCAGGGACCATTCTTAGATAGAGTTCAGGGACAATTCTTAGATAGGGTTCAGGGACCATTCTTAGATAGGGTTCAGGGACCATTCTTAGATAGGGTTCAGGGACCATTCTTAGATAGGGTTCAGGGACCATTCTTAGGCTTCTTAGGTGAGTTCAGGGACCATTCATAGGTGAGTGTATCTTAGGAAGTTTCAAGAGGAAGACAAGAAACTCACAATCAGGTAATCCAAATCCGCCGTATCCTTGAGCTCGTCCAATCCGACTTTGACCATCAGGGCGAACAAGTTGAGCAGCAGGTCACTTCGCTGTCGAATAGCCATGTAGGCCCTGACGCACAGGTCTCTGAAGTGGGCATCGATATTCACGCTGCCAGTCAGCCTGCCCAGCTCAGTCAGCGCGTCCAGAAACTCCTGGGCCAGCACGAACGGCACCCGCTCTCGTTTGATGCCCAGCTTTGACTTGAAGTTGCCAAGAATATGGCCGAAGTCGATGTGGAAGAGGACGCCATTCTTCCTCAGCATAATGTTGCCGCAGTGCCGGTCACCGATGCCCAGAATGTAGGTGGCCACCGAGTAGCCGGCCAGGGAGGACATGAACCGGTGCAGAGCTGCCACGAGTTCAGCGTCTGTCCGGTTGTACTTTTTCAGGTAGGCGGTCACGCGGGAGAGGCTGGGCTCGTCTGCACTATTGATGATCTTTGCCACCGTGTCGGCGTCTTGGACAACCTGACGACAAGGGGGGGGGGGCAGATTGTAAGACAATTGCCAGAATTTGTAGCATCTATAATTAATAATAACTTTGGAAAATTTTAAAAATATTCTAACATTTTTGGGTATATCTAACCTTAACCTACGCTACTGTTAGTATTATTAGTCTGGTTTACGAAATTTGACACTTCCAGCCATTTGATCGTCCAACCGAAAACGAAACCTAGCTTAAATCATAAACTCGTAAGCTAAACCCTAAACCCAAAATCATAATACAAAACCTTACCTAAATCTCAAAACTAACCCTAACAAACTAAACCTAAACCCTACTAAAACCTAAGCCCAAATCTAAACTCAAACCCAAACCTAACCTAAACTAAAAACTAAACCCAAAATCTAAACTAAACCTTAACCCAAATCTAAACCTAAACCCTATCCAAACCTAAACCCAAACATAAACTTTAACCTAAACCGTAACCTAAACCCCAACTCTAAACCCAAAACCTACACCCGAACTTAAACCGCAACCCTAACCTAAATCATAATAAAGTAGATTATAGATAACCAAAATGGAAAGATACCCATACCCGGTAACAACCGTAAGAAATCACGCATATTACTCTCACCTCAATGAAGCCTTTCCTATCGCCGCAGGTGACCACCTCGTACAAGTTGAGGCTGATGTCCAACCCACTCTGCTCCCAGACAAAAGACATGAGCCGCAGACAGTGCAGAATCAGCATGTCCTGTCGAAGGTCATCGCCGCACTTGAAGATCAGGCTGGTGATCCCGGAAGCTGTGTCATCACGGCTCCAGGCCAGCAGCAGGGGTCGCATCTTCGAGTCCAGCACCCGGCAGCGCTCGAGATCGGGCCGGCACAGCAGGATGTCCGGGTGGGCCGGCGACCACACGTTGCTGAGGGCTTCCAGCTGGGCCTCAACTCCGCTGCGCAGCTGCCGGGTGGCGTCTTCGATTTTCGAACGGCTGGCCTGGTAAGGCGCGGCACGGATAGTACACTGTCGGGCTTGCATTCCTGACACCCTCTGGTGGCATTCCTGACACCCTCTGGTGGCATTCCTGACACCCTTCTGGTGGCATTCCTGACACCCTTCTGGTGGCATTCCTGACACCCTTCTGGTGGCATTCCTGACACCCTTCTGGTGGCATTCCTGACACCCTCTGGTGGCATTCCTGACACCCTTCTGGTGGCATTCCTGACACCCTCTGGTGGCATTCCTGACACCCTCTGGTGGCATTCCTGACACCCTCTGGTGGCATTCCTGACACCCTCTGGTGGCATTCCTGACACCCTCTGGTGGCATTCCTGACACCCTCTGGTGGCATTCCTGACACCCTCTGGTGGCATTCCTGACACCCTTCTGGTGGCATTTCTGACACCCTCTGGTGGTATTCCTGACACCCTCTGGTGGTATTCCTGACACCCTCTGGTGGTATTCCTGACACCCTTCTGGTGGCATTCCTGACACCCTCTGGTGGCATTCCTGACACCCTCTGGTGGCATTCCTGACACCCTCTGGTGGTATTTCTGACATCCTCTAGTAGCATTTCTGACAACCCTCTCTAGTGGCATTCCTGACAATCCTCTCTGGTGGAATTCCTGACACCCTCTGGTGGCATTCCTGACACCCCTCTCTGATGGCATTCCTGACATCCCTCTCTGATGGAATTCCTGACAACCCTCTCTGATGGAATTCCTAACATCCCTCTCTGATGGCATTCCTGACAACCCTCTCTGATGGAATTCCTGACACCCCTCTCTGATGGAATTCCTGACAACCCTCTCTGATGGAATTCCTGACATCCCTCTCTGATGGCATTCCTAACCGCCCTCTCTGATGGAATTCCTGACAACCCTCTCTGATGGAATTCCTGACAGCCCTCTCTGATGGCATTCCTGACAGCCCTCTCTGATGGAATTCCTGACAACCCTCTCTGATGGAATTCCTGACATCCCTCTGATGGAATTCCTGACATCCCTTTCTGATAGAATTCCTGACATCCCTCTCTGATGGAATTCCTGACACCCCTCTCTGATGGAATTCCTGACACCCCTCTCTGATGGAATTCCTGACACCCCTCTCTGATGGAATTCCTGACACCCCTCTCTGATGGAATTCCTGACAACCCTCTCTGATGGCATTCTTGACACCCCTCTCTGATGGCATTCCTAACCGCCCTCTCTGATGGAATTCCTGACAAGCCTCCAGTAGCATTCCTAACATCCAGCCCTGCTATATTTGAAGTCATTAAAGAACAGAAATTAATCTAATTAAGTACCTTAGAAGCCAGTCCGCTCAGCCGCACAGCCAGTCCAATCTGATTGCCCAGGTACTCCAACAGGCTTGAAGGAGAGAACAGCAGAAACGCTTCTAGGAAGATTCCCAACCTATGCTGACTGCTGTCGCAAGCGAGCATCTCAGCTTTCACCAGATAGTACAGGTGGTGACCGATCTGGCGATTGCTGAACGCTTTGCGGAGTAGGTACCTTGGTATCAGGTGGAGTTTGACGAGGATTGTTTTTTTGTGTTTAACAGCATTAGATACTACTGACTGAGAGTAAATGGACGTATCTGAGGCGTTGCCACAGTAGCTGCAGAATCACTGAGTTGCGCCACTTTTTGAATTAGAGAATCGCATTTCAAATTTTTATAACAACTCTATTTAGTCTACTTGAGTTAGAAGTTTAAGAGCTAATACAACGACTCTTAGGGCGACTTTTTGCGACTCTCACGATTCTGCAACTATCGCATTACAGTCGTTTGAGTGGTTAAAAAGTCACAAGAGTGGACCAAGAGTCGCTAGAGTCATAAGCGAGTTATTTCCAATGTCTTCTTTAGCGATACTGATTAGTAAGGCGGATCTGTGAAATTACTTGGACGTCTAAGTGTCGTAGGCCGCAGGGTGTCGTAATGTTAAACTATGCCTGGCAGCTATCAAACACTGAGGCACTCAAGGCTAAATACAAGAGCTCAGGTCTCACCTGGCCAGCGCACTGTCGGATAAGCCTCGTACTTCAAGCACTCGACCATCTGCATCAGAATCAAGCACAGCATGTCGTCCTCAACAGTCACTTTCTGGTCCACAATTCGAACCCCAATCGAACGGATTCGACTGTCCAAACAGCTGGAGTTGAGCAGCTGCAGGCCCGCCTCCAGGGCTACCTTGTCCAGTTGCCATTTGTTCAGCAACCTGTACGCTTCATCAACAGCTTCAGCGGAGCGCCAGGGAATCGCCTGACAGAATTTCACAATCCTCTCTGGATGACAGGTGGCTACTTGATTGCGACATTTCCAAATCAATTTCAAATCCTGATCGGCCGTTTCCACCGCGGCAAGGGCGTAAGCCAGAGTGGCATCTTCCACTAAGAAGTCGTTTCTAATTTGCTCCGGAGTTGCCGGTCTTTCGCCAGTCTCATTGGCTGAGACGCCATCGAACAGTTCCGTAGTTGTTGTAGCAATAGAAAAATTGTCAGCATCTGTAGTGGCTGCAGTGGTGCAGCTGAAATAGCTGGCAATGCTATCACTAGATTGGTGCATTGGTGGTTGCAGAACGGACGACTGGCTCAGGTAGACAGTGTAGGGCATGAATGTTGACCAGTAATGCGTATAGTTGGGCAGCTCAAAGCCCAGAGTGATGTGAAGCGCAACAGGCGGATTATTAGAGTTGGACTGAGCGCAACCGCTAGGATTGAAAACTCCGCTAGTCTGAAGCAGCTGCTTAGAAGGCGCCCGTTCCACCGGCCACAGGCCGAAAGAGAATGTGCCCATAGTTAGACGACCGTGACTGTCAAACAAGGGCATGTTGCCCCAGGCTATGGGAGTCTCCGAGTGCTGTGTTCGTTCAACAACGGCCATTGACAGTCGGGCAGCGCGCGGCAGGTCTCGCCAGGCGATGTCAAACTGTTGATTTCTGCAATCGGCCGCAGCGGAGCCGGGCTGCAGCGGCAGACAGGCAGTCATGCACATGGAGCAGTCGCTCAGAGTTGGAGCAATGTACAAGTAATAATCCGGCTGGTTGTCTTCATCAATGCCAGGCGAAGCTGCGGGATCGCCAGTGCCGGCCGAGGCAGCGGCTGCAGCGACTGCGGCTGAGTCCAACAATAAATTAGAATCGAAATTGAATCTGGACAGCGTGACGCTGAACTTCAAGGATGGGCTGATACCCATCATGCTGCAGCTTTGGGCGTTGCGACGCGGAGCAATGTAGCTGCGGAATGGGGGATGGAAAATTAGAAAAAAATCAAACCCATGACCTTTCTGAGTCACGTCAGCCGGTCGTTCAAATGCTACTTTTTCAGACATTCCCTCTAGTGACTGTTGGTACATATATATATATAGGTCTGCCACTACAGTATGCTGTGGCTGGCTGTCTTGGTGATTTGGGATCTTGCCCTCCAGCTAAATGCTAGGGTACTGACTGGAAAGAGAGCATCGTACTCAAGAGCCATCCCCATCGCCCGACTCGCGGGACAAATTACTCAGGGTTAGGATTCTGTGTCCTCGACCACAATGGCCTTGTGCAATGTGCAATCAAAACTGACCAACTCTATGAATTCTCAGACTAACCGCTGCAATACTCCGTGTCTCAACTGTTCAAGTACACGAGTTGAGGCGGCGCCAGAAGCGCTGTGCAATTCGTGAACCTCGCGCGGTTCTAAAATTCGAATCTCCAAATTATTTCGATGATGCGCGATGTGCCGCTGGACAACTTTGTAGGCCCATAGCGGCCTGTTCTCGTACATAAACACCATTCTGCCGCATAGCTTGATCAGCTGGTGATCCGACTCCCTTAAAAGGGTGTCCCTCTCCGGATGTCTACGTAACAGAGCCAAGATGTCGTCTGCGATTTTTAGTTTGCAATTATTAATTATAGATTTATTAAGATTGATGTTGCTATATGCAACAAGTCGCTTTGATGGTGGTGGTATCGACTGCACATGACGATAAAACTAGACTATACATGACGATAAAACTAGACTATACATGACGATAGAACTAGACTATACATGACGATAGAACTAGACTATACATGACGATAAAACTAGACTATACATGACGATAGAACTAGACTATACATGACGATAAAACTAGACTATACATGACGATAAAACTAGACTATACATGACGATAAAACTAGACTATACATGACGATAAAACTTCAACAGAGAAACATATATGGTTAAGCGCAGATCATTACTCACTAGGCCTGTCGCCTAAACTGACAACAATATCCACAAAGTTGGAGCGCGACATTCGCGGCTGTTTCAGTCGGCCACCATCCGGCTGCTGCAGACGCCGCACGCTCAGGCACATCATCGACGAGTCGCTCAATGCAGGCGGTAACTTGTTGCTTAAAGCTACGGGAAAATTGGTTCGAAGCCAGGCAACAAATGAGTCGCGATCTTCAGCCGTCTCAGCTTGCAACTCAGAGTCGACTAAACGCCTGACCTGGCTGGCGCAGTGGAACATCTCGATGAGCTCAGGGTCAGATGGAGAGGCGAGGCACAGAGGTTGACGCTGACACAGTGCGGCAGTGAGCTGCTCAACAATGAGGCGAGACTCCAGATCGCTCGGATTGGCACTACTCAACGACAATGTGACAATGCTGCCTAGAGGATCGGATTCTTGGCCTGTGGAAGTTCGGGGGTTCAGTTTTGTAATCATTTGTTTTTAGGTTCGTGCACTATATCGCTACGTCTAGGGTGACGTCCACCCACAACCAGTGCTGCTCGTACAAACGCGCCAATACTGTACGCAGGCACGCACTCATATACAAGGTGAACAGTGGCCCAGACTTTCGAATCATCAAGAGTGTACACCCTGACGTAAGGGGGGGGGGGTTGGCTGGCTCTCATGGGTTAGGATCACACGACAACCTCCAACCTCTAGACCAATTTTCGTGCGCACAAGTCCCAAACGAATGGGGCTGCCGTAAAAATTATAAAACCATGTTTAAAGTTGTCTCCCACCTGCTTTCTCGGTCTGCTGAAAGCGACTAAAACTGCTCAGACGTTGCGATTCCTCAAATTCGGTGACCCGACGGAAGTAGCTGTGGTCGAGAAACTCGAAGTAATATTCCTGCCTGGATTTCATCAAGTGAATTAGACCCAGATCGCTTAGCTTTTTCCATACTAGATGCTTGAGCTGGGCAAAGGTGACGTCTAACGATATCATCAAGTCCAGTAGGTAGGGAAAGTCGTCTTGCTGAATGAGCACAGACAGCGGCTGCGGCTCAGAGTACACCTCCGAGTAAGCATAGTCTGAGTTTTCTTCATTCGCCATGAATGCGAACAGCAAGCACAGAAACAAATAAGCAAGGTTTTGATTCTACTGCTCAAGCTTATATTTTGTAAATCTTAAGTCCCAACCAATTAAGGTCTAACATTTAATACTCGTTGATCGTTTGAAACTCTAAATAGTCGAATTTTGATATTGGTTAGGTAAAGCTTTGATACTCGAGTTTGATACTCGAGTAACAAACTTGTTATAAAAATAAATATACCATTTCAACTTCGAAGAGGGTTGAATTGATCTAGGTGCAAGAAGATCAAAGATTTCTGAGATTCTCGGTACATTGATGAGCCATGTGGAAGAAAAGCCGACTGTGACCGTTAAACAATCAGTCCTCTGATTGACGGGACTTGATCAATTACATTGGAGGATGTTACGACGACTTAATGGAGATTGGAAAGAATAGTGGCATGTCAAGAGAACAGATTCCTACACACGATCTGAATGGCGGCGCGGAGACATTCATTCCCCCCGGAGTGCGATGTATTTTTGTATACGCTGAAGTCACTAAGTTAATTTGTCATGGTTAGATAGAGTAAAATCAAATTCGTAATCGGTGCAATATTGTTGCATGTTAAATCATGTTAAAAAAAAACGGCAAATCAAGTTAGTTAAGGTGTGTTTGATCGGCATTTTTCATCGCACAAGAAAGTAGGTAAAATTATCCCCATGTTGTTATTTTTTTATCGTCTAATCATTAAAATAAACCATTATAAAACAAAACAGATAAAAAGTAAAGTGTAAAACAGACGTGGTGTATTTATTGAGATAACGAGGGTGACAGTTTCAAACGTTATGAGCAAGGTAAATTTAACATCTAAAAACTAAAAAGTTGCAGGAACAATGCATGTCTAACTAAAAAAGCACTATTCACAGCCTTAATTTAGAAAATTCCATTTTGCAGAATTAAATTTTGCCTGATTTCAACAAGTTTACATTAAGTAAAAAATATTCAAAAAGACCTTTTATCGTAGTACACACAACAGTTGTTCGTAGAAGTTTTGATTGCAGCTTTTTTGAACAAAAAAAGTAATTGATTACACCTGTGCTGATGGGCAGATGTGCAAACGACAGCTCAGTCGCAGCTATTGCGCGGCGTATCTGAAAGCTGCGTGCGACTGTTCAGTCCAAGGACTGGGGGTCGTCACACACCCTTAATTACCGCATCTAATGCCGGTATCTATTTTATAGCTGTGTGAACTAAAGCAATTTAGAGTTCAGTGTCTTGATCAAGAACACAAATTATTCTATCTGAGTCGAGAATCGAATCCCAAACCTTTCAGCCATGAGTCTGGCGCTCTAACCAGTGGGCTACAGTCCCCTCGTCTCAAGCTACAACCGCTAACTTTGAACAAAGTCAGCAGAAAAACGCATAGGTGATCGATTTTTTCCAAAAGCTTGTAAAAGCTGTTATTAATCTATCTGTCAATCGTTATAACGCGCAAACAAGGTCAACTGAAGAATAGGTCCAACGCTTAGCGTGGTTAAATCAGACAGAACAGCTTCAGCAGCTGAGAACGATTTCGTCTGAAGCAAATTATGCTTCCGAAAAGAGAACACGCCAACAGCGAACAATGGCAGAATTGTGAGACTGTCGTAGGCGACAATTCTATCCCAGAGTAGCAGCACCTGTTCCGGCAGCAGTAAACCGGAGAAGGCCAGCATCATCCAGCGGAAAGCGATGCGCAACGGTTGAATACCTTCGGAGCGTAGATGATGAAACAGTTCAGGCTCTTGAGTTTGCAGCAACGATTCAAATAGGGCGCACAGGCCCAGTATGCTATCTGGTTCGGAGCTGATCACGTGCAACTTGTAGAAGTGGCGAGTGTACAGCTCGCGAAATACCAAGTAAAGCTCTTTGGGATCCGGATACAGAAAGCACAGCGGACACAGTAGCAGAGCGAATCCGTGGAACGGAATCACACCGGAGGGCGGATAGGCCACAGCGGCGGATTCGTCTCCAACCCGACCGTTCAAATACGCCTTCGGAGCCGTGGCGCAACAGCGTCGATAAACTCCTACAATAGCTGGATCCCGGCTAAACATCAGCAATATCATGTGCAGATAGTCTTCAAACACGAAGTACATATCATTGTTGGCGGCAGTCAGTTTGACATCTTTGAAAATAAGCGCGTCAACTAGCAAATCGTGGTCTAGCACGGCCTGTTTCAGGCCTTGGAGGTATTGTTCGGCGTGTCCGGTGACCGAGACGTCAAAAATTACCGACCAGAGGCGACCACGATAGGACAGAGGTACACCGCGTTTAGCCAACTCCTGGGCTAGGGGTGCACTGCCAGATTCGAGTACCTGCAAAATTGACAGGCAATTGATGTTGAGCAAAAAAGCCAGCTGTTAGTGTTGAGCGGGGGAAATTGACCTGCTGGTCCATGGCATTAACGTTGAAAAGACAGCTATGCGTCATAATACTAAAGTAGGCACTTTAATATAATAACAATTGCAGTGAGAATATTGCTAACTTATTAGCCCAACCTTGAAACTGCAGTCTTAGACGTTCCGTTTTTTGGTACAATTAGCGCTACTCTGTCTTTTCAATAGGGCTGAATTTTCATGCTTTAGAATACAGCAATAATGCCAGTGTAGAAAAAGACATGTTTAGTAGCCAGGAAAGACTAGATAAACTACTGCTACATGAGTAGTAACTAACGAACCTTCACAGTGAGCTTTTCCCGTTCAACATCGCCGTCAGGCAGACACTCGTCATCTACGCCAGTCTGCGACAAGCTAATAGCCAAATCGTGATAGTCCAAACGTAGCTGGTCAATTGTTTTACAGCGCAACGGAGCGTGTATCAGGCCCCAGCGAGTGTCAGTCATCTCTGGCAGAGCGTTGGGACACCTGACTGCGACCAGCACTTCAAGGAAGTCCTTAGAAGCGTACACGGGTCTAATTGAAGAGACATCTTTCTCTATCACACTAAGCTCATTCCATTTCGACACCAGCGCGTTGAAATCTTTCTCCGTTCGACGGCGAGCCAACGGCAAGCCAAGATCTGAGCACATAGTGTTGAGACTTTTGCAAATCCGTTTCTCCCAATTAGTTTGAGCTCTGCCAAAATGAGCAGCCTCACCAACTGGTGTTAACGACTGCTGCTGCTGCTGAGACAGCGGCTGCTGCTGATACTGACGCTTGGGCAATTTAGCCGATGCAGCAAACAGCCAGTTGATAACGCTGCGACGACTTTCAGGCGTGTTTAACCGATCTAACAAAGCGTCTTTAGCGGCGGAGAAGCCGCCACTACTAGAGGCCAAATAGCTGCTGGATGCGCCCGAAGTCAAGTCTTTCTCCACAGCTTCCAATAGGCTAAGATGCAGATCAGAGTCGAAGAAATTGCGGCAGAGTTCTTCTAAATCAGCTTTTTCCATAGTGAGATGAAGCAATTATTGACCTCTTTGGTACACTTAAATTTTGTAGGAGAATTAACATGAACATAGCACTGTTATGGAATCGTTTTATCCTTTAGTCTACGTATTATTATATACTACAAAACAAAACAAATCAAGAGAAACTAAGATATCCAATCCAAAATAAACTCATCACTGGTTTATTGATTTCACAGCGGCATAACAGATACGCCAAAAAACAACCAACTTATCGAACATAAACCAGGAAATGCTTTTCAAGCGTGAACTCCAGCATATTAACTAGAAATTGAAAGTTAATTTAATTTCTCAAATGAAATGCTGCTGGCAAACATTGAGTAGTGAATTTCGGGGTAATCACAACCATCGCTATTAACGCTATTGAGTTGCGCATCATTTCGTCAGATTTAAGATTTAAGATTTTTTTAGAAAAAGCAAGCTGTTCTCCTTGAATTCTTTTGACAATAAGATAAACTATAAAAAGCAAGCCTCAATAGACATTCATCAAGCTCGTAAAAAACGGAACTAGAAGAAGACGTCTGATAATCTGGGAAGCCGGTGGTGGCCCAGCAACTGAGGATCTGGGAGGCTGGCCCAGCAACTGAGGATCTGGGAGGCTGGCCCAGCAACTGAGGATCTGGGAGGCTGGCCCAGCAACTGAGGATCTGGGAGGCTGGCCCAGCAACTGACACTCTGGGAGGCTGGCCCAGCAACTGAGGATCTGGGAGGCTGGCCCAGCAACTGAGGATCTGGGAGGCTGGCCCAGCAACTGAGGATCTGGGAGGCTGGCCCAGCAACTGAGGATCTGAGAGGCTGGTCTAGCAACTGGGGATCTGAGAGGCTGGTCTAGCAACTGGGGATCTGAGAGGCTGGCCCAGCAACTGAGGATCTGAGAGGCTGGTCTAGCAACTGGGGATCTGAGAGGCTGGCCCAGCAACTGAGGATCTGGGAGGCTGGCCCAGCAACTGAGGATCTGGGAGGCTGGCCCAGCAACTGAGGATCTGAGAGGCTGGTCTAGAGACTGGGGATCTAAGAGGCTGGCCCAGTAACTGGGGATCTGAGAGGCTGGCCCAGTAACTGGGGATCTGGGAGGCTGGCCCAGCAACTGGGGATCTGGGAGGCTGGCCCAGCAACTGCGAGGATCTGTGAAGCTGGCCCAGCAACTGACACTCTAAATACATTAATTGACTTTCAATGCTTCTGAGACAATAGGCGATCAACGGTTCCCTTTCAGTCTCAACAGTTTATAAAGCATCCACGATTCATTTTCTCCTCCTAGCCTTGGCCTTGCGAATTCCTCCGCTGCCACCAGACTTGGAGCTTGATGCGGGCGCTCGGACCAGATTCTTGTACTTGCCAAGACGGGCCAACTTGCCAGCAACATTTTTACGGTTCAACAGCCGCCTATCCAACGACAGGTAAGAATAGGGGTCAAGACCGTCCGACTGCGTCTTCTTCTTTTTAATTTTAGTAGCGCCAGAAGAAGATTTTGCTTGCTTCCGCAATTGCTGCGACTTGTTCGGCTTGCCTCCAGCTGGCTGTTTAGTCATGTCCCGATGAATGCCCCGCCCGCCCGGCCGGTACTTTGGCTTGGACGCTGAATCGTCTTCATCATCGGATGAGGAGGACACGCCGCCGGAGATGCTGTCTTCGTCATCATTGACAGCGGCAGTGCCGACCTGCTGTTTCATCTTTCGACTCTGTTTAGCCTTCTCACTGATATCCGCATCATCCGAGTCGCTCTCCTCTATGATCAAACGTCCATCAGACGACAATTTGAAATCGTCGCCCAGACGTCGCCGCTTGCTAGCAGCGTCAGCGGCGTCGGCGGATAGCGGCGGTCGGCTCCGATGGATCCTGGCGGCGGCTAGGGAGTCGCGCAAGTCCAGAATCTCGTCGTCGGCCTCCTCCAACCAGGCGGAATCTGCCGAGCGCTTGCTTCGAGACTTGTTGCCGCTTTTGGCGCTCTTGCTTCTTCTGCCGTCGCCGTCCTCCGAAGCGGAACTGTCAGACGACATGTTCAACAAGTCGTCGATGCCGCGTACAACTCGAGTAGCTTCGGAGCGTCCACCGATGCTGCTGGAGTCTTCGCGGCCAGCGGCTGTTTGTGAGTCTTCGCCGCGTTTGCCGCGCTGCTTCAGGCGCTCCTTGTGCTCGGTTCGTTTGCGCACATTGGTCAGCTGTTTGTGATAGAAGGCCGGCAGGCCGGCGCGAAGCGTTTCGTAGGGAAACCCGGCGAGCAGGTCGGTGAGGATGCGGCGGACGGTGGCTCTGGAATTAGGTCAGGGAGCAAGCAGCTCAACAGTGAGCGTGTGTACGAATGTTTGCCTGCGTACAGTGTTGGGCTACTTGTATGTGCTCAGGGGTCAAGCGGAATGAGCAGAATTTTTGGGGTCTGTGTGCACCCTGGGGCACTCCACTGACTCCCCGGAGCAGGCACACAAGCGCGCGGATACGTACGCAGGCACACACTCACACAGGAGTGTGCAGCGGCCCTAACTCTATTTATCGTTAGGCATGTACACTTCACTGTGCCTTGGGGGGTTGGCCATCAAGGCCGTTCATTGCACGAGCAGAGCCGAGCCGAGATTCTAATTTAGCCCCCAAATTAATGTGACTAATTGTAGTCAGAGCGTCGGGCTCATAACTGAAAAGTCGGGAGTTCGATTCTCGATCCCACTGGAACAATTTGTGTCCTAGAGCAAGACACTTAACTCTGCATTGCTTCAGTTCACCCAGCTGTAAAATGGGTGCCAGCATTAGCTGGGCTAATTGAGGGTGTGTGTGGCGACCCCCCCCCCTCAGTCCTTGGACTGAACAGCCGTACGCAGCCTTCAGATGCGCCGCGCAATAGCTGCGGCTGAGCTGTCGGTTGCACATCTGACCCGATTGGGGCAGGTGCAATCAATTATTATATTATTACTATCATTGTTACTACACTTAAAGTCGTTTCTGGGCCGCTGGGACATCAGAGCACCGCACTAGGCCACTAGACTACGCCCCCATTGCGATTCGGTGTAGATCTGATATAAAAAATAAGAGCACAAGGACAAACCTGAAAGCCGGTCGGAGGCTCACTGGCAAAGCCTCCAAGCACTGCGCCACCTGCTCCAGGGTGTAAGCATGACCAAATCTACGAACCACCGACGCTAAACAACGCAGCGCCGCTTTCACCAGCGTTCTCGGACTGTCCGAAGCGGACATGGTGTCCGACAGGCGTTGCAACAAAGACGCTAACAAAGACCGATTCATACAGTGACGCAGATGACTCAGCAGGCCTGTCACCGAGTACAGAGCAGCCTGCAGTGTGGCAGGCTCGTTGCCAGCCGCGGCAAACACCGCAGCCAGAAATCCGATAGCAGCATTGCCACCAGCATCATCGTCTTCATCAACATCTGTTCGCACCTGTTGAGCATAGAATCGGAACACCTCCAACAGGAGACTGTCAGCGGCTTCTCTAGCCTGACTGTTCTGCTCTGTGCTACCCAGTACAGCCTCTGGCAGGGCCAGCTCTGCCAACTGGCGCCTCTGCTCGTCAGTCTCCAACCAGCTGGTTCCATTGGACACGCACAGAGCCAGACAGCGTAGCCGGGACTTGCGACTACTTGGCAAGGCTTGGCCTCCAGACGAGGCCAGATCTAATAGCAGCTTGGCTAGACGATGAATATTGGCTATATTGGACTCGGATGAGATGCCTGAGTTGCTGGGCAGCGACTGGAATGTGTTGGTTGGGACAATACATAATGTAAATTTATGGTATTGACATACTGCCCATTAACTTATTGTAATTTTACCAAATATCTGACTCAATAGCTGACCTAATATCTGACTCAATATCTGACCCAATATCTGACTCAATATCTGACCCAATATCTGACTCAATATCTGACCCAATATCTGACTCAATATCTGACCCAATATCTGACTCAATATCTGACCCAATATCTGACTCAATATCTGACTCAATATCTGACCCAATATCTGACTCAATATCTGACTCAATATCTGACTCAATATCTGACCCAATATCTGACTCAATAGCTGACTTAATATCTGACTCAATAGCTGACCCAATATCTGACTTAATATCTGACTCAATATCTGACTCAATATCTGACTCAATAGCTGACCCAATATCTGACTCAATATCTGACCCAATATCTGACTCAATAGCTGACCCAATATCTGACTCAATATCTGACCCAATATCTGACTCAATAGCTGACCCAATATCTGACTCAATAGCTGACCCAATATCTGACTCAATAGCTGACCCAATATCTGACTCAATATCTGACCCAATATCTGACTCAATAGCTGACCCAATATCTGACTCAATAGCTGACCCAATATCTGGTCAATATCAACAATTGACCCAGCAATCACCTCATCCCTGCTTTTCCTAGCCGCAGTTAACAAGGCTTCAGCCAGTCTGTAGCCTTTCTTCTCCAAAGCAGCAGATACTTGCTCAACATCGCTGTCAGACTGATGGACACTGCACCATTGGTTACACAGGTCCACAGCAGGTCTGATGTCAGTCAGGCTAGGCGCCAAAGCAATAACCAAATCTGCAGCATCTCTACAAGCGGCTTCATCGCTACTAGTATCCTTCATCTTGTAGCCAGCCTCTTTAACTTTAGCAGCGGCTTTAGCAAACCAGCTGGATAAAAGATTAGATGGTGAGATTTTAGCATAGACTCGAATAGTCTCCAGAGCTGCTAAACGATGCGATCTTGTAGCTGAACTGTCCGAGTGCAAGGCAAACAGTCTCGGCACGTAGTTCTTAGCGTAGCCAGACATCAGACTGTACAGAGCAGAATTGTCAGCGGCGGCAGCTGACAGGCGTCTCAAAGCAGCCAACAGATGCAAGCGAATATCCGATCTGGACATGAGCAGCTCGCCAAGCTGCCTGGCCAACCCGGGCAGAGCTTCGGCAGCATCGGTTGGACCGTAGCAGAACGCCGGCAGAGACTGCCAGACCTGCAGTTCCAGTAGCCGTGCAGTCGGAGATCCCGAAGCAGCAGCCTGTTGGCAGCGCTTAGCCAGCGGCAGGAGATGACGCGAGAAGGCCGCCAGCTGGGCGCCTTGCCGAATATGTCGGGGCAGCATCGGCAGCAGCCAAGATCGACGCCAGGTGTCGGACGGAGCGGCCGGATCCAAGCTGTCCAACGACACGGCGGCAAGGAAATCAGTCGGACCCAGAGTCTCCAGCGCAGCCGCCAGTGCCGACTCCAAGCAGGTGCACAGATCGGCGTCTTTATCGTCAGCCGTGTCGCGCAGGTTAGCTAAACTGGTCAGACTGGCAGTCAGATCCGATTGGCCTCGACAATCGTCACCATGACAACGAATAAATGCGGACAATAGCCGACCAATATGCGGCCAAGACGGATAATACTGATAGGATGATAGTCCGCTGGTTAGAGTGGCCAAGACGGCAGAACGAATGCTAGCAAGAGCGGCAGGACGTCGGATTCGAGGGGCCAGCTCGATCAGCACGTGATGACAGGCATCACGACAAGCCCGTCGGGCAGCCTCGGCGAGACCCGACTGGCCAAGGCCGCGAAACGACACGGTGAACAGTTTGATGAGATGGGATTCGAATATCTGGCACTGTTCAGAGTCTGGTTGCTGCTTTTCTTCAGCATCTTCATCAGCTTCAACAGGTGCCAAAGCGCCTAAGCCGGCCTTGGCGGTGTCCAACCAGATTCGAGTGCTCTCGGCATCCTCCCAAGGCGGTCGGGCGTCGTACAAAGCGCTGACAATCTGGCCGATCAGCTGGACAGGCAGCCGACTGTCCAGTCGACGACGCCAGAACAGCGACCGGATGGCGAGCATGGCTTCGGCGAAGGTTCTGGCATCGGCGGTGGGAGCTAAGGCGAGAACTGCTTCGACTGTTGACTTGGCCTGGCGCTCTGTCTGGTGACTGGCGGCCACTCGAAGGAGGCGAAGCGAGAAAGCCGCGGAGCTGGCGGAGTTGAGCCGATCCAAAGCGAATGCGGTTACCAAGGCAACGGGGACGGAGGCTTCGGTAGAGGCGAGAGTTTCGGTCACGGCTTGCATGGCTGCTTTGCGAATGCGCGGTCGATCGGACTGGGTGAACTGCAGGACCTGCGTGGGAGTTGTTGTAGTACTAGTAGAAGTAGTAGTGTAAGTAGTAGTAGTATTAGTAGTAGTAGTAGTAGTAGTGGTAGTAGTAGTAGTAACATAGTAGTAGTATAATAGTAGTAGTAAAACCCCAGATAGTTTGTACAGAAAATAGCACTACTAATAGTAGTTTAAAATAGCTACTCACCGCCTGCAGCACCTGTCGGGTGGCCGCCGCGTGCCAGGCAGTCTTGGGCAGGGCGGCCAGAGCGCTGCCAAGGCACAGCAGCAAACTGCGAGGCAGTCCCGCGCCCGATGAAGCAGCAGACTGATCAGCGGTGTCGGATGCTGCGGTCTCAGGCGAGTGCAGCAGCTGCAAGCAGGCCTGCGTGAGCGGAGCGAATGCCGGCGCCAGAGTGGCCGGATCCATCCGCTTGGTGAGCACGCTGAGTAAGTGAGCTGCGGCCGGACGAATGTCCGAATCAACGGACACTAGAGCAGTCAGTAGTGCCTGGGTGTAAGGCAGATATAACATTTTATAGTTGGCTTGTTTATGCATTACATCTTTTTCGATACATATCGGTAACAACTATTTCGGCATTAGATTGTACTTTCGATACATATCGGCACCAGCAAGTTTAGGCAATTATATTGTGTTTTCGATACATATCGGCACCAGCTAGTTTAGGCAATCAAACTGTGTTTTCGATACATATCGGCACCAGCTAGTCTAGGCAATTAGATTGTGTTTTCGATACATACCGGTAGATTATATTTTCGATACATATCAGTACCCGCTACTTTAAAAAAATTATTTTGTGTTTTCGATACATATCGGTTCTAGCTGAAGTAAATCAGAGCAAATGCGCACCTGAAAGTATTCTTCGTTGGTCTCCCGACCTCCTCTGTCACGAATCAGTTGAGCCACTGCCGCCAACACCGCCAGCGCGCTACGCCTGGCCTCGGAATTCTGTCGATCAGCCCAGTGCGTGAGCACCTTCTCAAAGCACTGATTAGTGCAACCAGTGAAATTCGTTGCCCAAGTCTCCACCGATTCAACCGACGACTCATCATCGTCATTATCGATCGGTTCTTCTTGTATTTGATCTTTACCGTCTATTAGCTTATTATGCCGCTCCAAGGCCGCCTTTGTAATGCCGCCGCCCTGTGTGGGCAGGTCTGGGGCGAACTGTACAACTCGAGCTCGGTTTACAGCGCTAGCAGCCTCGCGAAATCTTTGACACCTGGGATTTGACGAACTGCTCTGGCCCTTCTTCCAGCGAACTCCGGTGCGTAGAGTTTTACGCGCGCTGCGCGACACTTTCATTGCAGGCAATTAAAAATCACTTCTATTTGATATTTTAGTGAAGCTCAGCTACTTGTAGTAGAAATAATTGCGTTTTAGCATGAAAAAATACATAGTTGGGAAAATTTATTAGGTCGTAAAATCCGATAAGATCTCTAAAGAAAATCTGCATAAATACGAAGGATGCCCTGTGCCCGGTGGTTGGCCCCCATGGGTTGTGAAGACTCGAGAACAAGAGAGACTATTGACACCTTCTAGTCTCTATAGCTAACACACAGACTAAGCTGACTTAACTTAAAAAAACTGGCACAAAAATGCAAAAAACACTGCAGTCACTTTGTTATATATTGCTCCTAAATATGTATATATATGTAACATATGTATTTATATATATATATATATATATATATATATATATCATTTTTGAATTACGCAATTACTATTAATAATTAATAAAACAATAACTTTGGGATTTTGTCCGCAAACACGAGTCCCAGCAATAGAAATATATTGATACGCCAAGTTATTCAGACATTCATTCATTACTGGGTAATAATATGATTATTTGCTATCAGTACGAGTGTATTAATACACAGTAAAAACTTGGCAAAAATGGAGTCGAACGTTTCTATATAAAAAAATTATTAAGCAAGCAAACAAATTTAAAACTAAACGCGATTTAAAATCCTACGTAAGGCCTGTTAGGGTTTTCAACTTTTAAGCAGATCCGATGCTGTTATATCACAGGTGCAGGCGGCAGACTGTTGGGACTTAAAATTGCTGTATTCGATAAAACAAAAAGACACATTATTTTTGAAAAAAAAAACGAAATTTCCACTGTAGTCTGTTAAAGCTGCTGCATAATTAATTAGTTGAATCAAAATTATTAATAATAATAATTATGATATTTGCTACAAACAGAAATACGAAACGTTTAAAACATCGTAGTTGCAATGGAAGTTAAGAAGTCAAATTTTAATTATTTGAATAACATAAACAGGTGAATAGAAATTAATATAATGTTATAAATAATATCTATACTGGAAGAAGTTGGGCTGCAAAGCATCGTTAACGCTCTCTACTAAGCTAAATCAATACGATAAAAGGCATTCATATTGATTACAGTTGACACAATTAGAACTAAGTATCCATAGGAATGCATTATTTTATCATATAGATTATTAATAAACCGTTGTTAGTAATATTGTACGCATTCATTACGGCAATACATAGAAAAGTGAAAATAAAAAAATAGATTATAATATTTTCTCGACACTTCAAGCAAGATAAAACAGGTGATAAAAACAAAAAAAATCGAAAGTTTTAACAAACTTGATTCTCTTTTTCTAAGAATATACGATTTTATTAAATTAATTAGTGAAAATTAAAGTGAAACTGAGTCTAAATATCATATTTATTTATGCAAGATTAGCACAAGCGGCACTAAAGTTCCTACCGTAAAACCGATAAAAAGATACAGGTTATTTGTTAAAGCAAAGCATTAAATAATAATAATAATAGCTATGAATGGCACAGCCCTGTACAGACAGAAGCAAATGTACGCTCCACAGTTTCTGGAAATATTGTATTTGGCAAGTAAATTTCAAACTTGTTTTACTGCCAATTATCATCTAAACATTCATAAGGCCTGGAAAAATCATTTATTAGGCACTTAGGCACTAAAATATTACATTTTTTGATCGATTTTAACCCGCATCAAATGTTTAAAGCAAACACATATTATATACTTATTTATACTTTGGTTGACGTCTGCATAATTACTTTGTGCTGCACTAATTAGAGTAGCGAGTTCAGCACCAGCTTGCTGAGTAATCAAAGTCGGCAAAGCACTCCTGATCTTTGTCGGTGAGCGGCGGCCGGTCTTTGGCCGGGGTCAGAATCGGCCTCTCGTCGGTGAACTCCGAATCGAAATTGCTGACGTCTTCCATGTGTTTCTGGGAAAATTGATTTTGACATTTAATTGTATATAATTGTTGTAACATACTGTAAATATGTTTTCATTGCTACTTGTAGTAGATAAATCGGTAAAAAATTATTAATTTTAATAAACTTTTGAAAACATGTAATTGTAACAATAAAACTCGTTGCAACTAGAAAAAACTGCAGTTTCTGATAGTTAACCAAATTTTCCAAAATTTCAGAATAAAAATGAAGGCAATCTGTAATGGATAATATATATAAGGTATGAAATTGTAATTATATTGTAGCCTTCTTAAATAAAATTCGACAATATAGATAGCGTATACACTGGGTATTATGTAGAAGTTGAAACAAAAACTATATTAAAATCAAGATAAGAGATGCTAGCAGGCTCTAGGGTGGATTCATGGTGGATAAGGGAGAGACGGTAGATAGAGAGACGGTAGATGGGGGGAGGTGGTAGATAGGGAAGAGACGGTAGATAAAGTAGATACAGTAGATAAGGTAGAGACGCTAGATACGGGACAGTAGATAAGGTAGAGAGTAAATAAGGGAGACAGTAGATAAGGTAGAGAGTAGATAAGGGAGAGAGTAGATAAGAGAGACGGTAGATAAGATAGAGACGGTAGATAAGGGAGAGAGTAGATAAGGTAGAGAGTAGATAAGGGAGACAGTAGATAAGGTAGAGAGTAGATAAGGGAGAGAGTAAATAAGGGAGACGGTAGATAAGGTAGAGACGGTAGATAAGGGAGACAGTAGATAAGGGAGAGAGTAGATAAGGTAGAGACGGTAGATAAGGGAGACAGTAGATAAGGGAGAGACAGTAGATAAGGGAGAGACAGTAGATAAGGTAGAGACGGTAGATAAGGGAGAGAGTAGATAAGGGAGAGACAGTAGATAAGGTAGAGAGTAAATAAGGGAAAGAGTAGATAAGGTAGAGAGTAGATAAGGGAGAGACAGTAGATAGGGAGAGACAGTAGATAAGGGAGAGACAGTAGATAAGGGAGATAGTAGATAAGGGAGAGAGTAGATGAGGGAGAGAGTAGATAAGGGAGAGACAGTAGATAAGGTAGAGAGTAAATAAGGGAGAGAGTAGATAAGGTAGAGACGGTAGATAAGGGAGACAGTAGATAAGGGAGAGAGTAGATAAGGGAGAGACAGTAGATAAGGTAGAGACGGTAGATAAGGGAGAGAGTAGATAAGGGAAAGAGTAGATAAGGGAGAGACAGTAGATAAGGTAGAGAGTAAATAAGGGAAAGAGTAGATAAGGTAGAGAGTAGATAAGGGAGAGACAGTAGATAGGGAGAGACAGTAGATAAGGGAGAGACAGTAGATAAGGGAGATAGTAGATAAGGGAGAGAGTAGATGAGGGAGAGAGTAGATAAGGGAGAGACAGTAGATAAGGTAGAGAGTAAATAAGGGAGAGAGTAGATAAGGGAAAGAGAAGATAAGGGAGAGACAGTAGATAAGGGAGAGACAGTAGATAAGGGAGAGACAGTAGATAAGGGAGACAGTAGATAAGGGAGAGAGTAGATGAGGGAGAGAGTAGATGAGGGAGAGACGGTAGATAAAGGAGACAGTAGATAAGGGAGACAGTAGATAAGGTAGAGACGGTAGATAAGGCAGAGACAGTAGATAGGTAGAGACGGTAGATAAGGTAGAGACAGTAGATAGGTAGAGACGGTAGATAAGGTAGAGACAGCAGATAGGTAGAGACGGTAGATAAGGCAGAGACAGTAGATAGGTAGAGACGGTAGATAAGGTAGAGACAGCAGATAGGTAGAGACGGTAGATAAGGCAGAGACAGTAGATAGGTAGAGACGGTAGATAAGGCAGAGACAGTAGATAGGTAGAGACGGTAGATAAGGTAGAGACAGCAGATAGGTAGAGACGGTAGATAAGGCAGAGACAGTAGATAGGTAGAGACGGTAGATAAGGGAGAGACGGTAGACAAAATGACTCGTGACTCACCACAGTGGGCACAAAGGGAGGCGGCAGACGCCTGGCCAGCAGGTCATCCCAGTTCAGGCTGCGAAAGAACGCCTGCTTGCGCACGTCCAAGGCGTCGGCCTCGGAAGCGCCCAGGCGTCGTTCGGGATTCCGACGCAACAGACGTCGCATAATGGTGACAGCCTCGGTTGACAGGTGCCTGGGATAGTGAATCTCGGCGTTAACAATGCTGTCAAACACTTCCTCTTCATCGTCGCCTGGGAATGGCGATTCGCCTAGCAACATCTCGAAGATGAGCACGCCTAGGCCCCACCAATCCACTGCTCGAGTATAGGACGGCTCAGTGAGCACCTCGGGCGCTAGAAATTCTGGCGTGCCACAGAATGTCGAAGTCCGATCGCCATAGCCCATGTTCTCCTTGCACAGACCAAAATCGGCCATCTTACAGTAGCCCTGCGTGTCTAGCAGCAGATTGTCCAGCTTCAAGTCGCGATAAACAATGCGATTTTCGTGCAAGAACTGCATGCCAAGTACAACGCAGCCGGCGTAGAACACCGACCGAGGCTCGTCAAAGACGCTCTGATGAATGTGCAGCATGAGGTCGCCGCCCTGGGCGTACTCCATCACAAAGGCAACATTGTCCTTAGTCTGGAAGCAGGCGAACAGGTTCACTAAGAACGGATGCCGAACCGAGTTGATGGTCTCGAAGATTCGCTTCTCAGATAGCAGAGATTCCACTTCTTCTCTGGCGATAATCTCAGCCTTTTTCAACGTCTTGATAGCGTAGTACTCAGTGCCGCGCTTGTACTGTCCGAGCAGGACTTTGCCGAAATGACCCCGGCCAAGAACGGCAATGAATCGGAAATCTGACACGCTCATGATGGGCGCTCCGCCAGCCACTGTGCTGCGAGGCGTAGCTGTCGGGGGCGTTGGCTGCTGGCTGCGAGCCGGGGCGATAGGAGTGGTGTCCGGCGCGCCTCCACCGCGAGATCCGCTCAGCAGGGTTGTGTCAGAAGGCGGTTCGCTGCTTGACTCTGGCGTCGCTGGAAAGTTGGTGGTTCTGGCCGCTGGGATTGGCGGGGGCTTCGGCGGAGGGGTCACGTGTCTCTGCTGCTGCTGCTGCTGCAGGGAGGTCGGCAGTGGCATGTCCAGCGGCGGGGGTACGGGAGGCGGTGGTGACACCTTGCGAGCCTGCTGTTGCTGTGGCTGCTTGCTCTTGCCTGATGCCAGATGAGCTTCAGGTGAAGCTGCGGCAGTGGCGGCAGCTGGAGACTGCTGGTACTGGCGCCCGTCCTGCACGGGACATGCGTTTACACGTGCATATACATGTTGATGTAGATGTGCGCTTATTCTCATGCATTCTCACGCATTAATGCTCCCACACACTTTTTAACACTATATAATTCATTTACTAAACGTCTATAGTAGGTCAGTAACTAAATACTATGAAATAACCCATCCTACATAAATTCTCATTGGCAAAACACCCAACCCCCTATAATAACCCATCCTCGATAACATCCCGCGCCCATCCTTCATAACACCCATTCCTCCATAAACATCCCATCCCCTACAACAACCGATAACACCCCAACCCCATAACACCCCATCCGACATAACACGCCATCCGCCAAAACGCCCCATTCGCCATAACACCACATAACACCCCATCCGCCATAACACCCCATCCGCCATAACACCCCATCCGCCATAGCACCCCATCCCCATAACACCCCATCCGCCATAACACCCCATCCGCCATAACACCCCATCCGCCATAACACCCCATCCGCCATAACACCCCATCCGCCATAACACCCCATCCGCCATAACACCCCATCCCCATAACACCCCATCCGCCATAACACCCCATCCCCATAACACCCCATCCGCCATAACACCCATCCGCCATACCACCGATCCCCAATAACACCCCATCCTACAACCCCCAGCGGCACTCACAGCGGGCTGCCTGCTAGCAGTCCTTGGCGGCGGGGTGGGCACCAGCTCGTGCAGATTGGTCCTACTCTTAGACGCAATAGTGATGTCATTCCGGTCGCCCAAGCGCTTCTGAAACGGCCACCAAGTCATCCAGTTGACATTCTTCGGCATCTCAGCGGCCATCCGTTTGCCCTTCCGCCGGCTGAGCAGCCTCTGCCGCTGCCGTTGCAACGGCTGCTTCTTTCGGAAGATTTGCGGATTGCTGAAAATCAACTCGGCAAAGAAGAAGCCGTCGGGTTCCAGATAGAATGGCACAGCGTGCTTCTCGCAGTCCAGATAATCCTCCAGCTTCAAGAACCTCACAGCGGCCAAGCCGCGACTATCTCGCCAGTGAATTTGAATCTCTAACTCGCGAGCAGTTTCCAGCGGTATGCTGATCCGATTGTTCCAGCACTCGTGCGACATCGGGCGCCACTCGGATGACCATTCGAATTTGTTGTTGTCAATCCGTAGTATGCATTTGACCTCCTCTGCGAATGGTGACGGGTTTTAGGGGGAGGTGGTTTGTCACATAAATCCTATACTAAAATGAGTACACACTGACAGATTTGATAACAAAATTGAGCTTGTAAAATACGAGTATTTCACATGTATTTTCTTTATTACTGATCCCATTGTCTTTAATACTGATCCCATTGTCTCCATCACTGATCCCATCGTTTCCATCACTGATCCCATTGTCTCCATCTCTGATCCCATTGTCTAATATTGATCACATTGTCTCCGTCACTGATCCCATTATTTCCATCACTGATCCCATTGTCTTTATTACTGATTCCATTGTCTCTATCACTGATCCCATCGTTTCCATCACTGATCCCATTGTCTTTATTACTGATCCCATTGTCTCTATCACTGATCCCATCGTTTCCATCACTGATCCCATTGTCTCCATCTCTGATCCCATTGTCTAATACTGATCCCATTGTCTCCATCACTGATCCCATTATTTCCATCACTGATCCCATTGTCTTTATTACTGATTCCATTGTCTCTATCACTGATCCCATCGTTTCCATCACTGATCCCATTGTCTTTATTACTGATCCCATTGTCTCTATCACTGATCCCATCGTTTCCATCACTGATCCCATTGTCTCCATCTCTGATCCCATTGTCTAATACTGATCCCATTGTCTCCATCACTGATCCCATCGTTTCCATCACTGATCACATTGTCTCCATCACTGATCCCATTGTCTCCATCACTGATCCCATTGTCTTTATCACTGATCCCATTGTCTTCATCTCTGATCCCATTGTCTTTATTACTGATCCCATTGTCTTCATCTCTGATCCCATTTCTTAATTACTGATTCCATTGTCTCCATCTCTAATCCCATTGTCTTTATCACTGATCCCATTGCCAATGTCATTGCTTTCACTGTTCACTTCACTAAACACATCATAATTATCACTTTCCACACTACACAGAGTATGCTACACAATCTGACGCAACACATTCAAACATGTAAAATGGTTTAAAAACATTCAATAAAAAACTTTCTTGGAAAATAATTTGCAACATGATAAACATAAAAACGGAACCAGTCAGCCTGCTGGTTGGCAATAAAATGTCAAATTCTGTCAATGTGTTTCAAAACTATAATAGAAGATGCATTTGTTAGTAATATTTAAGTATCTTGCTACCCTAATGCTCAGTACTAGCCGCGATCAAATCCGCTTAACTTAGGCTAGGGAGATCCCATATATGCAGATGTATAAACTGGGGATTCGAGTTCGGGACCATGCCAGTTCAAATCGATTGCATATAAAATCGCCATCCGATAAAATGTTAACAAATCATCATATGTATTGTGGTACACTAAAAATTCATTGCATGCCTGTATATGGTTCTGTTCCTTTTTGAATCAATCAATTATTACCATAGACATTGCTATGCGATAGGCGCCGCATGAGAGCGGGCGCGCAACCGCTTATTAACATGTCTGGCACAGTGGGCGGCTGTGGCGCCGCCCTTTCTGGGCTGATTGCGAATCCTGAATCGATTGATTGATTGATAATTAATAGATTAATTAATAGTCTCTGCACATATCATAGTCAGAGGTAATAGGTTTAAAACAAGTAATGATACCGATATTCAATAATTTTGGATAGAACATGCCTGCTTACCTGTTTATATCGCTTTCTAAACTGTTTCCCGGCAATATACCTGTCTACCTGTTAACCTGGAAATCTTAACTATCTACCCATCAATCTCAACTGGCTGCCCGTCAATCTCAACTGGCTGCCCGTAAATCTCAACTGGCTGCCCGTCAATCTCAACTGGCTACCCGTCAATCTCAACTATCTACCCGTCAATCTCAACTATCGACCCATCAATCTCAACTATCTACCCGTCAATCTCAATCTCAATCACTATCCACCCGTCAATCTCAACTATCTACCCATCAATCTCAACTATCTACCCGTCAATCTCAACGGTCAATCCCAATCTCAATCACTATCTACCCGTCAATCTCAACTATCTACTCATCAATCTCAACTATCTACCCGTCAATCTCAACGGTCAATCCCAATCTCAATCACTATCTACCCGTCAATCTCAACTATCTACTCATCAATCTCAACTATCTACCCGTCAATCTCAACGGTCAATCTCAATCTCAATCACTATCCACCCGTCAATCTCAACTATCTACCCATCAATCTCAACTATCTACCCATCAATCTCAACTATCTGCCTGTCAATTTCAACTATCTACCCGTCAATCTCAACGGTCAATCCCAATCTCAATCACTATCTACCCGTCAATCTCAACTATCTACCCATCAATCTCAACTATCTACCCGTCAATCTCAGCTATCTACCTATCAATCTCAACTATCTACCCGTCAATCTCAACGGTCAATCTCAATCTCAATCACTATCCACCCGTCAATCTCAACTATCTACCCATCAATCTCAACTATCTACCCATCAATCTCAACTATCTGCCTGTCAATTTCAACTATCTACCCGTCAATCTCAACGGTCAATCCCAATCTCAATCACTATCTACCCGTCAATCTCAACTATCTACCCATCAATCTCAACTATCTACCCGTCAATCTCAGCTATCTACCTATCAATCTCAACTATCTACCCGTCAATCTCAACGGTCAATCTCAATCTCAATCACTATCCACCCGTCAATCTCAACTATCTACCCATCAATCTCAACTATCTACCCGTCAATCTCAACGGTCAATCCCAATCTCAATCACTATCTACCCGTCAATCTCAACTATCTACTCATCAATCTCAACTATCTACCCGTCAATCTCAACGGTCAATCCAATCTCAATCACTATCTACCCGTCAATCTCAACTATCTACTCATCAATCTCAACTATCTACCCGTCAATCTCAACGGTCAATCTCAATCTCAATCACTATCCACCCGTCAATCTCAACTATCTACCCATCAATCTCAACTATCTACCCATCAATCTCAACTATCTACCCATCAATCTCAACTATCTGCCTGTCAATTTCAACTATCTACCCGTCAATCTCAACGGTCAATCTCAATCTCAATCACTATCTACCCATCAATCTCAACTATCTACCCGTCAATCTCAACTGTCTGTCCTGAAATATTATAATAAACTATACACAAAGCTACTAAATATCGTTAGAAGGAAAGAATGTTAGAAAATTAGAAGACAAAAAACCAGGTTTGGCAATAGAAACTAAATCAATCAGCATTATTGCCCTATTAACAGCTCACTAGTTAGTTCGTCTTCATGCAACCGCATGCTGTAGCTCCTAGTGGGCATGATACCCTTTGATCCTTTGCGTAGAGATTGATAATCACCACCGGCTGCCACTGGCAGGGGGCTGGCACTGCCGCCGAAGTTGCCGTTGCCGGAGGCCCCCAAGCCGCCATCAGACGGCCGAGGCCTCAGCACGGCCGGGTCTTCAATCAGCTGTTTACAACCGAGCACTTTAATCTCGAGTTTGCCACTAACAGGCGCCGGAGCCTTTACCAGAGTCTCCAATGCTGCGTACTCCTTAGCTAGCAGCAGCTGTCTGTCCCGGCGAACCCAATCGAGATTGTCGTCCATCTCCGCTAGCAGACGGCCGAGAGAGTACTCGAATAGAGCCACTTTGCACTGGGCTTCGGCTAGATTCTGCTGTACGCTGGCTGCGCGAGCCTTGTCTGGAGCTCGGACCGTCTGCGGTATGGTTCAAGATTGTGTGCGACACAGGTGAGTAAAATGGCATTTGTTTTAATTCAATGAGAGAATCAATCCGGAAAAACTAGACAAGGTCTAGTAGGATTTGCTAGACTATTTTAGAATACCAATAGCAATAGTGATATACCAATAGTGAGCACGAAAAGTACTTTAACCACCTCTTTCACGAATTCTCTGTTTCTCTACTTACTTATCGATTATCTTCCCGACTTTCTACTCTCTACCCTTCTCCTCTACTCTCTCCTCTCTATTCTCTTTTCACTATCTCTCTCCTCTACGAGCGTACTCTCCTTTCTACTCCTCTCATCTACTCTCTCCTCTCTACATCTTTCCTATACTCTCTCATCTCGATCCCTTCTTTTCTATTCTCTCACCTGTACTCTTCTTCTCTACTATATCTTACATCTACGCCTCTCATGTACTCTCCTCTCATTGCTACTCCTATCTAATCTCTCATCTCTACCCCTCTCATCTACTTTTGGTTTTTGGCACGTTGTGCAGGCACACACTCATACACACGCTCACAGAGGGTGCACAGCGGCCCTGACGTCAAGCATGTACACTATCTGTGCCTTGGGCGGCCGGCCCTCATTGGTGTGAATTTCCGTGCACACAAGCCCCAAAACGAATGTGACCGCGCAGCGCAAGAGTGTAAAAATCTCCCGCACACACCTGCAGAGCTCTCGCCGCTTTCATTGCTCCATCGCACAGTCGCCATTCAACTTTCAATTTGTGCTTCAGCTCTTCGATTCGTTGCTGCTCAGCTGACAGTTCCGTTGGCGCGAGAATCACCCCGACGCCGGTACCGTCTGAAGAGGAAGCGGCAGCAGCAGCCGCGGCCGCCGCTGCAGCGCTAGCAGCCGCCGTGTCCTCCTGCTGCAAGCGCAACAGGCTGTTCTTTAAAAAAGCAATCTTATCGCGACTCTCGGCAAGCTCCTGTCTGGCCCGTTCCAGCAGAGCGGCTGAAGCGCCAGACACGGCCGCGCCTTTGCCGCACAGATTCTCAATCAGCCTCTCGGCTCCAGACTTCACTTTCATCTCAATTGCCAGCTGCTTTTGAAGGTCAGTAATTCGCGGATCGACGCCACCAGAACCGCCAAATCCGCCGTCATCTGATGCTCCACCGCCGCCACCGTCGGCTTCGTTAGCAGCTGCCGATGTGACACCGCGGATGTGCTGCAGCACCAGCATTTCGTTGCTGGTTTCCTGGATCTGGTCGTGAATCTCGTGAAGGTCTCTCTCGTAGTCGGCAATCTGTTTATTAACATCTTTTGCTTTCTTTTTTTCCATAGCGTTGCGCAAATTCTCGGCGCCAGCTTTCAACTTGCGCACCTTGAATAGTTCATCTTTTAGAGATTCTTTCTGCGCTTCGAGACGGCGCATCACTTGGTCAAACTGCTCAGGATCGGAGCCCGGGCGCAAGCTGTACTTTGTGGCCACGCTAGTGTAGGAATCCAAAGTGTCCATTGCTGCTGCGTGACCTCTAAGTAAGAAAATCTGACTAATCTATAGCAGGCCAATACTTGGTTGCCCGAATTGGGTTTGAAAATTTCTGAAATGTTTATAACGCAGATTTCCTGTTAACAATGGTTATTACTTCTTGTTGTACAGTTGGTTCGTTGTATTGATTAACTGAGTAAAATACCTCTCGAAAAGAATTAAATTACTTTAACGGCTAATAGTAATTGATTGCACCTGCCCTAATGAGCAGATGTGCAACCGACAGCTCAGCCGCAGCTATTGCGCGGCGCATCTGAAGGCTGCGTACGGCTGTTCAGTCCAAGGACTGGGGGGGGGGGGTCGCCACACACACCCTCAATTACCCCAGCTAATGCTGGCACCCATTTTACAGCTGGGTGAACGGAAGCAATGCAGAGTTAAGTGTCTTGGTCAAGGACACAAATTGTTCCAATGGAAGCGGGAATCGAACCCCAGACCACAACTAGGCTACAGCCCCATTTAAACCGTCGCAATATAATATTTAAATAGTTTTGATTCAAAAACTCCTTAAATTATTGCCACAAAGTCTTAATAAAAAACGCGTCTATATTTATACACAAAAACTTGACATACTGATCGTTCCTAATTGTACATAAGAAACACCTAAACAATAACTATATGTAAGCTAAAAATAAATAAAGAAAAGAAATAGTTAAGTAAAATAAAACAGAATTGTTTATAATGTGAATTGACAGCATTTATTTATGTAATAAAATTATTTTATTATTTGAAAGGGCATTATACACTGGAGTAACGATATACAGGCCGGAATACACTACTGGATGAAATTCAGGTTTAAAAAAACATAACTTTTTATTCAAAAAGCAATTTAAAATGGGTTTAACAAAAACTGGGTTAAAATTGATTATTGAGTGAATGTATATGCAAATCTATATAACTATTGATAAACATTAAACGATTAATTTTTAATATATCATATCTCATGCCACGGTACCATGCTAAAAGTACACCAGATTTTGTACATAAAGCTTTTTGTGTCTTTCAATTTCTTATAGTAATCCAAATAATAGAAAATTGTAAAAAATTTTTGACAAAAAACGTTTTTTTTCAAAAGAACACCATTTATGCAGTTAATAATTATTGAAAATTAACAAGCGCTGGTTCTGAATTACAATAACAATCCTATACTTATATATAATATGTGTGTATAATTATTAACACACACACTTATACTGTACATCAATATGTACGTAACTAATTATTAAATTTAATATAACAAAAGGACACACAAAAGCAAAATTTTGATAATTAAATATTCAGTACAATCATCACAAAAATTATATACCGGTATATATAAAATACTAGAATGATGCATGCAATAAACAATTTATAAACGTGTTTAATAACGTTAATAAATAGGCTTTTCTTGAACTATATACATGCAAATATTAGTCAATACTAATAATATTAACTAGGATAACTATAAACAATTGAGTTAGCATAAAATTGTTAAGCTTAATGTATAATCAGCATTTGAAAAGCTTGAAAATCTATGAAATTGTATAATATATGTTTGATGGCTTGATTTAACTTTAATAGTACATTAGCAAGATGAGGAAGGCGTTTTCGCTGAACTTTCAGCAAGCTTATAAACCTTATTAATATTTATTATTTTCCAAATTTTAACTGCCATTGCCCATTCCGCCGACTCCCCTGAGCAGGCACACAAGCGCGCGGATACGTACGCAGTCATACGCACAGGCACACACTCACACAGGAGTGCACAGTGGCCCAAACTTTATTTATCGTTAGGCATGTACACTTCACTGTGCCATGGGGGGTTGGCCCTCAAGGCCGTTAATTGCACGAGCAGAGCCAAGCCGAGATTCCAATTCAGCCACAAATTTAGCCCTAACCATTATGGCAGCTGGACAACTGGGCTACGGACCCCCCAATTATTATAATTGATTACACCTGCCATAATGGCCAGATTCGCAACCGACAGCTCAGCCGCAGCTATTGCGCGGCGCATCTGAAGGCTGCGTACGGCTGTTCAGTCCAAGGTCGCCACACACCCTCAATTGCCCCAGCTAATGCTGGCACCCATTTTACAGCTGGGCGAACTGAAGCAATGTCGAGTTGAGTGTCTTGCTCAAGGACACAAATTGTTCCTAAGTGGAATCGGGAATCGAACCCCAGACCTTCAAGTCCTGAGCCCGACTCTATAACCCACTAGGCTACAACCTCATTTTACCATTAACAATAGCTAATACATTCAACAAAAAGAAAAAACAGGTCTTCAAATACGAGATTAAAATTGTTAAACGATCAATCAAAAGGATAGATCTTTACTCAAGAATAATACGCTCGTAATCCCAATGAATCGCTGATTCAACAGCAGATCCCTAAGACTGATGATGCGACGCCACTGGCCGTCTGGCGGAACCAACAGCATTGTAGGCCTGGCGAATCAGTGCATAGGGGAAGCACATCTCCAGCAGACTGGCAGTCAGGTAGGGGCACTGCTTCACTATCAGGTCCAAGATGATGAACACTGAGGGCAGATTCCTGCCAGTGAGCTCGTCCTGGCTAGCCCTGAGCAGTGAGCTGCTGCACAGAGCTAGAAATTCTTTCCAACGATCGCCCAATTCAACGCTCAGCTGCTGCGGAGTGCACAGAGTTAGCAGGGCTGGCAGGACTGAGTTCAAGGCTCCCGCAATGGTGTGGGTATTGTTGTAGTGCGCCTCAACATCGTGGCCATAGACTGTGTTGTCAAGGGCGGCCAGGCGGGGCAGAGACACGGACAGGAAGACCAGCATGTGGCACACCAGCATGTACTCCTGCGGTGGGGTGGCAAGGGTCATGACCGGTTAGAATGCAGATTCAGAACAAGGTGAGATAGATATAATGGTGAGATAGAAAATAGAATAGCTGAGGTAGAAGATAGAAAAGGTGAGCATGAAGGTATAATTTGTGAGACTGGAGATATAATACTGGAGTGACAAGATATAATGGCTGAAAAAGGAGATAGAATGGATGAGATGGTAGATAGAATGGCTGAGATAGGAGATAAAATGGCTGAGATAAGAGATAGAATGGCTAAGATAGGAGATACAATGGCTAAGATAGGAGATTGAATCGCTGAGATAGGAGATAGAAAGGCTTAGACAGGAGATAGAATGGATGAGATAGGAGATAAAAAGGCTGAGATAGAGATAGAATGGCTGAGATAGGAGATAGAATGGCTGAGATAGGAGGTAGAAAGGCTGAGATAGGAGATAGAAAGGCTGAGATAGGATATAGAAAGGCTGAGATAGGAGGTAGAAAGGCTGAGATAGGAGATAGAAAGGCTGAGATAAGAGATGGAAAGGCTGAGATAGGAGATAGAAAGGCTGAGATAGGAGGTAGAAAGGCTGAGATAGGAGATAGAATTCACCTGCTCAGGTTTCCCTTTAAGCCGTTCCAGCGCCTGCAGCAGGCCCAGATCCACTGAGCTGTCCAGTCCCATTCCGCTGCGGAACAGTGCGGTGACTTCGCCCCGATCTCCGAGCAGATCTTCAGCAGTTTTGATGAGGAACGGAGACCGTTTCTGCATGACGGAGTTCAGGCCCTCCTGGCACAGGCGGCGGAAGCTCAGGTAGACGCCGGCGTTTTTAAAACGGCACAGAAATTCGACCGGTTGCTGCAGGCGACCGGATAGTTCGGACATCCGCGTTGGATCTTCGAAGCTGACACGGAGGGCTTGGAGAACCTTGGGGAAGGAATCGAGGATGTCAGGGGAGGCTTATTAAGAATCTTAGATTGCAGTAGCTTTGGATGGCACAGTGCAGTGATAGGCCAGCGGTAAAAGAAGCGATTAATCTGTTTTTTAATGTGCTTAGATTAATGATTGATGGATTGGTTTGTTGATTGATTGATTGGCTGATTGATTGATTGATTGGTTTGTTGATTGATTTACTGATGTATTGATTGGTTGATTGATTGATTGGCTTATTGATTGATTAGCTGATTGATTGACTGATTGATTAGTTTCTTGATTGATTGGCTGATTGATTGGCTTATTGATTGATTGGCTGATTGATTGGCTTATTGATTGATTGGCTGATTGATTGATTGGCTGATTGATTGGTTTGTTGATTGATTGACTGATTGATTGGTTTGTTGATTGATTGGCTGATTGATTGGCTTATTGATTGATTGGCTGATTGATTGGTTTGTTGATTGATTGGCTGATTGATTAGCTGATTGATTGATTGATTGGCTGATTGATTGATTGGCTGATTGATTGATTGATTGATTGATTGATTGATTGATTGATGGATTGTTTGATTGATGGATTGGCTAATTGATTGATGGATTGATTCGATCGATTGATCGATTAGTTGATTGATTGGCTGATTGAATGATTAAGTGATTGATTGATGGCTTGATTGATTGGTTCATTGATTGGCTGATTGTTCAAATAATTGATTGATTGATAAATTAGTTGATTGATTGATAGATGGATAGATTAATATACTGGTTGAGAGATCGATATACGACATGGCTGATTGGCATACATCATAATTGATGTATAAATCATAGCTAGAAAAAGCAAGTTTAGCAGCAAAAGCACACGGCAATATGAGAACCCCTCACCTCCATATTGGCCATAACCAACTTCTTAGCTTCTTCAATCTCCGCGGCAACCAATTTGCAGACCTCCTCATCAAGATACTTCATACCGTAGGGACCGATCAGTTCGGCGAGAGCGCAGATCTCGTTATAATCAGCGTACTCTTCAATAGGGAACGGCTGGTTGGGGTCCATCATGAGGAAACTCTTGAACCTGGGACTGTAGATCACCCTAGGCGAGTCGGCAACCACCTTAGGCAGCAGGGCACCGCAGTACCAAGCTATGTAGTTGTGCGTGATGGTCTGGTCACCGCGCCAGCTGTCTCTGAGCTGGGTCTGCTGCAACAGCACCATGTTGAACACCCGAGGCAGGTCCAATGTCATGAAACAGTCCAGATCTTGGAGCACACCTAGAGACGCTTTTAAACAGCTCAACAGTTCCGAGGGTTTAGCGATCTCTTCCCGTTCGGCATTGTACATCTGGCTGGCAACGATAGTTTTACAGAACTTCTGTTCCAATTCAGCAGTCAGAACCTCTCTGGGCACGATGGATCGGTATTGAAAATTGACAGTTCGGCAGTTGTGCAGGGAGCAGCACAGCTCGCTCAGTGCCATGCGGTATTTGTCAATAGAGGTCATGTTCTCTCGGCGCTTTCGCTGCGACTCCGTGCCGGGAACTTCGGCGGCCGCGGCTGACGCCAACGCCGCTGCGGCTGCGTGTGGCGAAACGATCGTTTTGTTTTAACAAATAAGGGATATGTTGCCATGCAGATGAGTTCCAATTCTATTGCTGCAATACCCATGGCATTGAAATGCTAGTAGAGATCGTTGCTAAGCTAGTAGAAGCCGTTGTTATGGCGTAAAAAACCGTTGCTATGCTAGTAGAACATGTTGCTATGGTGTAAAATCCGGTGCTATGGTAGTAGAACCCGTTTCTATGCTAGTAGAGCCCGTTACTATGCTAGTAGAGCCCGCTGCTATGCTATTAGAACCCGTTGCTATGCTATTAGAACCCGTTGCTAAGCTATTAGAACCCGTTACTATGCTATTAGAACCCGTTGCTATACTATTAGAACCAGTTGCTATGCTATTAGAACCCGTTGCTATTGTAGAGATCTCCAGAGGCATTACAAGCAGACTACTGTAAGTAGTAACATAAAAATGCGAAAAACTTGAATGTTGTAAAAACTGCAAATTGTCACACTCTATTTTTAAAGACCACGAAAGCAACAAATGACCATCTTTTGCAACACTTAAATTTAGAACTCCGAATATGGTATTGACGCTCAAACCTAATGTATTCCATAGGGGCCAAATTTCCAAAGCGCTAAACTGTCACCTACTAAAAATAAGCTGTTTCTCAATAATTTTTCCTATAAATACAAGCCAAAATCCGAGCTAAAAATCTCAGACTCGGAGCAGCCTCAAAAGATCTTGGGACTCGGAGCAGCCTCTAAAGATCTTGGAGCTGCTGGAACAGCTAAGCGAGGCTACATCTCTGAGAGAGAAGTAAACCAATTGGTGAACCGTTGCTCGAGCCTTTGTTATTGATTTTGAGAGCGATTTATTGCCGGCCGCTACTGTCCAGTCGTTTGGACTGAGATCATTGAATTTGAGGCCTCCCATTTTCCTAAGGGATTGGATAGGATCTGCGGACCGATTCCGATACCCTTAGAGGATTATCGATTGATTGATTTTGGTTATCCTAGATTAACCGATAGGAGCACACGACTCCGATTCCGTTAGATCTAGAAGAAGACGCCCCTCTTGGAGGTCCTCGTGATTATTACAGAAGTTGATTTTATTACAAAGGCGCATCGTTGATATTGATTACTGAGCTTAAGGCCTATATTGATTTGCATTCGAGAAATACTGCGACGTCGCCTGATTTGATCGTCACGCTCTCATTCGGCCGATTCGAGACTTCAAGAAGATTCCTCCGGAGAAGAAGAAGATTAGAAGAAACGAGCTCGGAGAACCTGCACTACACAGAAGAGGAGCCCGCAACAGTAAGTGATCACTTTATTTTGTTCCCAGGCTTAAGTGTCTGGAAGTGGGAGTTTTCGGGAGACTGATCACCTCCCGAATCAACTCTTCACTATGCTATTAGAACCCGTTGCTATGCTATTAGAACCCGTTGCTATGCTATTAGAACCCGTTGCTATGCTATTAGAACCCGTTGCTTGCTATTAGCAGTGGCGTAGCCAGGTGGGGTTGGGCGCGGCGGATACCAAAAACCAGGAGGCAATTGAGTGCCTGCGGCGCCGAAATAAGTGCCTGCGGCGCCAAAATGAGCACCTACGGCGCCAAGTGGCAATGGCATGAGGCATGGCCAGCCAAAGCAACCCGTCCCTCCCCAATTGAAATTCCTGGCTACGCCACTGGCTATTAGAACCCGTTGCTATGCTATTAGAACCCGTTGCTATGCTATTAGAACCCGTTGCTATGCTATTAGAACCCGTTGCTATGCTATTAGAACCCGTTGCTATGCTATTAGAACCCGTTGCTATGCTATTAGAACCCGTTGCTATGCTATGTTAATAGCATACAGAATAGCATTGAAAATTAAAATTCACCCCAAGCGGGCTAATTAAAAGTACACGCTCACCTTGACTTTTCTTGCCGGCATTAGGCGCAGGCAGCGGCATCATTTTAATGGCGGCCATTTTCGGCAGCAGCCGATAGCTCAGCTGAGTCTGCTCCTCAAACACGCATATTACTAATTGAATAATCTCGTGACAGATATTGCGAACAAAGGAGAGAGCCCGTTCGAAAGCTCGCTCGGCAACTAGGGCGGTCTCCTCCGGGCAGAGCGGGTGGGTCAGCGTGGTGTAGTGAGTGCAGATCTGGGGGAACACGGTGATGTACCTGTGCTGAGCCGGGAATTCGATGTTCAAATTGAACATTTGAATTAGGAAATCGTCGTAGAAGAAGAACAGATGCAGCGACGAAGTCTCGGCCAGGACGCCGTCCAGATCGTCGATGAGGCGAGTGTGAAAAGCGGCGCTGTTCATATGCTTGGCGAACGGGTCGCACTCGCGGATGCTGGGCACCCCGCTGCTGGAACTGAGCTTGGCCTGAAGGCGGAGCCAATCGATGCGGACGTCCGACAGTTGGATTGGCTCTTTGTCTTCGACCTGGCGATGAAGGGGGGACAGATGGAGAAGGAAGTGAATGTTTTTTGAGCATTCAATCCAAGGTTCAATTGTTATGCAGCTAGGACTGGCTGCTATATGGGGTGAGGATCTGCTGCTATGGAGTAAGGACCTGTTGCTATGGGGTAAGGATTTGTTGCTATGGGGTAAGGATTTGTTGCTATAGGGTAAGGATTTGTTGCTATGGAGTGAGGACCTGTTGCTATGGAGTAAGGACCTGTTGCTATGGGATAAGGACATGTTGCTATGGAGCAACAATCTGTTGCTATGGGGTAAGGATTTGTTGCTATGGAGTGAGGACCTGTTGCTATGGAGTAAGGACCTGTTGCTATGGAGTAAGGTCATGTTGCTATGGGGTAAGGACCTGTTGCTATGGTGTAAGGATTTGTTGCTATGGCGTAAGGATCTGTTGCTATGGTGTAAGGACCTTTTGCTATGGAGTAAGGTCATGTTGCTATGGAGTGAGGACCTGTTGCTATGGCGTAAGGTCATGTTGCTATGGAGTAAGGACCTGTTGCTATGGAGTAAGGTCATGTTGCTATGGAGTAAGGACCTGTTGCTATAGAGTAAGGTCATGTTGCTATGGAGTAAGGTCATGTTGCTATGGTGTAAGGATATGTTGCTATGGGGTAAGGATTTATTGATATTCGGTGAGGATCAGTTGCTATGGCGTAAGAATATGTTGCCATGGTAGAAGTAACTGTTGCTATGGCGTAAAGACCGGTTGCTATAGCGTAAGGACCAGTTGCTAAGGTGTAAGGATCTGTTTCTATGGCATGAGGACCTGTTGCAATGATGCTAACTGCTGTTTGCATCATAATGCTGTTTAGAGACAAGGAACTGTTGTATGAGGACATGCTGTATAAGATACAGGCTAACTATTAGATACACAACTATTAGAATTTTACCTGTTTCACGGTGAGACTACTCAATTTCTGCAGCACATCCGACAGCATTGATGCATCCTCCTCCATCAGGGTGCTCCCCAAGGCGCCTTTCAGTTCGCGTTCGAGCAGCACGCTGTCCCAGTTGATCAGAGTTTGCACGTTGAATCGTTGAATCACCTTTGGAGAAACAGACGAATCTCATTATAACAAAACAGACGAATCTCACTATAACAAAACAGACGAATCTCACTATAACAAAACACACGAATCTCATTATAACAAAACAGACGAATCTCATTATAACAAAACACACGAATCTCACTATAACAAAACACACGAATCTCACTATAACAAAACACACGAATCTCACTATAACAAAACACACGAATCTCATTATAACAAAACAGACGAATCTCATCATAACAAAACAGACGAATCTCATTATAACAAAACAGACGAATCTCATTATAACAAAACACACGAATCTCATCATAACAAAACAGACGAATCTCATTATAACAAAACAGACGAATCTCATTATAACAAAACAGACGAATCTCATTATAACAAAACAGACGAATCTCACTATAACAAAACACACGAATCTCACTATAACAAAACACACGAATCTCACTATAACAAAACACACGAATCTCATTATAACAAAACAGACGAATCTCATCATAACAAAACAGACGAATCTCATTATAACAAAACAGACGAATCTCATTATAACAAAACACACGAATCTCATCATAACAAAACAGACGAATCTCATTATAACAAAACAGACGAATCTCATTATAACAAAACAGACGAATCTCATTATAACAAAACAGACGAATCTCATTATAACAAAACAGACGAATCTCATTATAACAAAACAGACGAATCTCACTATAACAAAACAGACGAATCTCATCATAACAAAACAGACGAATCTCATTATAACAAAACAGACGAATCTCATTATAACAAAACAGACGAATCTCATCATAACAAAACAGACGAATCTCACTATAACAAAACAGACGAATCTCATTATAACAAAACACACGAATCTCATTAACAAAACAGACGAATCTCATTATAACAAAACAGACGAATCTCATTATAACAAAACAGACGAATCTCACTATAACAAAACAGACGAATCTCACTATAACAAAACAGACGAATCTCATTATAACAAAACAGACGAATCTCATTATAACAAAACACACGAATCTCATTATAACAAAACAGACGAATCTCATTATAACAAAACACACGAATCTCATTATAACAAAACACACGAATCTCATTATAACAAAACAGACGAATCTCATCATATCAAAACAGACGAATCTCACTATAACAAAACAGACGAATCTCATTATAACAAAACACACGAATCTCATTAACAAAACAGACGAATCTCATTATAACAAAACAGACGAATCTCATTATAACAAAACACACGAATCTCATTATAACAAAACAGACGAATCTCATTATAACAAAACAGACGAATCTCATTATAACAAAACAGACGAATCTCATTATAACAAAACACACGAATCTCACTATAACAAAACACACGAATCTCATCATAACAAAACACACGAATCTCATCATAACAAAACACACGAATCTCATCATAACAAAACAGACGAATCTCATTATAACAAAACACACGAATCTCATTATAACAAAACAGACGAATCTCATTATAACAAAACACACGAATCTCATTATAACAAAACAGACGAATCTCATTATAACAAAACAGACGAATCTCACTATAACAAAACAGACGAATCTCACTATAACAAAACAGACAAGTCCCAGCCTCACCTGGTGATACTTCCTAACCAGCTGCCTCAGCTCCTCCATGTGATAGATGAACTCAGGCAGGAACCTGTCCTGCATGCTGTCACCAGCATTCTGTCCGGCCTTCTGACGCAACTTGCCCGCTCCCGACGGGTGAACACCGTGACGAAGAAACCAGAGAACCTCGTCGCGACAATAGGACAGCGTCATCAACAGGTAGAGCACCTTGGGACCCAGCAGGCCAGGCTGATCAGAGAATATCAGGCAGAGCTCTTTGAGTATGTTTCGCAAATATTTCCGGCGCTCCCTGTGCACCTCGGGTCCCTGCTGGCAGACCTGCGTGTGCCACTCCTTCACTTCGTTCACTCGACGACTGTAGTTGCGAATTGTGTCAAAGAAGCTGATGATGAAGCTGTGAGTCTGGATCACCTGGAATTTGATGCGGGATTTTAAAAAAGCTAGATTTGAAGGAGCATTTTTATTTGCTATAATGGGGATTGGGAATCTTACGTATTACATGTACTTATTAAGGTGGGATTAGGGGTATTAGGATGGGGATTTGGGGTATTAGGATGGGGATTTGGGGTAGTATGATTGAGATTTGGGGTATTATGATTGGGATTTGGGGTATTATGATTGGGATTTAGGGTATTGTGATTGGGATTTAGGGTATTGTGATTGGGATTTAGGGTATTATGATTGGGATTTGGGGTATTGTGATTGGGATTTGGGGTAATTATGATTGGGATTTAGGGTATTGTGATTGGGATTTAGGGTATTGTGATTGGGATTTAGGGTATTATAATTGGGATTTAGGGTTTAAAATTGGGATTTAGGGTATTGTGATTGGGATTTAGGATATTATGATTGGGATTTGGGGTATTATGATTGGGATTTAGGGTATTGTGATTGGGATTTCGGGTATTATGATTGGGATTTGGGGTATTTATTGGGATTTAGGGTATTTTGATTGGGATTTGGGGTATTGTGATTGAGAATCGGGGTATTATAACGGGGATTTGGGGCATTATGATTGGGGATTGGGGTATTTATTGAGATTCGGGGTATTATGACGGGGATTTGGGCATTATGATTGGGGATTGGGGTATTTATTGAGATGGGTATTATGACGGGGATTTGGGGCATTATGATTGGGATTTGGGGTATTAAAATGGGAATGTTGGGTTTTAAGAAAGGGCATTTTTTGATAGAGAACTCCTTTAAATATTAATTGGAGTAATGACAGTGAAATTCCATCATAATTCTATAATCCAATGCAAACCTGATCTCTATAGAGCGGCAGGACCCAGCTAGAAAGCAGGGCCTGTTTCCACAGATTGAACGGCTCCTCATCATTGAGCTGCGGGTGGATCACAACGAAACCCAGCACTAGCCAGCGCTCCAGCCGCTCCTGACTGACAACCTCCAGAGCCAAGATGTCGGAGGACAGAGCGTTAACCAGCGAGCTGGGCTCTTTCAGCAGCGAAAGAAATTGCACAGCGCGCCAGTTCTCCGCGCGTAGAAAGCGCCGACTGCAGATGCCGCGAAGCGACATCAGCGCCGGGCAGAGCAGGCGCGAGTGAGGAACGAATTCGTCTTGCAAGCGGCGCATCGTGTGGGTTGGCTGGTCATAGTCCAGCATGAGCTGCGCCAGGCGGGGGAACTGCTTCTCCTGGATGGGTTGGGGTGAGGATAAAAGGGAATTACAGGGGGAGGATTAGTGCAGAGTGACTCTCATGTGAGGTAAGGATTAGTGCAGAGTGACTCTCATGTGAGGTAAGGATTAGTGTAGAGTGACTCTCAGGTGAGGATTAAGTGTAGAGTGATTCTCAGGTAGGTGAGGATTAGTGTAGAGTGACTCTCAGGTCAGGTGAGGATTAAGTGTAGAGTGACTCTCAGGTGAGGATTAGTGTAGAGTGACTCTCAGGTCAGGTGAGGATTAAGTGTAGAGTGATTCTCAGGTAGGTGAGGATCAGTGTAGAGTGATTCTCAGGTGAGGTAAGGATTAGTGTAGAGTGACTCTCAGGTCAGGTGAGGATCAGTGTAGAGTGACTCTCAGGTCAGGTGAGGATCAGTGTAGAGTGACTCTCAGGTGAGGTGAGAATCAGTGTAGAGTGATTCTCAGGTGAGGTAAGGATCAGTGTAGAGTGACTCTCAGGTGAGGTGAGGATCAGTGTAGAGTGACTCTCAGGTGAGGTGAGGATCAGTGTAGAGTGATTCTCAGGTGAGGTGAGGATCAGTGTAGAGTGACTCTCAGGTGAGGTGAGGATCAGTGTAGAGTGACTCTCAGGTGAGGTGAGGATCAGTGTAGAGTGACTCTCAGGTGAGGTGAGGATCAGTGTAGAGTGACTCTCAGGTGAGGTGAGGATCAGTGTAGAGTGACTCTCAGGTGAGGATTAAGTGTAGAGTGATTCTCAGGTGAGGTGAAGATTAGTGTAGAGTGACTCTCAGGTGAGGATTAAGTGTAGAGTGATTCTCAGGTAGCTGAGGATTAGTGTAGAGTGACTCACAGGTGAGGTGAGGATTAGAGCAGAGTGACTCTCAGGTGAGGATTAGAGCAGAGTGACTCTCAGGTGAGGATTAGAGCAGAGTGACTCTCAGGTGAGGATTAGAGCAGAGTGACTCTCAGGTGAGCATTAGTGTAGAGTGACTCTCAGGTGAGGATTGGTGTAGAGTGACTTATAGGTTAGGATTAGTGTAGAGTGACTCTCAGGTGGGTGAGGATTAGTGTAAAGTGATTCTCAGAGGTGTGCCTACTCGTAGCTCAGAACCTTTCACCTGCACTTACCTGAGCTCCAGTCTTAGACTCCAGACACAGTACATAGATAGCCACTAATAATTTCTTATCTTCAAACTGGCTAAACATAATCATAGTGGCAATATAATTAGCCACCAGATCTAGATACTGGAAGGTCATCTCAGTGTTCAACTCGGCATTCAGATGAATACCACTGGCATCCATCCTAGTTAGCAGTTCAGAAATGTGATCCTTCACGTCAAGGATGTCGAGAAATGCGACATAACAAATAGATAATGTTTTAATGAAGTCTTCGCGTCGATTAACCAGTGCTGTGAGGTTTGCACTGCCGGAGCGCAGGTCGATGGTTGGAAACCGGCGCAGCAGATCTTTGCAAGCTTTGTCCAGAGTCTTCTCGGACAGCAGGTCCGACTTGTAGCGTTTTGACGCCTCCCGGACAAAGTGTAGGCGAGCCATCATACCGTTGAGTCGATCATTGAGGATGTAAAGCTTCTCGCCAATCTTCTGTTGGCCTTGCATCATTCGAGACATGTTGGATTATTATTATTGATATGCTGGTAAGACCGCTCCAATGATATTTCGCATGCATAGATGAGTCAGTATATTAGCAGAAAGCCGCTCAACAACCAGCATTACTCGAATATTCCGTCAAATCGACTGAAGCTAACAATTATTCATGTATTGTCCTAGACATCCTGGTAGCCTACAGAGAACTAAAGAAACCCTGGGATCTCACGAAAAACCCTGGAACCTCCTGACAAGCACTGGAACCTCCTGACAAGCACTGGAACCTCCTGACAAACACTGGAACCTCATGAGAAACTCTGGGACCTCATGAGAAATCTAGGAACCTCATGAGAAACTCTGGGACCTCATGAGAAATCTAGGAACCTCATGAGAAACTCTGGGACCTCATGAGAAATCTAGGAACCTCATGAGAAACTCTGGGACCTCATGAGAAATCTAGGAACCTCATGAGAAACTCTGGGACCTCATGAGAAATCTAGGAACCTCATGAGAAATTCTGGGACCTCATGAGAAATCTAGGAACCTCATGAGAAATTCTGGGACCTCATGAGAAATCTAGGAACCTAATGAGAAACTCTGGGACCTCATGAGAAATCTAGGAACCTCATGAGAAATTCTGGGACCTCATGAGAAATCTAGGAACCTCATGAGAAACTCTGGACCTCATGAGAAATCTAGGAACCTCATGAGAAACTCTGGGACCTCATGAGAAACCCTTACTTAGGAGACCACTTAACAAACCACAGAACATCTGAATTGAAACATTGAAACATACAAATAAAATGAAAAAAGTTGAAAAAAGTTCATGGATTCACTGCCACACTACTTTAAATAGCATTTTTTACACTTAATAACCAAACTATGCAAATTAAAAGCAAGTTACTCTGATAAGACACACACGCACCATAAGGCAACCATAACCAGAAATAATTTACACATTACCCACATAAATATCAAACCGAACTTTTATACGCTAAATTTAATTTAGCCAAAACTGCATAAGCGGAGTGTAGAAATCTAGAGGGGTTAATACACAGTGTACGAATGTGCACAAGATGAAACAGTCTTGTACACGCGCGTAGAAAGGAGAGATGCTTTAACGGAAGATTTTGCAGTGGTACCAAACAACACTAACGGAGACAATTTCTTCTGCTACAAAGAAGCAAATGAAATTTGGTGTTGCAGAATTTTGTCAGACAAATACTTTTCAATTCTAACTCAATAAATAACTAAACTGACCAGAAATATTGGAGAATCCTTTATGGTTAGTCTACAAAATACCTAACTAAAAAGACACATTTAACTAATAGTGCGCGGGGTCTCTTAGGTAGTGTCAGGGTCTATTGAGTAGTGTCAGAGTCTCTAACTTTCTGGAGTAGTGTCAGGATCTCTTGAGTAGTGTCAGGGTCTATTGAGTAGTGTTGGGGTCTCTTGAGTAGTGTCAGGGTCTCTTGAGTAGTGTCAAGGTCTCTTGAGTAGTGTTAGGATCTATTGAGTAGTGTCAGGGTCTCTTGAGTAGTGTCAAGGTCTCTTGAGTAGTGTTAGGATCTATTGAGTAGTGTCAGGGTCTCTTGAGTAGTGTTAGGATCTATTGAGTATTGTCATGGTCTATTGAGTAGTGTCAGGGTCTATTGAGTAGTGTTATGATCTATCGAGTAGTGTCAGGGTCTATTGAGTAGTGTTAGGATCTATTGAGTAGTGTTAGGATCTATTGAGTAGTGTCAGGGTCTCTTGAGTAGTGTCAAGGTCTCTTGAGTAGTGTTAGGATCTATTGAGTAGTGTCAGGGTCTCTTGAGTAGTGTTAGGATCTATTGAGTATTGTCATGGTCTATTGGGTAGTGTCAGGGTCTATTGAGTAGTGTTAGGATCTATTGAGTAGTGTTAGGATCTATTGAGTAGTTTCAGGGTCTCTTCAGTAGTGTCAGGGTCTCTTGAGTAGTGTCAAGGTCTCTTGAGTAGTATTAGGATCTATTAAGTAGTGTCAGGGTCTCTTGAGTAGTGTCAGGGTCTCTTGAGTAGTGTCAGCGTCTATTGAGTAGTGTTAGGATCTATTGAGCAATGTCAGGGTCTATTGAGTAGTGTCAGGGTTTATTGAGTAGTGTTAGGATCTATTGAGTAGTGTCAGGGTCTCTTGAGTAGTGTCAGCGTCTATTGAGTAGTGTTAGGATCTATTGAGCAATGTCAGGGTCTATTGAGTAGTGTCAGGGTTTATTGAGTAGTGTTAGGATCTATTGAGTAGTGTCAGGGTCTATTGAGTAGTGTTAGGATCTATTGAGTAGTGTTAGGATCTATTGAGTAGTGTTAGGATCTATTGAGTAGTGTCAGAATCTATTGAGTAGTGTTAGGATCTATTGAGTAGTTTCAGGGTCTCTTCAGTAGTGTCAGGGTCTCTTGAGTAATGTCAAGGTCTCTTGAGTAGTGTCAAGGTCTCTTGAGTAGTGTTAGGATCTATTGAGTAGTGTCAGGGTCTCTTGAGTAGTGTCAGGGTCTATTGAGTAGTGTTGGGGTCTCTTGAGTAGTTTCAGGGTCTTTTGAGTAGTGTTAGAATCTATTGAGTAGTGTCAGGGTCTCTTGAGTAGTGTTAGAATCTATTGAGTAGTGTCAGAGTCTCTTGAGTAGTGTCAGGGTCTATTGAGTAGTGTCAGGGTCTCTTGAGTAGTGTTAGGATCTATTGAGTAGTGTCAGGGTCTATTGAGTAGTGTTAGGATCTATTGAGTAGTGTCAGGGTCTATTGAGTAGTGTCAGGGTCTATTGAGTAGTGTCAGGGTCTATTGAGTAGTGTCAGGGTCTCTTGAGTAGTGTTAGGATCTATTGAGTAGTGTTAGGATCTATTGAGTAGTGTGAGGATCTATTGAGTAGTGTCAGGGTCTCTTGAGTAGTGTCAGTGTCTCTTGAGTAGTGTCAGGGTCTCTTGAGTAGTGTTAGGATCTATTGAGTAGTGTCAGGATGCTATGAGTCACTAAGTAAATTTACGAGTCATTCTGAATTATATAAATTGACTAAATGTTAAACCATACAATAATACACAACTGAAAATAATTAAAACAAAGTCCACATAATTAACAAGAAGAAATTTCTACGCCATTTACAGTTTGCCAGCGAAGCAAATTTTATTAATATATAACAAATAGGCCTCAGCTTTGCAAACAATGTAACTCCACTTTTTGCGTTAGAAAAATCTTCTTTTAAAAAAATATTATTTAACTTTTTTATTGAGGCAAAAAGATGGACTAACGAAGACGCATATCGCTTGCAATGTAATTACCTGTAACTGCAAGTGTTAATTTGACATTTCGATTAGATTTAATAATAATAGTAATAATAATAATAGTATTAAGATAAAAGCTAAAAAACTAATTACATTAATCATCGTTAATTATCGATAAAACTGTTATTAATTATAGTTATTAGCCAACTGTAAAAGCAAGTTTAAGACGCAAACGATTCAAAAAAATTAATGTATATTATTAAAACAAAATGGAGAAATTATTTAGTCTGAAAACACAAATCAAGCTGTGGTTTATTAAATAATATAATTAACTCATAACTGCTGCAAAATCTAGAGAATGTAGTTAATTAAAAGGTGCGCGGATGTACTCTATTGCTAATACAGAACAAAAATGTTTTTGTTAGAACTGAATAAACTAACCTTAGTTAAAATCGAATCAAGCACTGCGCAGTTTAAATAAATCTCTATAAATAGTCTTTCATTTTATTTTGTTATTACTATAAATTTAAAAAAAAAATAAATATACAGTCTTTGTGCTTTTCTGATGCGTATCTGATTGAATTTTTTTCGCCTGATTTATAAGAAACCAGTCGGGTAGGACCTTCTTCTAAGAAACGGGTCACATCCGACCACCAATTTCTAAGAAACGGGTCACATCCGACCACCAATTTCTAAGAAACGGGTCACATCCGACCACCAATTTCTAAGAAACGGGTCACATCCGACCACCAATTTCTAAGAAACGGGTCACATCCGACCACCAATTTCTAAGAAACGGGTCACATCCGACCACCAATTTCTAAGAAACGGGTCACATCCGACCACCAATTTCTAAAAAACGGGTCACATCCGACTATCCATGTCTACGTCTGGCTACGTCTGACCCTCCATTTCTACGAAACCAGCTAGCTCTGACCTTCTATTTCGAAGAAACAAGCTAGCTCTGACCTATTTCTAAGAAACCAGCTAGCTCTGACTCTCTATTTCTAAGAAACCAGCTAGATCCGACCTTCTATTTCTAAGAAACAGCTAGCTCTGACCCTCTATTTCTAAGAAACCAACTAGATCTGACTCTCTATTTCTAAGAAACAGCTAGCTCTGACCCTCTATTTCTAAGAAACCAACTAGATCTGATCTTCTATTTCTAAGAAACAGCTAGCTCTGACCCTCTATTTCTAAGAAACCGGCTAGGTCTATCCCTCTATTTCTAAGAAACCAGCTAGCTCTGACCTTCCATTTCTAAGAAACCAGCTAGATCTGACCTTATATTTCTAAAAAACCAGCTAGCTCTGACCCTCTTTTTCTAAGAAACCGGCTGGGCCTATCCCTCTATTTTTTAAGAAACTGACTAGACATGACCCTCCAATTCTAAGAAACCAGTTAGGTACGTTTGACACTCCATTTCTAAGAAACCGATAAGATCTGATTGTTGTTTCTAAGAAACCGATCCAACTTTAGTCAGGATTTCTCTTAACATAAAATCATTAAAGTCTTTAAAAACTTCGAATTTCAATAGTCCAAAATTTGAAAAAAAAACATTTAATTAAAAGTTCTTCATCAAGGTTGGACTCTGAGTCACACGTGTGTCAACTCTCGTACCTCATTTAGCGATATCAACGCCGTTGGAGTTGGCCAACCAGCTGTCCTTGCTTAGTTCGACATTTTTCCAATTGTCCAGAAGCAGAGCAGACAATGGCTGCTGCTGCTGTTGCGGCTTTTGCTCCTTCTGCTCCTGCGACAAAGTCGGCTGACTAACAATCATCGATTGCAGCTTCTGCTTCAACTCGGACTCCGGTTGAATTTGAGAAGCCGGCTTTGGCGCCTGAAACATTGGCAGCGGCAGTTGCAGCAGTTGCTGCTGCTGGTGGTTCAACTGCTGCTTGGATTTCGGCTGGCACCGATTCAGCCAGCGATCGTTGCTGCCCTCCAGCTCTTGGCGAATCTTCGCTTCGCTGGATTCCTCGTCGGCCAGGCCCTGGAAGCAGCCGCCGTCGCACAGACAGTCAGAGCGGCTCTGGCACGGCTCGTTCGCTTTGCACACGTAGTTTATCAGCCAGCGGGTCTTGTCCTCGTCTATGGAGCCGGCGCTCAGGACCTGCAGTGCGGCATGGTGAGAAGGATGGCCATAAACTCATTTCAGACAGACAGACAGACAGACAGACAGACAGACCTCAAAGCTGTCAGCCAGTGAGGCGGCAGCATTGACAGCAGTGCCGCTGCCAGAGCCGCCAAGGCTGCTGCCGCTGCTGCTGCCGCAGCCACTGGCAGACCCGAGCTTCAGCGGAGTACGCGGCAGTCGAACCAGATAGGATCCCTGCTGCTGCTGCTGCTCCTGTTGAAGCATCATCAGGCGGCTCTGTCCGCCGCCTCCGCCGCCGCCAGACGCCAGACTCTTGTGCTCCCAGCCTTCGTCCTCTTTATCGTCGTATTCCTCAACCGGCCCAGGCAGCGACGGCGTGGCGCTGCTGAAACTCGACGGCGACTGAGCATAGCCGCACACGATCCGGCCGTACTGGCTGATGGACTCGTGCATCGCGGCGCTCTCGGCTGTGAATGAGATCAGGGGCGGCTCGGCTGGCATCAGAGGCAGCTGGAGAGTCTGCTGAGATGTCAGAGTCTTCTGCAGGCAGCGCTCCTGACGCCGGAGCTGGTCAACCTGGTTGAGGGGGGGGGGGGGTTTCAATGGCAAATCAATATAAGTTATAGGAGCTAGGTTAAAACGGCCCTTTTTAGGACAGAGCTGCTCACTGTATAAACGTTAATTAACATCTTCCAATGCTTTGCTCCCCACCCCACCTTGTAATTCGTTGTGGAAAGCAATAATTTTTGTTTCAGGGAGCTAAAATGACTGCCTGTGGCGCTAAAATGAGTGCCTTGGGCGCTAGAATGAGTGCCTTGGGCGCTAAAATGAGTGCCTTGGGCGCTAAAATGAGTGCCTGTGGCGCTAAAATGAGTGCCTTGGGCGCTAAAATGACTGCCTGTGGCGCTAAAATGAGTGCCTGTGGCGCTAAAATGACTGCCTGTGGCGCTAAAATGAGTGCCTGTGGCGCTAAAATGAGTGCCTGTGGCGCTAAAATGAGTGCCTTGGGTGCTAAAATGAGCGCTGACTACATCGATTCTGAGAATAATGTACATGTAGGAATTTAGTCATGTACATCTACATGCAGAATTGTTGGCGCTTTGTCCCCTCCCCCACCATAAAATCCATGGCGACGCCCCTGGGCCGTACACTCCTGTGTGAGTGGTGCCTGTGCATATGACTGGATACGTATCTACACTATCTACTATGAATGGGCAATAATGCCACTCGCCAGTTGTGTGACACTGTGACTCACCTGATCGGCCTGAACTAGCTCAACCTGCTGCACAAGCCACTGCTCCCTACTGCGCATGGCAGCAATCTGCTTAGCAACACTGTCCCTGATGGAGGCTTTCACAGCTTCAGCATTGTCTTCAAGAGATTTCCGACAGCTAGTGAGGTGAGACATGGCCTGGTATAGGCGGGTTCGCTCAGAGTCAACCATGATGAATTCTTGATTGGTTATTTAGTTAAAATTAGATTGAACAGCATGCAAAAAATATTAAACTATTAAAACATATAATATACATTAAGCTAGTTATTCTACGAGTGTGATATATTTTTCTTCCATTTTATATTTTCCTTTCTAGTCCTTTTTATTCTTGGTCACCAATTTTGCAACTTAAATATAGACTCTTAGTCAGCTACAATTTATGTTAGTTAGAATTAGATTACTTTGGTTAGCCATTAACTTGACTATATGATGTACTTGTATATGCCATTTATCTTTGATTAATATAACTTATATTGCATTTTGAAGTCAACTTTATTTATTTATATTACTCAACTAGCAATCTAATGCTAGAAAATACTAATAAATAGATATAATAATAGCATAGTACAATAGTGCTATAGCTAAAATCTGCTAACAATACATCATAATAGACCTAAAAATTATAATATGAATATAGCATCTACTATATAGAATATAGTGAGTTATATAGAAAATGTGACCAAAATGAAAAACAAAAATAAATTTTCCTAGTTAAAAAAACATAGGTAGATAACTAAGAAATATTAGAAAATGGTATAGGAAATATTCAATAGAAAAAATAATAATACAATAGTAAAAATACAAACAAAATACAAACAAACAAAATAAAGCCCATTTGCAAGGCCAAGTCTTGAGCTATGCATAGAACTTTAGATGCTCCATTTGGCATCTAACTGTGGGAATTCATGTGGTATCAGGACTTTTTGAAACTACCAATTTGGCAATATCCTATACTAGTATAATAACTCAAGTCAGTAAGTTTGGATGCCTAGCCTAATGTTATACTATGCTACCAATAGGCACAGTGATGCTCTGTATACAAGTAAACTCATTTTGTCATGAAAATGTGTAGAACTTGAATTGTTACAGAGGTGTTACAACACTTTCCAAAGCTTATACAGTGACTATGGTATAAATAATAATAAAAGTAACAAATGTTATCTGCTCTCTTTGCATTATGATAAATTGGCAAGAAGTTACTATAGCCCTGCCTAACAAGCTTCTTAGAAAAGGATACACAAAGAAAGCAGCTTATAAGTTGCCGAGTTATTAAATGCACTTATATTTGAGTTTTTGATTTACTATTTTACTAAGACAAGGGGTAGGCTTGCTAGTAGGTCTCAGAATGATAGATATAAGTGGTTGATTTTTTTTGCTTTAAGTTAATGTCTATTATTTACTTTTCTAGCCCATTCTCTAAGTTAATTGCACTACACTAGATTAAGGCATTATTACCCTATTTGAACTTTATTGTTTTATTCATATATTTATAGTCCCAACTACTTAAACTCATGGCTATGCCCTGTCTATTTCTAAGCACAGGTTAGGTATAGCTTTGTATAAAATAGTGACAAAATTAAATATTGGAATCTTCCAGATCAACAACTTATTAATAGTAGTGTAGAAACACTACACTAGCCCTGAGAGAAAAGTGGCATTTTCCAGGACATGCAACTTGCGTGTTTTTTTTTATTTCAGGTTGGTGTGATGTGGCTATAGCCAGGTCGTGGCATGGCGCGCAAGGTGGCCAAGCATAGTATGGGTATAGCATAGCATGGCGCGGAGCAACATGGCAAGAAAGGCAGAATCATTACATGTATACAACTTCTAGTGGTCCTTGGTCAGAATATTTATAGATAATAGTTGAAGATTCCAGAATCTCCCTGAATATTTTATACATTAATTTAAAACAAAAAATTGCAATTTTTAGCTCAGTACACTTTAAGGCTCATTTTTTGGCCTCAGTGCACTTTTCAGCTAAAAGCTATTGTTTCTTAGTGCATGTCCAAGCAGTTTGTGCAGATATTCCAATAGGGATATTTGAACTTTTTACTAAACTTAACATGGTCATAAAAACTCTAATAAAAGGAATAACTTTGGTATAAATTGTTTCTAGATGTATATCTTTTTTATCAGAAGCTATTTTGAAGTCTAGTTTAATAGATTATAATATATAATTCATGAGGCATTCTTAAATAAGTTAAAACAAGCATGAATTATTTAAAAGGCAAGCAACCTTATGTTAGTCTTATTTTTTTAAATCTAATAAACAAGATAACTTAATTCATTAGAAAGTTATTTCATTTGGTTTTTTATTTTTCTAAAAATAAAATTTTTTTAAATTTTAAAAAATTTTAAATTAAAAAAAAATTTTCTTTAGGCAGGATTGGGATCGAGAATAAATTTTTTCTTGGAGTTGGGATCAGGATCAGGATTTGGGAATTGGGATTAGGTCTTTTAGTGTATTACCCATATAAAGTTAAACAAAATTAAGCAAAAATGCCGAGATCAAAAAGTAAAACACAACATACTTGATACAAAGTGTAGAAGGGCCTATGTTTATTCTAAGAAATTTAGTATCTTTTTTGCGAAATTAAATTCCTGCCAAAATAACAACTATTGTATAATTTGTTTTAATGTACCATTTTGTTTTAACATAGAAATTTTGTTTTATTAAGGCAAAATAATTTTGTTTTAGTTTGATGTTGTTTTAATGCATGTTATACGAGCCAATTAGATGAGACATTAACCACTATAAATACAAGGCAAAAATTGCATTCTTTCTTTAACCTCAACTTTTCGGGTTCCTAACTCAGTTAACAGGAAATTAAGATTTATTGGTTCTTCTGAATTAGTTATTTGAAGCAGTAATGCAAGCTAAGTTACCATGTTGGATAGAATTAAGAGTGTTTTGTCAAAGCAGAGATTGTTAGTCAAGCATTGTGCCCAGTAAGAGGGTGGAATACCCAGTAAAAGGGTGGAATACCCAGTATAGAAGGTGAAATACCCTGTGTAAAGGTTGGGTTACCCAGGAAAGGAAAATATTCAGGCTGCTTCAGATTAGCGTGATGCAGTTCTAAATCGTGAGAGACAGTACTTAAAGAAACCAGAAACCCCTTGGTCTGTGGTAAATACTTTGTTTGGACTGGATAATTTTAGGAATTTAGCAGTAGTCAGCAGTGTCTTGCCGCTTAGGCACTGAAGCTACCAAGGGTAACTTGTAGTGACAATAGCCCATAACATAAAAGTACATGTAAGTAAAAAATAGGGTTCTTAGAAAAAGCAAACTTAGCAGATTTAGTATAGTTCAGTGATTAAACTTTAGAATTAAATAGAGAGAGCCAGAAGGCCTGCAACAACTTGGTATCAGCAGTAGTGGGATAGGCCCTAATTAAAATTAGGGAATCTCATCCTTGATACAAAAGTTTTGTAACCAACAAAATAAAAGTATGATAAGTACAAGTTAAAACAAAATATATTCAAGTAATGACCTGAATTAATCACTAATTCTATAAATTTTTGATCAAAAGACCTGTTCCCAATTCTCATGTTTTTTGGGGTTGGGATTCTAGTCTTGTGGGAATCTAATTTTCCAAGGAATCCCAAGATTTGGGATTTGGATCCTATTATCTAACCTCTACTAGAAATCCCAGGACTAGACATAGCATGCCAATTCCATAGGACATACATAGGCATCGCTAGGCTATGTTAGGCCTAGGCAATATGCCTACTAAGTCAAGTCAGAATCATATTCATAAGACATAATGATTAATGAATGACACATATAACTAACCTGGGTTTATTTTTTGGGCCATATAGGGTTTTTTGGCCCCTTGAAAATCTCATTGGCAACTGGATTTTTAGCATCAGAGGCCAATCTGGTGGCGACTTCATTTCCCCCATGCCAGTTGACATATTCAAAAAAATGATTTTGTAAATGTAATAAAAGTTCTATAGGCCTATGAATAAAAGTTATGGCAAATACTAAGTTACAAAAATTAACAATGTCAATAGGCCTAACAAGTCCCTGATAGTCTCATTCCCATAGTCATATAGTATAGTGCTTACTGTTTAATATGTTTAATAACTTAGCCTTGGAAATATAATATACATCCTTGAGAATGTGGCTAGGCCTAGTTGCCAATGGGCAACCAAAAATAGCCATTGCAACTAGAGTTTGAGCCCCAAGGGCCAGCTGGCAACTATATTTCCAACCTTATAAAAAACCCAGCATGACGGCCACTATTCTATTGTCTATTGACTATTGGCACAAATTTATTAACAAAATTCATAAACTTGAAGAAGTCCGACACCCAAAGTACGCCTTAAAAATTTCAATCGATGTTTTGTTTTTCATTCCAGTTATTTTGCGGACATTTAAGCTCATAAATGAAAGATTTATGCAGTGCCTGGGTACCGCCCTTATCCGATGCGAGCGAGCGTACAATATTCCGGTTTCTATTTCTGATTTCTAATCTTTAAGTTCATCCCTAACCCGGAAAAGAACAAATGGAATAAACAAATTTTTCTAGTTTCATGCGTTTTAACAGCAAGTTTAGTTAAAGCTAAAAAACTTTAGCTACAAAAATACAAAAATTTTTTATCTACGAGCTTTAAACATAAAAAAGTAGTATCGGATTTTTTAGCTGTATAACAACGCTTGTGTAAACCATAAGCAAAAGCATTTCTAAAAAAAATACTTCCACTTATTCAAGCTGATGCATGTAAAAATAAAATCGGAAATTATAAGAAATGCTTTTTTGCTTTTTTTGCAAGTTCGTGCTCGAGAGCATAAAATCTATCTATGATCAAGAGGAGAGAGAATTAAGAGGAGGGAAGTTTTGTGAGAGGGGAGAGTGAGGACGAGGAGTGAGAAAGAAGAGAAGAGGGGGGAGAGGAGAGAGTAGAGAGCGGAGAGAAATGAGAAGAGATAAGAGACTAGGGTCGGCAGAGACAAAATTAGAAGAAAAAAAGAGATGAGAGAGCAAAGACGAGAGAGATGAGAGGTGATCGGGAATATCGACGATGAGAGAAGAGGAAAGAGAGGAGATAGAAATTAAGAAGAGAATAGAAGAGAGAGAGAGAGAGAGAGAGAGAGAGAGAGGGGGAGGGATAGAGAGAAGAGACTGAAGAGGAAATAAGTTTCAAAGCTGATCCGATGGACGTACGTACATGTAGAGAGAGGCAGAGACAGAGGGCCAAAGTTTGCCAATACATGCAGTACATATTTTCGAAAGACATTCCTGACATGTGCACAGCAACCCAGCCAACGAGATCATGCTTTCCTCAAATCTTAATTTTACACGAATTTACTCCATTTTATATGTTCACCTCCATCCTAACATCCCATAACTATTGATACTTCATAATCCTGATTGACACCGCTGCACAACATAATCAATAAAAAGTACATGTAGTCATACAAAACTATCACAAGATTATACTGTACATTAATTCAATTTGAATGAAACCACACTTAAAGTATAAATTAGGTTAAAATGCCATAGCATTGGGATCATGTATACGGACACGAAAAAAGCAAAATGAAGGTTTCATTAGTTTCACCAACTTCGAAAGATTCACTAACACTATTTATTATTGTCAGGAAGCAATCAGGGTAACCTTGAGCGTGCTAAAACGGCTGAAAATATAATTATGAAACATTAACGCAAAAAGACACACAGGCTTCAGTAGAGCTGCTCTCTCCCTTGCCTGTCTTCTTGGCTTCAGCCGAGCTGCTCTCTCCCTTGCCTCATGTCTTCTTGGCTTCAGTCGAGCTGCTCTCTCCCTTGCCTGTCTTCAATTGGCTTCAGCCGAGCTGCTCTCTCCCTTGCCTGTCTTCTTGGCTTCAGCCGAGCTGCTCTCTCGGAGAGCAACGGCCTGCGCCCCCCCCCCCGAGGTGCCCTCCGGAGGATCACCAATTAAAGTCCACGAAATGCAGGTCAGCAACGGCCCAGCACCGCAACGCAGTCTCTTCGCCGCCCAATTGGCATCTGGCGGCCACCAGCCGATCAAATGCCTAGCCGACGCCTGAACCAGCTGGCCGAGCCTCAACGGCTCCCCCGTCGGCCCAAGGCGCCCCCCAACCCGGCAGTCCGCGCGCGCGGCACCCCAGTAGCCTGCACCTCCTGCAGCTCAACGGAAATTTAGGGCGTCGCCGCTAAGATGCCCAAAATGTTGCAAGCGGCTGCTGGACCTGCGCGTCAACGTGGCGTATCTGCAAGAGACCCAAACCACCTATGGACGGGATCCGCACCTGCCGGGGTTCAACGCAATCTGGCTCCACCGACAGAGCGACCGGCGCTCTGGCGGCCCCGCGCGCGGAGGAGCGTTACAATCCTCATCCGCGAGGGGCTGCGCTTCGAGGTGCTGCAGGAGCGCCCCTACGCCCCCGGTAATGTCACCACGAAGTGGGCCGGTGTTCGGGTTCTCCCCTCTGAAAAGAGCGTCGAGAGCCTGGACATCCACTGCTTCTACGAGTACATCCCACCGCTCAGAACGGCCGAAGGCGACGACCACGTGCAGCGTTTCAGCCCCCATCACCTGTCGGGCGTCAACACGTGATCCTGGGCGACCTGAACGAGCACCATCCGGCCTGGCATCTGGTACCTGGACCCCGAATCAGAAGAGTCGGACCTGAGCACGGTGGTCTTCGAGTGGTCCGTGGTGTCCGGCATGCGCGTCCTGAACGACGGCAGCACCATCCACATGCCGCGCCGCGCTGCGCAGACAGTACCTGACGTCAGCCTGTGCCACAAGTCGCTCGCCAAACGGGCTGAGTGGCAGGTTTGGGGAGACGTCGGCTTCGGAACCACCTGCCGATCGATTTGCATCACCATTCATCACAGCTAAGGTGCGGCCAAGCGCGCGGGCGCCACCCGGCGGGCCTGGGCGAAGGCGGACTGTGCCAGTTTCCGCGCCCGGACCGAGGAAGCCCTGGCTTTCTGGGAGGCCTGCCCGCCCGAGTCGGTCAGCGAGGCCAACCGGCAGCTGACCGCGGTTCCTCCGCGAAGGCCTGGTGGACGCCAGAGGTCGACGACGCCAAGAAGATGATCGCCGACGCCAAACGCGAGAGCTGGCTGGGAAGGACCGGCGAGCTGGCAGCCGACAGCGACCACTACAAGATCTGGAGAGTTGTTCGCTACCTCGACGGCAGAAATAGCATCGCTCCGGTTGGGACAGAAGACGCTCGTCCAGTCGAAGGACATCGCCGAGGCCTACGCCCGTGAGTATGCCGGCATCAGCCGCCTCACGCAAGATCGCAGGACGCGAGACCTCCGTCGCGAGAACTTTCGCAGCAGCGCTTCGCGGGCCGGCGCCGACAGCCATGGAGCAAAGACTTTGAAAAGCCATTCTATGGCCCGAATAAACTCGATTTCTTACAAATCTCGTGGTAGTTGAGAGTGCCCGAGCGGTAAGACACTGTACTACTGTAAATTTCTAAGTCCGAAAGTATTGCATTTTTCGGGGATCAAGGGTGTCCAGCGATGACTACTAATCTAATACTTTTTTATAAATCGTTAGTTTAACATCTAACGTCTACTGCTTAACTACCTAGTCTTTAGCGTCTAATAACTTATCGCTATTAGCCTGCACGGCTTCCTTAGTACTCTGGGTCTCCACGACCTCAGTTTTTCCTGTTCCAGAAAGGACAAACGATGTCAGTCTTTCAGCAAAGACTTTCCTTTTGGACCAAAAGCAGGGCATGCAAATAATGTCTTCGAAAAGACTATAGCAAAAGCCGAAGCAAAGGATGGGTTGATTTTATTTTGACTTAACTCGGCCGTATATATACGAGTAGCAAGTTGAAAGGGGGGTAGGTGCGCTATTATTGGTTAGTGCTCATTAAAGCAATTCGTTGGGAAGATTTTAAACAAATGAGAATTAAAACAAAATGATAGCACTTATGATGGGTTTCGACCTTTCGGCCCCCTTGTGGGGAAGCCTTCGGGCCTCAGGTCTCAGAAATAAATCAATTAGAGTCCTGTCCCCCCACTCCTGTCAGATGGTCAGCCCCATGGTAGCTTGATCGTGTGGCGAGCAGTCTAGGTCCTATAGCTAAGAGAGGGACAGCGAGAGACAAGCAGGGAGAATTTTGAAGGTAGAAATTAGCTAATCCGCAGACCAACTAACTCGCTGCCACCAGCCCGTGGGCCCTGGCTCACCACACCGGGACTCTCGAAATCGGGCTTCCGACTAGAAGGGGCTTTGCACTTACCTGCCAACTAGTGTCTTTTTGCTGTCTATTTCGAAGTCATAGCCGATGTTAAGGGACACTGCTGGGACTAGATCGCATTGGTCATGCAGGTACAGAGGGGACTTGTGCAGGGGATTCTTGCAGTGGCGAGACTATGGGGTAGCTACATGTACTATTACATTGCTAAATACGAAGATATGTACTTTTGGCCTTCAACGCGCCAACCAGCCTCTCCTAGCGCTGATGATAGGCTAACTCGATCATCAGAGACCGCATGATTCATTAACCGAGCCGCTTGGCTAACCTAGAGTGCACAAAGTACATCTCTGGCGCCGATTCTGCACTACTGGCTGTTTTGCTCACTGATTTGATAGATTGATCGACTGAGAACTGTCTTGTCATTGGTCCACTGTGACCGGCGCCTACTAGCTTAGCTACTCATCTGAGCCATCGGCGAACAAAGAACTAAAACCGATAAAAATAACTGTTAGATTTAACCTTCTCCTTAGATCACTTCACACTTCAGATTGAATTGGAGTCTTAGACTACTAGCAGTATTATTGAATGACTTCTGCCTCAGCAACAGCACTACTGAACAAAAAGAGCAAAAGTGTGCGCCTAATCCAGCTACTGAAACAGGGGACAGATAAGGAATCACCCAATCAAGCAAGTCTAGGTAGCCTCTCACCCAACCAATCAGAAACTCAACAGCCGGAGACCAGGTAATCCACAGTGACCGAATCGGCTTAGTGCTTCGCAGCTGTAGTCCCGGGATGATGCTGATGTCACAATCTTTGCTGATAGCTAGCAGGTGATGGTCTTAACTTTCATGTTCGCTGCTAGTGACCGGGGGACTCGTCCTTGATGATGATGGGGGGAAGTCGCGATCCGGGGATCAAGAAACGACGGTCGCGCTCCGGGACGTCTCAATCTAGGCTAAGGTCCCAGGAGGAGTTGGTCCAAGCGGGCAAAAAACACCGGTTTAAAAGCCGCCAGCTGGACCGCAGTTTGTTATAATGGAACACGTCGATTCTGATTGGCTGAACCGATTTGTTAAAATGAGCGTCGAATTTTCTGATTGGATGAGCTAGTTGCTACCCAGAATCACGTGACCGGGAGATCCTATTAGTTCCCACAGGGTCGTAAAAAGATGACAGGTGCGGCCATAAATCTATCAAAATCGCAACAAAATGATTTATGACTTTTCGCGTAGGATATTGACAGAAGTTAATGAAAAAAATATACATTAGAAAGCTCTTATTAAATAGAAAGTGAAGATAATGAAGAGAAATCACTAATCGCTAATCCCAAAGTACTTTTAGGAGTAAAACGCATAGCTGTTAAAGCTGTCACACGCTTGAGTGAACACGAACAATAGGCTCTGACCTCATAAATCTTGATGGCCTGTCAAAATGATGAGAAAAAAGCTACCGCCCGCATCCTCTCAGACCATCTGGCGCCAGCCTTAACACTGAGTGAGGCACAGGTGTCTGTCAGACCAGCTTCGAAAGCGATGATTTATGACCCAAAAAGTTGCGCCTATGTTATTATGACTACTAGTATGACCAAACATTATATCTAGTATAGATCCTATAAGAATTCGCAGAAAATGATAAAAATGCCCTTTGCCCACTGTTAGTAGGCTAGTAAGTTTAGAGTCCATGTGCTAGCGCGGGATTTGGAAAAAATTGCGTCCTTATCACTTAAACAAAACTTAGAAATTCGCTTATTGGCATGGGTGAATAAAATACGCATCTGGCTACTAATAGTAATATGATATTAATTGGCCCTGCCTCATAAGCCTTAACAAAATATTATTATAACAGATAAACAAAAACAATTTGAAATAATTTAGATAAATTTAGAGTTTCTGGACTAAATCAGGAAAAAACGATAATTTAGCTTAGTCTAACAACAACAAAAACAAAAACAATCGTCTAGATAGCGCGCCGCAGAGCCTGGGAGCGAACGAAATCCGCTCCGTTGGCAGTGTCGGGCCTTCGGCGTCGCAAAGCCAAGGACCACTGACCAAGGACCAAAGCCTGCGCAAAGCAGGCAGTTCACGTATCGACGGGTTCGGGCCTGACCCCGCCTGAACGGGCCCTGAAGGGTGAGCAGCAGGACGTCCTGAACAGGTTGGGGGCAGTAGCCTTCGGCCCGGATCACGTGGCCCGCCAGTTGAAGTCGCCGTCGGCGCAGAATGGTGGACGGGCGCTGCAGCTTGGCCCGATTGTACAGGACCTCGGTCCCGACGGAAGCTTGTTGAAAGCGAACATCCGAAATGGTGTTGACATTACTGTCAGCTCTTTGAAAGCTTCATCTAGTGGGATCTGGTCATAAGCTTTCTCTAGATCCAGACGAGTGTATATCCGGCTGCCAGCAGCAGTTGTAATCACTTCGTCAGGTGCAGGCATCGGATATGAATCGTTGATAAGATGAGAATTGATTGTCACCTTGTAGTCGACGCAAAGTCTGAGCTTTCCAGAAGGTTTCTTGACCACGACAATTGGTGAGGCCCATTCACTGAACTTGACGGGCTTGATGGTGTCTTCTTCAAGCAACCGATCAATTTCATCCTTGACTCCCTGTCTGAGTGCGAAGGGTAGCGGCCTGGGTTTGCAATGAATTGGAGTGGTTTCTTCCTTGATCTTAAGAGTTACTGGTGGAAATTCGCATGACTGGGTTGCCGATGTGCAGCTGTTGTCTACAGCGTTTAGCGTGAAATTGAGCTTGTCTAGGCCAACCAGAACAAAGTTCCTCTGCGATTCCACAATGAAGAATGTGATTGGAATGAACTCGTCATTGTACTCCAACTCAGTGTCGTGTGTTCCAAAGACCTTAATCTGCGTATCAGCGTATGTTGTCAGAACAGTGTCTGTAGGTGTCAGCTTTGGACAACCCAATCGTTTCCAGATCGTTTCTGACATTACCGAAACTCCTGCCCCAGTATCGATTTGTGCGTTCACGCTAAGCATCGACCCGCTCGTGTGTCTGAGCCTAACAGGCACGGTGTAGCTATCAATGGGATGTCGAATGTGAAAACAATCCTCCTGTTCGGCTTCGCTTGCATCTACAAAGCTTGTGGTCCTTGGCCACACTGCAGCTCGCCTAAATTGACCAGATGCTGACGGGCTTTTGAACGATTTTCGGCCTTTGCCAAAACCAGTTGATTTCGTTTTGCAAACTGTTGCGAAGTGGTTTTGCATGACACATTTGTTGCACATTTTTCCTTTTGCAGGACACCTTCCTTTGGAGCCATGCATTGTGCCACATCTGCCACACTTGGGGCTTGTAGAGTGGGAGCCTCTGGCCACCGATGCTGAAATTTTCATTACTTCAGAAGACTGCGGCTGACTGGTGCAACCCTTTAGTATTTGCGTTTGTGATAGGTTCTGGTGCGCCTCAGCGATGTTGATAGCTGTCTCAAACGTGAGAGTGCTGAAGTCCTGTTTCAATAACTTGCTGATGGCCATCTTGTCATTCAAACCGAATACGAGCTGATCTCTCAGTCTCTCATCTCTGGATAGGCCAAACTGACACTTGTCTGCCTGCATGCAGAGTTGCTGTGCATACTCACGAATGCTCATTGATGCCGTGCGAGTGATATGCTGGAAAATGGAACCTCAGCCATGGCGAACGTCTTTGGTTCCAGGATGCTGGCCAGTAGTTTGGTCAGTTCATCGAAGCTCTTTTCTCCCGGCTCAAAAAGTTCAAAAAGACTGCTTGGTCAACGGGTGGTCCATCGCTAATGGTTTTGAAAGATTTCTCGGAGATGACGAAGCAAGATCTGAATTATCTTCTGAAGTACTTTGTTATGGAAGTACGCAATCAGGATGGAGACCGGTACACTTCCACCAATCTGAAGGACTTTGTGTCCATTGTTCAATGGTGCTGGCAAAATTTTTTGAAACAAAACTGGTCAATTTGGATGGACGACGCTTTCCTTGAAACACGTGTCTCATTGGATGCGGCTATGAAGTTGGCCACCAGAGAAGGCAAAGATGCTCGTTTGAACAAGGCTGAAATAATTCCAAATACGATTGAGGACAAACTATGGGCTGATGGTGTGTTGGGTGTTACGACGCCGCGCAGCCTACTAAACGCCGTCGTGTGGCTGTTAAGTTAAAATTTTGCCCTGCGTGGCGGTGCGGAACTACGTAACCTTTAATTTGACAGGCAGATTCAACTGACGTCTGTTGGATGCACGAGTGCACGTGCATCGTCTACAGAGAAAATTGCATGACCAAAACCAATCAAGGCGGTTTTAAGAGATCTCCGTAATCCGAAGGTTGTTCGTGCGTTTCATACGGAGAATCATGAACGCTGCCCAGTGTGTGTCTACAAAGAGTACACGAAAAAGCGTCCTCTAAATAGCGACGCCGCCTTGTTCTTGGATGTGAATCGGTCGTGGTCGCCTGGTTCAGCCTGTTCATGGTTCATGCGATCTCCTGTCGGACGGCACACTCTCGCAGATGCAGTAAAGACATGTGTCAAACTGGTTGCACCTGAGGATACCAGTAAGTATACCAACCAGAGTTTGCGCAAAACGGCTGAAACAAGACTTCATGAAGCCGGCGTCAAACGTGCCGACATTATTCGCGTCACCGGCCACAGCTCCTCGGCTCTTGAAAGGTGCTGTGGATGGGTCATAGGCAAATGTTGAGCCATCCTACAGTGACTCTATTTTTATGTAGCTCGGGCAGAGAGCAAGAGAATCAAAAACGAAAAGAGTGCTCGAATGCCTCAAGTAAAAAAAGCCACACATCTTTACAAAGCGATCACAAACAGTCTCCGGCTCCGTCTTCAGACATAACTAAAGGTATATCGGTCAACCCGTGACAGAGCAGAAGGAGGCTTTGGCAATCGTTGCCGCAAGAGACGAGAACCTAGTGACAAAATCAACGCTGGTGGAGATTCCATGACGCTCATAGTCTGCCAGAGCCAGTATTCTGCCTCTGGAGGTACTACTGCTACCTCTTATAATGCTGATTCCCACCAAGGACAACAGTCAACTGTCGCCGTTTACTCCGGGAGTCCTAGTCCTAAGAAGATGCGAATCGAGATCTGTGGCGAATCGAATAAGGTCACTATTACTTTCGATTAACAATGCTTGTTTTTCGAGAACTTAATGACGAAAGTGCAGTTCTTCGTTGTTACTCGTTTTGTTACTCGTTCAAACAGAAATTCTAAAGTCCGGCCCGGCCAAATACATTTCTTTTCCGCATAAAATAGATGCTTTTTTTGTCTATGACCGGCCTAACTGGATAAAAGGATGAGACTGGAAAAAAGGAG
>NIVC01001134.1:0-7500 GCA_002269645.1 Macrostomum lignano
TTGTCGAGAAGTTTTTTCAAAACAATTAATTTATGAGTTTTACGCAAAAGCAAACAGAAGTTTCGCGCCAGAGATTATGAAAACAATTTACACAAGAAAATCTTACAAGCTACTACTGTTAAAACATCGTATGAACCAAGACAAGAGACACGAAAGCAACAAGACTTCAGTGTTAAATAATAAGGGTAACTTTTTGAACATAAAAATATTCAGAATTAAAATAATGAGTCACCGAATGCCACTGTGTCTCAGGCCGAACTTCTCATGGCCTCAATCAAAATCTTTCTGAATAAATTCAATATTTTTTGACGAAGCGGTGCTACTAGATAAAGTTTTGCAGATAGTCTGACAGGAGACACAAAGTTGCTCATCATTGATGATAACAGCTTTTTAATGTTTTTTAATAATTTATTTATTACAAATTTGAGAAATGCAACAAGAAAGTCCTCTTTGACATTTAAGCATTTCGCCTGTATACAGGACGAGCCAATGTTATTGCCATGGGCGTCACTGGCCTACCGGTCATAAGGGTCATTAGTGCAAATAGTCATAAGGGTCATTAGTCCCAAATAGTCATAAGGGTCATTAGTCCCAACCAGTCATAAGGGTCATTAGTCCAAACCAGTCATAAGGGTCATTAGTCCAAACCGTCATAAGGGTCATTAGTCCAAACCAGTCATTAGGGTCATTAGTCCCAACCAGTCATAAGGGTCATTAGTCCCAACCAGTCATTAGGGTCATTAGTCCAAACCCGTCATAACGGCCATTAGTCCCAACCAGTCATTAGGGTCATTAGTCCAAACCCGTCATAACGGTCATTAGTCCAACCAGTAATCATAAGGGTCATTAGTCCCAACCAGTAATCATACGGTCATTAGTCCCAACCAGTAATCATAACGGTCATTAGTCCCAACCAGTAATCATAACGGTCATTAGTCCCAACCAGTAATCATAACGGTCATTAGTCCCAACCAGTAATCATAACGGTCATTAGTCCCAACCAGTAATCATAACGGTCATTAGTCCCAACCAGTAATCATAACGGTCATTAGTCCCACCAGTAATCATAACGGTCATTAGTCCCAACCAGTAATCATAACGGTCATTAGTCCAACCAGTCATCATAAGGGTCATTAGTCCAAGCAGTCATTAGGTCATTAGTCCCGACCAATCTTAAAGGTCATTAATCACAACCGGTCATATGGTTGAGATTAATGACCCTAATTTGGCCCAATAATTAAGTTACTATTTTGAGTGCTCACACGCAGGCAATCACGAACAATAACAACTGTCAATATTAATATATAAAAGACCAAACGGGTTTAGTCAGAACCAGAACAACAGTTATCGTCACTCAACTGACAAGTTATAATAATATATAGTTGACAAATAACACTGACTGGCAGTCCTTCCCACTATTGTTATTTACCTTCTCTCTGTCTCTATAAATTTTTCTGAAAATCTAGCAGATTTATTGAAAGAAAACAATATTTATCAGCAATGAGATGCTGTCTTGCTACTAGCAGTAGTGCAGCAAGGGGCGTCACTGGGACAGAATCGCTACGCAGTCCTACGCTGTGGTAGATCATGTTCTTCACCTGCAGCTTGTCCTCGTGGTTGGAGTGCGCCGACGACAGCTGGCGGAACTCTCTCGTGAGCTGAAGGCACTGCTTGATGTTCTCCGGGCTGACAAAGTCTGTGGCCACTTTGATGCAGCTGTGCAGGTTCCTCACCTGGGGGAGGTTGGGGGGGGGGTTGGTGGCTTAAGTGGGATTGGCAGCATAGCGGCTGGAATAGGGCAGGCAGGGACAGAACATCACACAGCATAGCACACAGCACAGCACACAGAACAGCACACAGAACAGCACACAGCACAGAACAGCACAGCACACAGAACAGCACACAGCACAGCACACAGAACAGCACACAGCACAGCACACAGCACAGAACAGCACAGCACACAGAACAGCACACAGCACAGCACACAGAACAGCACAGAACAGCACAGCACACAGCAGCAGCACAGCACAGCACACAGAACAGCACAGCACACAGAACAGCACAGCACACAGAACAGCACACAGCACAGCACACAGAACAGCACACAGAACAGCACAGAACAGCACAGCACACAGAACAGCACACAGCACAGCACACAGAACAGCACAGAACAGCACAGCACACAGAACAGCACACAGAACAGCACAGAACAGCACACAGCACAGAACAGCAGCGCCCATCCCTAACCTGGTGCGGTGCCCCAGCCGGGATGAAGATGGCGTCCCCCAGGAACTGCACAATGGTGAACGGCCGGACTCCGTGCTCCTCGCGCAGCTGTTCGAGCAGACTCGAGCTCAGGTACGCCAGCTGGTCGTGGATCGGGTCGCTGTCCGGGTCCAGCCGCTCGCCCGCGCTCGGCCAGCACGCGGTGCAGGAACCGGCGGATCGCTGGCGCGTCACTCGGGCTGAAGATCTGCCACAGGGCGCCGGGGACGCGGCGGTCCACCGTCACTGAGCGGAGAACCTGCGGCGGGTGATGGAGGTAGGGAGGGTCAGTGGGATAACAGAGAGAGGGTGGAGGATAAAAAGAGGGCAAAGTGAGGGTTGAGTGTAGTTAGACTAGAGTGAGAGTATAGAAGGGGTAGAAAGAGGGTCGAGTGAGGGTAGAGTGAGAGTAGAGAGGGGAGAAGAAAGAGGGTAGAGTGAGGGTAGAGAGGGTAGAGTGACAGTAGAAAGAGGGTAGAGTGAGGGTAGAGTGAGAGTAGAGAGAGGGTAGAGTGAGGGTAGACAGAGGGTAGAGTGAGAGTAGACAGAGGGTAGAGTGAGAGTAGACTGAGGGTAGAGTGAGAGTAGACTGAGGGTAGAGTGAGGGTAGACGGAGGGTAGGGTTAGAGTAGAGAGGGGGAGTAGAAAGAGGGTAGAGTGGTAGAGTGAGGGTTACGTAGACAGAAAATAGAGTGACGGTAGAGGGTAGAGAGGGTAGACAGAGGGTAGAGTGAAGTTAGGGGTAGGTAGGTGACGGTATTTGCATGCAGAAGACAGTGGCAGGAGACGGGGGGTACACAGCAGAGTTGGTTAACTAGAATTTTTCAGGTATTGGAGCATTCTTTATATTTCAGTAAGCAAGGCGCAAAAATTAATAACTATATTTTCTATTATCTAAACAAATTCATTAAAGTGCTGTCGAGAATAGTCATGAATATTTAATCCCAAAACATCCGCATAGCACTACTCACAATGGGTAAACAATAAGTAGTATGAAGATCCGATAAAAACCAACCTGCGGATCAACTTTCGCCCGCTCCAAGGCGGCATAGACGGCCGCCTTCTGCTGTTCCACGGCGTCTTCGGGCACGCCGACGTACACCAGCAGGTTCACGGCGTCGGCGATGTCCAGGTGGAGGTTTGTGGTGCCGGTGGCGTCGCAGCGGGCCATGCCGTAGGCGTTGTACATTTTCGGGCCGAGGTCAGGCTGGACAAAGAAGGCCGGCAGCCTGGTGGCCAGGTTCAGCCGGCCGTCGCGCCTGCTGTACTCTGGCAGCGGCAGGGCGCGCTGAAAATCCTCATAGCGGTCTGGCAGGATCTGCGCGGACATTGCGTTGAACTCTGCTTTATTTTGTATTGATCGATACATATCGGCTGTTGTTCTACGGTAGAGTTGTGGGGCTGCTCTGGGTGAATAGGACTGGGGTTTGGCGGTTCTAAGAACTAGTTTCTGGTGTCCTTGGTCTCAGGGCCCTGGGTTCTTAGGTTTCAATGATCTAGGGTTCTTGGGTCCTGCTTTCTGGGGTCCTTGTTTCCGGAGTTCTGGGATCCTTGTTTCCGGAGTTCTGGGTCTGGGTTCTGGGTTGGATTGGTCCTGGGTTCTGGGGTCCTGGGTTCTAGGGTCCTGGGTTCTGGGTCCTGGGTTCTAGGGTCCTGGTTCTATGGTCCTGGGCTCTAGGGTCCTGAGTTCTGGGGTCCTGGGTTCTGGGGTCCAGGGTTCTAGGGTCCTGGGTTCTGGGGTCCTGGGTTCTGGGGTCCAGGGTTCTAGGGTCCTGGGTTCTAGGGTCCTGGGTTTTAGGGTCCTGGGCTCTGCTGGGTTCTGGGGTCCTGGGCTCTGGGGTCCTGAGTTCTGGGGTCCTGGGTTCTGGGGTCCAGGGTTCTAGGGTCCTGGGTTCTGGGGTCCAGGGTTCTAGGGTCCTGGGTTCTGGGGTCCTGGGTTCTAGGGTCCTGGTTTTAGGGTCTTGGGCTCTGTTGGGTTCTGGGGTCCTGGGCTCTGGGGTCCTGAGTTCTGGGGTCCTGGGTTCTAGGGTCCTGGTTTTAGGGTCCTGGGCTCTGCTGGGTTCTGGGGTCCTGGGCTCTGGGTCCTGAGTTCTGGGGTCCTGGGTTCTTGGGGTTCTGGGTCCTGGAAATATGATTCCTTAATGAATACAACAGTCAGTCTGTTAATATCTTGTGCGAAAAATCGTCAAAAAATAACAACGCGCTACTTTCTACTAACCAACTCTCCTATTAAGTAGAATAGAAAGCAACTGCAATCAAGCCAAGAGATTTAAACCCATGAAATTCTGCGATTCTATGAAAATCGGATTCGATTTGAAACGCGACACGGCGACAGCTGCGAAGGCCAGAGCGAAATTCGAAAGCATCGAATGCAAGACTCCCGGGATCAATTGAGAGGGCGGAAAGGGGGAAGGAGGGAAGAGGGCGGATGGGAGAGGAAGTAGGCGAAAGCTGTGTAGCAGAGATGAGGAAAATTACTGCATTTGGAGCCTGAGCATGCTGCTGCTTCTGCTTTTTTGCTGCTACAAGACCCAAATATTTTTCAGATGAGGCACCGCCTGAAGACAGGATGCAGCAATGCTTCAATTATTCGGAGGATACATCGAGTCTGCACTGCCACAGCCTGTCCCATATATTCATGTAATCCCCACATTATCATAATGGGAAATCCTTAGATACTAATGCAATTAATGAGAAACACGAGATTCCACAAAACAGGAGAAATCCCAGATCCCTGCAACAGAAATCCCAGATCCCTAAATCATCCCAGATCCCAAAAATATCCCAGATCCGAAAATGATCCCAGATCCGAAAATGATCCCAGATCCCAAAAATGATCCCAGATCCCAAAAATGATCCCAGATACGAAAATGATCCCAGATCCCAAAAATAATCCCAGATCCGAAAATGATCCCAGATCCGAAAATGATCCCAGATTCTAAAAATGATCCCAGATCCGAAAATGATCCCAGATCCCAAAATTATACTAGATCCAAAAATGATCCCAGATCCCAAAAATAATCCCAGATCCGAAAATGATCCCAGATCCCAAAAATAATCCCAGATCCGAAAATGATCCCAGATCCAAAAATGATCCCAGATCCGAAAATGATCCCCAGATCCCAAACTGATCTAGAAATCCTAAATCCCCAGTCCGAACCTGCTGAAAGTCGTCCGCGGGCGGCCAGTCCTTCAGCTTCAGGTTCAGCGGCTCCCCAGTTGCCGAGTCCTTCAGCCGCTTCTTGATGCTCTCGAAGCCGTCCCAGAAGAACTTCATGGGATTCGGGGGCAGCTCTGCGCCGGCCTGGCAGTTCACCACGTTGGCCCGGCAGCTGCCGAACTGCCGGCTGAAGGTGCGCGGATGCCACAGCGACGAGTTGACAAAGCGGTCGCAGCCGCTGACCACTACGGGGAGGCCGCGGCGCCACTGGCGCTGGAAGCTGGCCAGGTTGCCCGGGTGCTGCGGCTCACGCAGGCGGAGAAGCAGTGGAAGCGACTGGTCGGCCGACGCCGAAGATGGCTCCGCTGTCCGGCCGGTCTCGTCCAGCCATTCAAGCGGCGGCGGCGGCTGGTGCGGAGTCGCCGAGACGGAGGAGGTGACGGCGGCGTTCCTGTCGGGATCCAGGCGGGTCAGCTCGTTGGTGAGCTTTGTCAGCGCGTCCGTAGGCACGGCGATGCAGGTGAGCACCATGCGCTCCGGGTCGTGCGGCTGGCGGTTGGCGGTGCAACAGCTGGCGGCCGCGGCGGCGGCTGCGGCTGCGGCAGCGGCGGCGGCCGAAGAGGCGGCCGAGGCGCTGCTGGAGCCGTCGGCTGAAGCGGCAGCGGCGGCGGCAGCGGCGGCGGCGCTCATGAGCTGCTTGAGTCGGGTGGCCGGCGGCGGGGCCGAAGCAGCGCCATCGTGCTGGGGATGCTCGGAGGCCGAGGATGAAGAACTGGTCGAGCCGGATGCGGCCGGGCCGCCGAAACGCCTGCCGGCGGCGCAGTCGGTGCAGATGACGAAGCCGCACTTCAGGCAGCTGTAGTGGGCGTTGAACAGCGCAGTCTCGCACTGGTCGCAGATTTCGCGCACCCCAGAGACCGGCCGCTTCCACTGCAGCGGCTGCGGCGGCTGGTGGCGCTGCTGCTGCGGCTCGTCCGTCTTTGGCGAGCCGCCGCCGCCTGCGGATTTCGCCGCGGGCGGGCCGCCGCCTCGTTTTCTAAGAATCTGCTTCTCGTTGCCAGCCAGGTCTTCGAAGCTGTCGGCCACGAAGCCAAGAATGTAGCGGGCGGTCGGCCGGTCCAGGAGCGGCGTCAGCAGCGGCAGCTGCGGCAGCCACAGCGCCAAGTCTTCGGCTTCGGCGTCCGCGATGTCGCAGAAGCCGGCGGCGGTCACAGCGCCTTTCTTGTTGTAGCGGAGCCTGCGGGAGAAAGAGATGCAGGGAGAGATGCAGTAAGAGAGATGCAGGGAGAGAGATGCAGTGAGAGAGATGCAGGGAAAGAGTTGCAAGATAGAGATACAGGGAGAGACCCAGGGAAAGAGTTGCAGGAAGAGATGCAAAGAGAGAGTTGCAGGGAGTGACAGGGAGAGAGACGCAGGGAGATACACGCAGGGAAAGAGTTGCAGGGACATAAATGCAGGGAAAGAGTTGCAGGGAGAGACACAGGGAGAGAGACGCAGGGAAAGAGTTGCAGGGAGAGATGTAAAGAGAGAGTTGCAGGGAGAGACACAGGGAGAGAGACGCAGGGAGAGAGAGACGCAGAGAAAGAGTTGCAGGGACATAAATGCAGGGAAAGATTTGCAGGGAGAGACACAGGGAGATAGATGCAGGGAAAGAGTTGCAGGGACATAAATGCAGGGAGAGTTGCAGGGAGAGACACAGGGAGAGAGACGCAGGGAAGGAGTTGCAGGGACATAAATTCAGGGAAAGATTTGCAGGGAGAGACACAGGGAGAGAGATGCAGGGAAGGAGTTGCAGGGACATAAATGCAGGGAGAGTTGCAGGGAGAGACACAGGGAGAGAGATGCAGGGAAAGAGTTGCAGGGACATAAATGCAGGGAAAGATTTGCAGGGAGAGACACAGGGAGAGAGACGCAGGGAAAGAGTTGCAGGGACATAAATGCAGGGAGAGTTGCAGGGAGAGACACAGGGAGAGAGATGCAGGGAAAGAGTTGCAGGGACATAAATGCAGGGAGAGTTGCAGGGAGAGACACAGGGAGAGAGACGCAGGGAAAGAGTTGCAGGGACATAAATGCAG
>NIVC01001134.1:12500-260000 GCA_002269645.1 Macrostomum lignano
AATAGATAATTAATCACAAACCCCAGGTGCCAAAGCAGAAGAACAGGCCCAGACCACAGGGCAGGACTCAAGTGCAGCACATTGTGCCGCAATAAATTACTCATATTTTGAGCCGAAACGCGTCAGCAGTGCCGGACAGGCAAAGAAAGGTCTGACAAGTTTTCATTCTGGCACAGCGGGAGGTCAGTCAAATTGGGCTGAGTGAGGTCAGTCTACCCCCCCTCCTCCTCTCTCTGCCCCTGCTGCTGAAATACGTCGATAACACAGCAGGCATTGCAGAATGCGTTTTTATCTTAGCTGTGTTTACCCAGCCATGCACACACAGTGTGTGCCTCACTCAGTACGGCCTTCAGTTGCATGCAGAGAGAAAATGAGAGAGAGAATTCTCGTATCTTCTGTTCTGCCAATACTTTACCCCGAAACTGAGGGTTAAGCACTTTATCCGTTAGTTGCTAGGCTATATATACTCGTATTTAAAGAGCTAGAGTGGAGTTCTCTCTAATAGATAAAATGTAAATTAAGAATCGAAAGACTTCGGGCTCAGACTTTGTACTGGAAATTCAGTCTCGATGCAATTTTTCATACCAACGGTCTGCACTTACCTGCCATAGCGTTTTACAGTGCAGTGCACCCGGTGTGCTGAGCTAGGGCAGAGGGGCAGGCAGAGGGGGAGACAGGGGGAGCCAGAGGGGAGACAGAGGGAGAAGAGGGGGGACAGAGGGTGAGACGGGAAGACAGAGGGGAGACAGAGGGGGAGACAGGAGGGCGACAGAGGGGAGAAGAGGGGAAGACAGAGGGTGAGACGGGGAGACAGAGGGGAGACAGAGTGGGAGACAGGAGGGCGACAGAGGGGAGAAGAGGGAAAGACAGAGGGTGAGACGGGGAGACAGAGGGGAGAAGAGGGGGAGACAGAGGGTGAGACGGGGAGACAGAGGGGAGACAGAGGGGAGACAGAGGGGGAGACAGGAGGGCGACAGAGGGGAGAAGAGGGGAAGACAGAGGGTGAGACGGGGAGACAGAGGGGAGAAGAGGGGGAGACAGAGGGTGAGACGGGGAGACAGAGGGGAGACAGAGGGGGAGACAGGAGGGAGACAGAGGGGAGAAGAGGGGGAGAAGAGGGGGAGACATAGGGTGAGACAGGGTGAGACGGGGAGACAGAGGGGAGACAGAGGGGGAGACAGAGGGGGAGACAGCTAGGGTGGGACAGAAGCGAAGATCTGCCAGCAAACGCACAAATTCCAGCTACTGTCAGCAGCAGCCAGCCAGGTAATCAACTCACTTTCTAAAACCAACATATCGGCAGATGATGCCACCGTTGGTGCCCTGCTGCTGCTGCTGGTGATGCTGATGCTGATGGTGCGAGGCTGAAGACTTCTTGCCGCCGTTGGCCCCGCCAGACGAGCCGGACTTGGGCAGCTGCAGCGGTCGGCACTCGCGGCATTTGGGAAGCTTGGGGCAGGTCTCCAGGCAGCCGGCGTCTTGAATGAACGGCTCCAGGCTTTTCTCGTAGTGCTGCCGACTGTGCTTGTTGATGGGCCGGCTCTTCAGGCGGACCACTGCGGGGTGGGGGCGGGACTGGTGACCTTGGGGACAATTGAAGTGCAGACAGACAGACAGACAAACAGACAGACAGACAGACAGACAGACAGAGACAGACAGACAGACAGACAGACAGACAGACAGACAGAGACAGACAGAGACAGACAGACAGACAGACAGACAGACAGACCTGGGGATGAGCACTAGTAGGTGCCCTACTACTTACAGTCTAACAGCAAGCAGAAAATTGTCACTGTGAGGCCACTTTAACCACCCCCTCCCAAGATTGCATTCAGCAGCGTTTCGCCTTGGGAGATAAAACTGCAAAACAAGCTCGTAGCCCTGTGTCAAAAAACACAATGGTACTCCGTTTGCATGGAAAAACACACATCTGAGGGTCGATCCGTCTAAGCCTGGGGTGCTGAGGTGGGCGCGAAGCGTCTGCTCAAAAAAGCAACAATTGAGCATAGCGAGAATCGGTGTGTGAGAAGCAGCATTTAGTATACAGCATACAGCTACAGTATGGCGCTCACAAGAGCCGCACTGACTAAGCGAAGGCTTTGGATGCAGCAGAGAGACCGGCTGCACACGCCAGCATAACTGCGCTATAAAAGAATGCGTATGGCGATGACTCATCGCGGTCGTAGAAAGAATTTCTACTTTTCTCTCCCCCTCCATGCTGGAAGCCTGTACGCATAAAACTCATAGCGTTTTTTTTCAGACCATTTTTACTCCTCTGGGTGGAAAATGCTAACCTTAGGGTATTTTTTAAATGTGTACGCGTACTGCACACGAACTGAACACGTACTGTAACGCGCGACTGTCATGCCAGTCGCAAATACAGACAGGGATTGCGAGATTTGTGTATTGAGCTCAGCAGATCCTGACTGTTTTTGCTAAAATTATTGTCTAGTCTTTTACTAGACAATACTGGATTCCCTTTGTGTAGCACTGATGCTGCTGTTGCCGCTGCTGCTGCTGTTGCTGCATAGAGTTAATGCTCTATGAGAGGCAAAATAGAGTGGAAGACTGGAAGATTGGAAGTAGAAGAAATGCTGAGGAGGAGAGAGGAAGGGTAGACAGAAGAGGAGAGGGTAGAGGAGAAAGTAGAGTGGGGAGAGGGTAGAGGAGAGGGTAGAAAGGAAGGAGATGGTAGAGGGAGGAGGGTAGAGAGGGGGTAGAGGGAAGAGGGTAGATGAGGTAGAAAGGAAGAAGGTAGAGGGAGGTGTAGAGAGGGGGTAGAGGATAGAAGGAGGAGACGGTTAGAAGAGGATAGAGGGGGGAGAGGGTAGAGGGAAAAGTGGGTAGAGGGTAGAGGGAGGGGGTAGAGGGGAGGGAGAGGGGAGGGAGAGGGTAGAAAGGAAGGAGAGGGTAGAACAGAGGGTAGAGAGGAAGGAGAGGGTGGAGCAGAGGGTAGAGAGGAAGGAGAGGGTGGAGCAGAGGGTAGAGAGGAAGGAGAGGGTAGAACAGAGGGTAGAGAGGAAGGAGAGGGTGGAGCAGAGGGTAGAGAGGAAGGAGAGGGTGAAGCAGAGGGTAGAGAGGAAGGAGAGGGTAGAACAGAGGGTAGAGAGGAAGGAGAGGGAAGGAGGAGGGGGTAGAGGGGAGGGAGAGGGTAGAACCGAGGGTAGAGAGGAAGGAGAGGGTAGAACAGAGGGTAGAGAGGAAGGAGAGGGTGGAGCAGAGGGTAGAGAGGAAGGAGAGGGTGGAGCAGAGGGTAGAGAGGAAGGAGAGGGAAGGAGGAGGTAGAGGGGAGGGAGAGGGTAGAACAGAGGGTAAGAGAGGAAGGAGAGGGTAGAACAGAGGGTAGAGAGGAAGGAGAGGGTAGGGGGAGGAGGGGGAGGTAGCAGAGCAGAGGAGCAGAGGGTGACAAGCAGGTAGACAGTCGCAATATGCAGGTGATAGAGCGAGCTGAGCTCAGGATTAACAAAGAATGCGGAGGCCTGTGAGCCCCAGCCCAGACTGTCTGGCATGCAATTTCTACAAGCTACAAGTTCGAGGCTGATGGGGAATGTGAGGGAGGGGACCCCGCCCAGAATCAATGCCTGCACTGACGCGCATCGATGGAACAGCATGAGGATTTTGAGTGCGCAGCTGGGCGATTTCGAGGGGGAAATGGAGAGAGTAGGGAACTGCTCCTCCCTTCACGTTCTCGCTGGGGCTTCGGGCAAAATAAAATTATACAAGCCAGGCCGCAGACAGACAGATGGAGCGAGGGTGTGTGCAATGGGATTATTTCCTCACCCCTTGCTCAACAAAAATCCCCATTCCCGCTCATCCGAACAGACCAACCCCCTCCGCTCCCGACTATACTAGAGTAGGGAGCTAGGGAGGATTATAAATCCTAGATGGCCGGCAACCCTCCGGTACCCAGGGCTGCAGTACAGCTGTGGTACACCCAGTGCATACAGATATTATGCAGACACAAGTCGCTGCTCCCACTAATTCTCTCCCAACTCCCCTCTCCTCCTCCACTATGCAACTCCCATGGCCTCTTTACTAAGCCCGTCTGGGAAGAGCTGGGAGAACTGTCCAAATTATCGATCGATCTTCTCCCCTCTGCAGTCTGGCCCCGCGCTCCGTGCACATGGGAGAGAGGAGAACCCGCTCAACCCAGACCCCTGCTCCCACGCTCGCCATCCCCTCTCAACTCCTGTTCCCCCTCTCCCCTATTCCCAGTTTCTCATCCTGGGCTGGACTGGCTGACTCTGAGCTCAATTCCCTTTCTACTTCTAACCTCTCTCTCGTTTCTCCCTTTCGTTTGCCAGCATAATCTGCAATTCCCAGACGAACAGCACAGGCCCGGCTGAGAAATCTGTCTGTTTGTGTGCGTGTTTTCTTGGAAATTCGAATCCACTACTTTAGACATTCGTTGCTGCCTGTTCACTTGACTGCTAGGCGGGGATGGGGCAGAGCGGGGTGGCTCAGCCTGGCTACAAGCCGGTGAATGCTTTTGAGTTGCGCCTTGTTCTCAAATGGCAGCCTGTCCTCTGCAAGCTGATGAATTTTCCGCCTTGTTCCGCTTAACAGACATCGAGAGTTTGGACTCCATTTTTCGCACCGCCTGTGTCTGCCCGCCTGCCTGTCTGTCGTCTATCTATCTATCTGTCTGTCTGTCTGTCTGTCTGTCTGTCTGTCTGTCTGTCTGTCTGTCTTGTCTGTCTGTCTGTCTGTCTGTCTGTCTGTCTGTCTGTCTGTCTGTCTGTCTGTCTGTCTGTCTGTCTGTCCGTCTGTAAGAAACAGCCCACACAAAAGCGCTGTCTCACACGTCCGTAGCTCAGACTGGGAGCTTCCAATACTGCTGCTCTCTGAGCCCCTTTCGATTTTTGAGTCTCCTATCCTCTCGATTCCTCTCTCTCTAACAACAGCGTAGCGCTAGGTAGATAGTATACAGCATACAGCATACAGTGTTCCAGTGGGTTCCCATGAGAGCACTGTGTGACTCATGTCCTGGCCAGCTGACTGACCCGGTGAGCCAGCGCCTCCCCCCCAGCCCTCCCGTACCGCATGCTCCTCGCGCATGAATTAATCATGAGTCAGAATTTCAAAGGGAAAGTCACCATGGCTGGCCAAGCCTGTTAAGCAAATGCTGCGGTTGGTCAGGGCGCGCAAGAAGTGCAAAATTATTGCTGAACTCTTAATTGATACAGACAGAAACTCAAGCTGACAAGAGCAGAAGACTGATGAGCAATTCAAGGTAGACGGACAGGCACTGCAAGCACTAACAGACAGACAGACAGACAGACAGACAGACAGACAGACAGACAGACAGACAGACAGGCAGGCAGGCAGGTGGACAGACAGACAGGCAGACAGACAGACAGACAGACAGACAGACAGACAGACAGACAGACAGACAGACAGACAGACAGGCAGGTGGACAGACAAACAGACAGACAGACAGGCAAGCAGATAGACAGACAGGCAGACAGACAGACAGACAGACAGACAGACAGACAGGCAGGCAGACAGACAGACAGACAGTAATCAAAGCTACTCACGCAGCTCCTTTCCAGGAAACTGCTCCTCCAACTTAGGCGGAGCTGACGCGGCAGGAGTCTCAGCAGCAGCCGCGGCCTCCTCCTTCTTGAGCCGCTTCTTGACTGGCCCAAACGTCCCGCAGGTGCCGATACCGCTGGAGCTCGCCGACGAAGACACTGGCGACCGCTGCTGCTGAGCTTCGAGCTTCGGGGCCACGAGCCCGGGCCCGTTAGCGATCGGCGGCGACTCCGGCCTGGCGGGGTCGCCTGCTCCGCTGCTGCGGCGTTTCATGGCCCGCTTCTGATCTTCGCTGGCGTGGCTCGCCTGACGGGGGGAAGCGGAGGGTCGAGATTCCATGTTATTCGTACTCTCATTGGAAATCTCAGGGTGGTCTGTCTCATCGGAAATCTCATATAGTCTCATCGGAAATCTCACGGTAGTCTCATCGAAAATCTCATAGTCTTAACGGAAATCTTATGGTAGTCTCAACACAAACCTCATGGTGGTCTCATCATAAATCTCATGGTGTCCCGACTCCCATCAGAATTCTTATAGTGTCATTGTAAATCTCATATAGTCTCATCGGAAATCTCACATAGTCTCATCGAAAATCTCATGGTAGTCTCATCGGAAATCTCATGGTAGTGTTCGGGTCGGCCATTTTTTCGGGGTTCGGGGTTTACCCCGAACCCGGTACCCCTACCCCGAACCCCGAACCCCGTCCCGAACATTTCTTCCAACCCCGAACCCCGAACCCGGTACCAAAACCCGACCCGACCCCGAACGTAACCCCGAACATTTTCACCCTTATTTTGGTCAATCATTTTAATACATTAATACACTTTTTCCACCGATAAAGGTACAATATTCATTTGTACTTCACTTCAATTGTAAGCCTTTTGGACGCGACGTTAGCTCATGAATGACTTGGGACAAACACAGGTTTATATTTGTTGTATAAGTGTAAATGGTATACTTCTTGCAATGGGATTGGGATTGAGATGGAAGGAATACCAAGACCCAAGATCTAATAGTAAGATACATGAAAGTTCACAACTAAAATCAGGACCATTTCGTACCTATACTTACAACGAAATTGCTTTCATAGTAATATTACATCTATGCGTTTATTTAAGCTGCAAAAATAGAGTACAATAAAATTAGATTATACCCTGTAGTGTAGATATCAGTAGAGATAGAACTAGAGCGATAAAGAGATAGCACAGATAAAACAATGATACAATGAAACAGGAGAGTTAATCACAAATATATATTTATTTTTACTTTTGACTACAGTTAACAGTAAGTCAGTAGTGGTATAACAGAATTGCTATGTAAAAACTAAAGTGACGTCTTTACATAAAATTGTATGCTGATATGAGTAGGTAATCATTGTGATAATTGATTATTGGCGACTGATGCGTGGAGAATAATAGTGTATTGAGGCGGAAGGCCTTTTTGTTTCAATAGGTGGAATGGCAGCAAAGAGTTTGTGCTGCTTTGCACGTGTATTTATATATTTACAAACAACGCCAGATTGAGGGGCCAAGCCAAGGGAGGTGCGAAACAGGTGGCGTGGCGCGATTGGCTACGCCAACCCCCTGGCTTAGCGAGCCGGCTAGCGCGGTGCGCAACCACCCCACCTCAGCTAGACAGAGGTTGGGGGGTTTCCAGTGCGGCTGCACTAGTCTGCCAGTCGCGTACAGTCTGGCCGCCACACAGCTCCCCCCAGCACCGAGCTAGGCCCCGAACGTCGGGTGGTAGCCGAGGCAGCGAGAGTGCAGAGGAGCGGGCGCCGAAAGCCGGGCGCCGAAGACCGCGGAGCTGCAGAAGAGCGGGCGCCGAAATCAACCGGGCGCCGAAGGCGGCAAGAGCGCGAGGCGAGCGCCGAAGGCTGCAGGGGCGCGAGGCGGAGGCGGGGGTCGCTGGCAGCAGGGCACCGGGCGGGCGCTGAGTGCAGCAGGGCGCCGAGCGGACGCCAAAGGCAGCAGGGCGCCAGGCGGGCGCCGAAGGCAGCAGCAGGGCGCCAGGCGGGCGCCGAAGGCAGCAGCAGGGCGCCAGGCGGGCGCCGAAGGCAGCAGCAGGGCGCCAGGCGGGCGCCGAAGGCAGCAGCAGGGCGCCAGGCGGACGCCGAAGGCAGCAGGGCGCCAGGCGGGCGCCGATGGCAGCAGGGCGCCAGGCGGGCGCCGATGGCAGTAGGGCGCCAGGCGGGCGCCGAAGGCAGCAGGGGCGCGCGGCCGGACCACACCCGAGGCAATCGACAGTCAGTTGCCGCCGTGAGCCGGATCGATGCTCCTGCACAGAGGCTGGGGACGTTAGGCTAGCAGCAGCGGTGCTAACCTAGAAGTAGCTGCAGCGTGTGGCGCTGGTTGGTCCAACGCGGGGGCCGAAAGGCGAGACCCCAGGAGCTACCGGGGGGCGGGCTGACTGGGCCGATTCGTGCTGCTGGGCTGCGGTGCTGCTGGGCTGCTGTGCTGCTGTGCTGCGGTGCTGCTGTTGCAGTCGGCCAAGGCGGTTGGCTGCCAGGACCGCACAGGGCCGACCAGGTAGGCCCAGCGTTCCGCGCTGGGAGTCGGGCTCACCAATGAGGCGGAAGGCCTTTTTGTTTCAATAGGTGGAATGGCAGCAAAGAGTTTGTGCTGCTTTGCGCGTGTATTTATATATTTACAAACAACGCCAGATTGAGGGGCCAAGCCAAGGGAGGTGCGAAACAGGTGGCGTGGCGCGATTGGCTACGCCAACCCCCTGGCTTAGCGAGCCGGCTAGCGCGGTGCGCAACCACCCCACCTCAGCTAGACAGAGGTTGGGGGGTTTCCAGTGCGGCTGCACTAGTCTGCCAGTCGCGTACAGTCTGGCCGCCACAGTATTTATAAATTTTAAGCTTCCTCATCCAATCCAGAAGTTCAGACCATGTTACACGTACACGTAGCACATGTAAAATTATTACTGAACGTAATTTTTTTAATCATCAACTGCAAGACTGAATGGGTCGAAAAACGACAATCGTTATTTACCAGAAAGTGTAAATGAATCCATGGTTCTATCTGCTATTTCCGTTTCAAATTGTATGTAAAACATAACTTAAGTTGTACCTGAAACTCAATGCATATCTTTCGCATTGTGGATTTTGCATAAGGAGTAAAAAGTGCTTGAAAATACTCTTGAGAATGATAATTGTTCAAAACCCCGAAAACCCCGAAAACCCGGTGGCCAAACCCGACCCGAACCCCGAACCCGGTACCCCTACCCCGAACCCCGAACCCGACCCGGAACACCTACCCCGAACCCCGAACCCGGTACCAAAACCCAACCCGAAACCCGACCCGACCCCGAACCCCGAACACCCTATGGTAGTCTCATGATATTACTCTCGCCTAAAATATCTGGCACTCTCACCCAAAATTTGTACAAAATTAATACTAGCCAAACTAAACTAGGACAAAACCAGGTACACAATGCTAGACTAGCATTTAATAAGGCCACTCTATCCAACATACGAGACTCATTAAACTAAGAACCTTACTTATTGCTCTACACTACACACAAATTTTTTCTCTATATTCATACCCCATATGGGGCCTGCCACCCTCCCAATGCATTTTTCTCTTACCCTCAGTTGGTGACACACCCAATTTATAACCAGCAACTGCATAATTGCCCGCTGAGAGAAGAGGAGAGACGAAAAAGTGCAGACAGTCAGAAACTGCACGCAAGTTCAGAGTTGATTGCTTTAAGCCAGTTTTAAGTTCCATTCAGCTGACGCATACGATATGAGCTGTTTACGCAGCTCGCCATTGAGACACTGAGACGTGCGAGAGCTTGCCGAGCGTGAAATTGTTGAGCTCAGCTCAACTCGCTAGCAGCTCAGCTATTCCGACCCTCGCCCAAGCAAAGCCACAAGAGATTCTGAGAGTAAGGAAACAGTAACTGCTGATACTCTCATCATTCACCCTCACTATTTAACTCGATTCTATAATGATGTGGCGGTGTCCGATGGTACGCACAACAGGGGATGGCCGATGGCGTATCTTAAATGTAGTCTGCTCTTGATAATTCTCCTGGCTCAGTGCATAGCTCACTACATTGACTAGTCTGTCTGTATCTGTCTGTCTGCCTGCCTGCCTGTCTGTCTGTCTGTCTGTCTGCCTGTCTTAGTGTCTGTCTGTCTGTGTCTGCCCGTCTGTCTGTCTGTCTGTCTGCCTGCCTGCTTGTCTGTCTGTCTGTCTGCCTGCCTGCCGGCCTGCTTGTCTGTCTGTCTGTCTGTCTGCCTGCCTTTCTACCTGTCTGTCTGTCTGCCTGTCTTAGTGTCTGTCTGTCTGTCTGTCTGTCTGTCTGTCTGTCTGTCTGTCTGTCTGTCTGCCTGTCTGTCTGTCTGTCTGTCTGTCTGTCTGTCTGCCTGTCTTAGTGTCTGTCTGTCTGCCTGTCTTAGTGTCTGTCTGTCTGCCTGTCTTAGTGTCTGTCTGTCTGTCTGTCTGTCTGTCTGTCTGTCTGTCTGTCTGTCTGTCTGCCTGTCTGTCTGTCTGTCTGTCTGTCTGTCTGTCTGCCTGTCTTAGTGTCTGTCTGTCTGCCTGTCTTAGTGTCTGTCTGTCTGTCTGTCTTAGTGTCTGTCTGTCTGCCTGTCTTAGTGTCTGTCTCTGTCTGCCAACTATTAATGCATAACAACCAGACCAAGACAGAATGGAATCAGTGATTCGGATTTATTGAAGCTACTGATTCATATTCAATATCTCTAATTTTCAAAACAGCAATTGGAGAGAATTCCAGGCCGTGGGACCTCCGATTCTAGATAAAAGACGCCGCTGGATGCTCTCCCATGATTGCAGGAAAAGCAGTCACTGAGGCAGATCAAAGAGAGAAGCAGGCCAGCCAGCGTAGATTGCTCAGGGAGACAGACAGGGAAAATCACTGGAATCAACAGGCCTGATTTAGATAAGAAGGGTTGCTGTTGCTATTGCTGTATGGAAGAGGGGGGAACAGAAGAGGATTGCAATAGGGGAACGAGTAGAAAAGAAGGTCAGATCAGGAGTCATTTCAGGCACAAAGATTCTGCAGGAGATGCAAGGAAAGATGCGGCACAGCGCCCCAGGGCATCAATCAAGCGCCAACCTGGTCATCCGAGTCGCTGGGCCCCGTCGCCTCCTCTCGCTGCTCCTCCTGCACCCGGCGTAGCCAAGCCTTCTTCAGGCCGAACTTCTGCGCCGTGGCTGAGCAGGAGTTGCTGGCTGGCCCGGTAGCTCCGGCCGCAGTGGAGTGATGCTGCTGGCCCAGCTGATGATGCGGAGTGAGTCTGGAGCCGCCACCGCAGGCGCCGCTGCCCGCCGCGGGACCCGGTGTTCCCGTGCTGGTGATGGACCCGGTTGGCGAGGACGTGGAATTACTGGGAGTGTTGGACTTGTGCTGCTGCTGATGATGCTGGCTATGATGAGCGGAGTGATGCTGATGCTGCTGATGATGCTGGCTATGATGGGCGGAGTGATGCTGATGCTGCTGATGGGGATTCTGCGGCTGCTGCGGCTGTTGCTGCTGTGGCTGCTGCTGAGGCGGCGGCGGCGGAGGCTGCAACTGCTGCGGATGATGCTGCTGTTGCTGTTGCTGCTGCTGCTGCTGGAAGTGCTGCTGAATCTGCTGAAGCTGCAGCTGATTAGGAACTGGCTGCTGCTGCTGATGGTGCTGCTGCTGCTGATGGTGCTGTTGCTGCTGCATTTGTTGCTGTTGAAGCTGTTGCAGCTGCATGTGCAATTGCTGCTGTTGTTGTTGTTGTTGTTGCATCGCAGCTGCCTGCTCAAGGATCAACTGATGATGATGCTGCTGGTGCTGCTGCTGATAGAGCTGCTGCTGGTGATGCAGCTGCTGGTGCTGGCCTGATCTCTGGCCACCAGAAACCGTCGCCGGCGGCACCTGACTGGGGCGTGATCCTCCGATACCAGCGGTTGAGGCGGCGGCGGCGGCCGCGGCCGCGGCTGCCACGGCTGCCAGAGCGAAGTTTGGCGCCGTTGAGGCGGCAGCCGCCGCGGCCGCCGCAGCCGCGCTGACAGAGGCTGGATAATTCTGATGCGGCTGCTGTTGCTGCTGCTGAGCAGCCTGATGAAGAGGAAGCGGCTGCTGAGCGGTGAGCACGGGGGGAGCGGAAGCTACGGCCGAGTTGGACGACTGCCGACCCTGCTGCTGCTGCTGCTGGTGCAGCAGGCTGTGTTGGTTGGTGAGCAGCGGAGGGCCCTGAGACAGCTGAGACTGTTGCGGACTGGGTTGCTGGGGCCGGCCACGTTGCTGCATAGCAACCCCAGAACTCGCGGGAGAATGATTGACGCGCTGCTGCTGAAGCAGATTCTGATCGGACTTGCTGCCCCCCAGCTGGCTGTTGATCTTCCCGATGCTCAGGTTGAAGTGCTGCTCGACCAGGTCGGAAGCTTGGACACCCGCCGCTGCGCCGCCACCGCCCCGCGAGTTCCCGCCGCCGCCGGTGGTGACAGCCAGCGAGGTCGAAATGGACGGCTGCAAACATTTTCTAGCCTTGGCGGGCGTCAGCGGCTCATCGTCTGGTGGACGTCTGGTCGCGTTGGGGCGCTGGGAGCTGCAGGATGGAAATTTTTAGTTAGGGCTTAGTTAGGGTGAGAAAAAAGGTGGTAAGAGGGGAGAGGAAATTGAAACTGGAAGGGTTGGATAGGGAAGTGAGTGGAGCGGGAGGCAGAGGGAGAGGGCAAGGCAGAGAGGGAGAGGGCAAGGCAGAGAGGGAGAGGGCAAGGCAGAGGGAGAGGGCAAGGCAGAGAGGGAGAGGGCAAGGCAGAGAGGGAGAGGGCAAGGCAGAGGGAGAGGGCAAGGCAGAGAGGGAGAGGGCAAGGCAGAGAGGGAGAGGGCAAGGCAGAGAGGGAGAGGGCAAGGCAGAGGGAGAGGGCAAGGCAGAGAGGGAGAGGGCAAGGCAGAGAGGGAGAGGGCAAGGCAGGGAGGGAGAGGGCAAGGCAGAGGGAGAGGGCAAGGCAGAGGGAGAGGGCAAGGCAGAGGGAGAGGGCAAGACAGGGGGAGCAAAACAGAGGGAGGGCAAGGCAGAGGGAGAAGGTACGGATATAAATATGCGAGCAGAATCGGGCAGACCTGAGCAGATCGAAGATCACATGTTTTAGAAGCTGAAAATCTGATGCATTACATTACATTATCCCCAGAATTACCAGCCATTAGAGAGAAGCCCAGTATTAATAGGCAATAGTAAGTCAGGCATTTGCTTTCTCGATGCTGCTGTCTGCGTTAAACTTCTGGAAAAGGTATCAATTTCCGGCTCTTGGGGGCGACGTAGCGTTAAGCTTGCTACTGCTGGAATAGAGTTTACTGGAGTGCAGGGTCCCCACTTCAAATCGTTTGCAACACTTGAAAAACGCAGACTAGCTAAAAGAGAAACAGAAACAAGGGATACGCTAGAACAGAATCTGTTAACTTCATAAAAACTGTTAAGAAGTAAGTATCGTTAAGCTTGTCGTTAACTTAAGCTAAATCGTGGTCAGTGGAAGGCAAGGTTAGAAATGTTTGGCACTAAGCGTCGTAGATAGGTGCGAACTGTCTGTCTTACAGTGTGTGCATGTACATTGGAAGTTTGGTAAGATATGAATCAGCCAGCTTTTATGAGTTAAAGTAGTACGCAAATAGTGAGTTTCATCATAATAAACCTGACTAGAAATAGAAAATAGTTCGATTGCTATCTTGGCAAGGTAGAAATAGTGCTAATAAATAGTATTGCATTGATGCGTAATTGTAAGCAAAGTTCGTAGCTGCTGCGCTGTGCTAATGCGTGCCATTTCTAGCTTTCTTGTTCTCTCTATATTGCTTTATTGCCTGAATGAGAGGAAGGAAATTTGGCACTGGTACAAAGACTGGAAGAAAGAAAGAGTGCGTGTGGAGAGGGAGGGGCCTTGTTTCATTTCAACCCCCAGCCGCGAGAATCGGAACACCCATTTACTGGATGGCCCCAAAGGGGGGTTCAGGAATGTACATTCAATATAATTAGCTGAATGTACATACGCGCCAGTCTGACTCACACAGCAGTTCTTTCTATACACAGGGATTGCAATGTACATTGCCTAAAGGCTCTGTTAGTTCTACGCAAACCTCAACGTCGTAAATGTCCAAGCATAGATAAAGATAAAGTATGCCCTCTGGTATACTTTATCTATGTGTCCAAGCCCCCATCCCCATGGCCGGCACTAAGCTGAATACTGAACTCCATGTTTGAACGTGCCGTATAATTTTACACAATTCAAAGAAAGCGAAGCACGACGCAGAAGCAACGGCTTGCAACGTGCCTGCTTTTTATTGTATAATTGATGCTATGATTAAATGTAATTTCTATTTACTGACTCTCTCTCACCTGTCAGCCTGGGTTGATGCCGGATTTCGATATAAATCGTCTTGAAACTGGTGCAGCATCCAAAATGGCGGCTGCGGCACATCCGGGAACTGCGCTTCCCATCGATTTATTAGGCCATTGTATTTCTGCTGTTGTTGCTGCTGCTGCTGTTGTTGCTGTTGTTGCATCATCTGAGAATGAGCCTGCAAACGTTGCAACTCCATCTGCTGCTGAGCTCTTTGAAGGCCAAGCAGCAATTGCTGCTGCTGAACCTGTTGCTGCTGCTGCTGCTGTTGTTGTTGTTGCTGCTGCTGCTGTTGTTGTTGTTGCTGCTGCTGCTGCTGCTGCTGTTGATGATGATGATGCAATGCAGCTTGAACTTGCTGCTGCTGCTGCTGCTGCTGAAGAGCAGCCAGCTGGTACATCTGCGCTTGAAGCTGCTGCTCGGCTGATACTGGCAGACCGGAGCCTAGCGTTGCCTCCTGTTGTTGCGGCGGTGGCTGCTTTGGCAAAGAGTTCAGCAGACCTGGTGGGAACTTAACCAACCCAGCAGTTGAGTAGTTGAGCCCGCCGCTGCCGCCTCCACCGCCGCCGCCACCACCGCCACTACCGCCGCCGCCGCCGCCGCCGTAGTTGGATTTGTCCAATGGCGAATGCTGCTGGAGCGGTTGCTGTTGCTGGTGCTGTGCTTGCTGCTGATGCTGCTGCTGCGGTGAAACGGCGGCCGCTGCCGCGGCAGCCGTCAAAACCTGGGCAGCCGTTGTCTGATGGCGCTGGGTAAGTACGGCCTGACCCTGGCCTCCATTGCTGTTCATTAACTTCTTATGCATCTAGTCTGAGTTATGCTTAAGAAGAAGTCTTCTTTCGTCTTTCTCAGCTGTGTTGCTAGTTTCAAGTCCTATTCGATTGATGGCATTCGATTCGACAAACTCTTGCCTGTGATCCACTCGCAGGCAGGCACAAAGACGAGTAACTCACCCGACCGGCAGGAGAAAGATTGTTAAAATAATTTGATAAAGTCAATTGTAAAAGACCTCGATTGGAAAAAATGGTCGAAGATATATAGCCTAGTATTAAATTAATAGCAAATAATACAGATGATACGGGGGCCTTTAAAAGACAAATAAGAATGGGATTGAAGGGGCCGTAGAAATGGAGGAATAAACGGAAGCTAAGTTGAAATCCTGACAACGAAATTCCGAATAGCCTCCTTCGAGTCCTACGCTCTTAGTGCGGCCGGTTTTAAAGAAACGAAACGGCTCTTCAGACCTAGCCTAGTATTTTAGGAACACAGCTCCCCTCTAGCCCAGCCCACCCCTCTACCCCCGCTGAAAGAGTACACAGCCTATTGGTCGGGGGGTTGTGGACTGGGGGTTGGGGCAGACAGGGGGATGGGTGTGCTGTGGCGCGGGTGGGTCTAAAGAATTAAAACAGGCCCCCACCTCGACCCTCAAGTCTGTTATCTCGTATCACCCACCCCACCTCCCAAGCCTTTCACAGTCTCGTAAACCGTAAAGAAACGGCACGAAAACGGCACGATAAAGAAAAAGAAGGGTAGATTACAGCTGCAATCCACCTAAGATATAGAAGCCTATACTGGCAATGTAAGAAAGAGGTAGGCAACTAAATACGAGTATAATAAAGTTTGCATAAAGCTTTGACTGGCGTTAGTATGGTGCAACACTGCAACCATATAATGCTTCGACGGAGGCCGGCCTTGCTTGACCTTGGCACCTCGGTTTTAGTTATAACCTTTACAAATGTCGCACTTAAATGGACTCATGGAGTCATTCCGAACACATTCAGATCTCAAATTTAGATAGCGAAGTGTGATACACTGCCGAACAAGTGAAGCAATACTGTACATTTTTCATTTTGAAAATTCGTTTCGAGCAAGCTAACGCAGATTTCATTCTGACTTAATAATGTGGCATAAACTTTGACCCAGATATCTGGTTTGACTAACTGACCATAAAATAAAGTACACATGAACGCAAACAATGTAATAATTAATTGCCATGTTAGGTACCATTACCGGCATCTTAAGTTAAAATTGATTTGATATTGCAAGCATTTTAACTGACCAAGATTGGAAGATAAGTATCGACTTCTCAAATAAGTATCAAACCCTTTTTATCGGTGAATAATTTGGAATTGAAACTTAAAACTCGATAAATAAGATAGCAGTTATCTCAGATTGTAGACATACCTGAGCCTTGCCTAACTGGGCTGTGCGATTTTAAAAATCACGTGATTATTAAAACTGACGAAATTAGCTAACCGCTTCTGTTGACCAATTTAACAAATTTTTGCTCTGAAAATCTGTCTATGTGGTCCTTGAAAGAATAAAATCACTGCATGAATGATTTATTGAAGGGCAACGAAGAAGCTACTCAAATGACCAGATGAAAGGCTAAGAAGGACAAGTCACCCGTTATGATCATGATGGGACAGGAGCCAACGACTATGACCAGAATAGAACAGAAGCTTATCCTCTATGACCAGAATAGAACAGAAGCTAATCCTCTATGACCAGAACAGAACAGAAGCTTATCCTCCATGACCAGAACAGAACAGAAGCTAATCCTCTATGACCAGAATAGAACAGAAGCTTATCTTCTATGACCAGAATAGAACAGAAGCTTATCCTCTATGACCAGAATAGAACAGAAGCTTATCCTCTATGACCAGAATAGAACAGAAGCTAATCCTCTATGACCAGAATAGAACAGAAGCTTATCCTCTATGTTCAGAATAGAACAGAAGCTTATCTTCTATGACCAGAATAGAACAGAAGCTTATCCTTTATGACCAGAATAGAACAGAAGCTTATCCTCTATGACCAGAATAGAACAGAAGATTATCTTCTATGACCAGAATAGAACAGAAGCTTATCCTCTATGACCAGAATAGAACAGAAGCTTATCCTCTATGACCAGAATAGAACAGAAGCTTATCCTTTATGACCAGAATAGAACAGAAGCTTATCCTCTATCACCAGAATAGAACAGAAGCTTATCCTCTATGACCAGAATAGAACAGAAGCTTATCCTCTATGACCAGAATAGAATAGAAGCTTATCCTCTATGACCAGAATAGAACAGAAGCTTATCCTCTATGACCAGAATAGAACAGAAGCTTATCCTCTATGACCAGAATAGAACAGAAGCTTATCCTCTATGACCAGAATAGAACAGAAGCTTATCCTCTATGACCAGAATAGAACAGAAGCTTATCCTCTATGACCAGAATAGAACAGAAGCTTATCTTCTATGACCAGAATAGAACAGAAGATTATCTTCTATGACCAGAATAGAACAGAAGATTATCTTCTATGACCAGAATAGAACAGAAGCTTATCCTCTATGACCAGAATAGAACAGAAGCTTATCCTCTATGACCAGAATAGAACAGAAGCTTATCCTTTATGACCAGAATAGAACAGAAGCTTATCTTCTATGACCAGAATAGAACAGAAGATTATCTTCTATGACCAGAATAGAACAGAAGATTATCCTTTATGACCAGAATAGAACAGAAGATTATCTTCTATGACCAGAATAGAACAGAAGCTTATCCTCTATGACCAGAATAGAACAGAAGCTTATCCTCTATGACCAGAATAGAACAGAAGATTATCTTCTATGACCAGAATAGAACAGAAGCTTATCTTCTATGACCAGAATAGAACAGAAGCTTATCCTCTATGACCAGAATAGAACAGAAGCTTATCCTTTATGACCAGAATAGAACAGAAGCTTATCTTCTATGACCAGAATAGAACAGAAGATTATCTTCTATGACCAGAATAGAACAGAAGATTATCTTCTATGACCAGAATAGAACAGAAGATTATCCTCTATGACCAGAATAGAACAGAAGCTTATCCTCTATGACCAGAATAGAACAGAAGCTTATCCTCTATGACCAGAATAGAACAGAAGCTTATCCTCTATGACCAGAATAGAACAGAAGCTTATCCTCTATGACCAGAATATAGCACAGAGGGTAAGAAGCTACAAGACGAGCCCCTCCCTATAGATTCAACTGCAATGACATATTCAGTATTGTACTCATTGAGTGCAATTAAAATCTGACTCGAAGGAAATAAAATATAATCTCATTTTTCCAGATACACTGCCAAGCTGTACCGCAAGCCAGTGCAGTCCCAGTTTCTGTACACTGATGTAATGTACATATTAAATACATATTAATGAGTGACTCAACATTTGTTCAGTAGAGTAAAGAAAGCTCATTGTCCCAGTTTCCAGACGCATTTATACATTTAACATGTAATAACGAATATAAAAAGTAAAAATAGTACGCATTACTGTGGAACATGCATATGGATTTTATAAATGCAAAGTGCCTACATGCGCAATTACCACCGTGTGGAAACAAAACTTGGAAAATGAATAATCGAATAAATATGCGACAGAAAAATGTTTGCAACAGGCTGAACTGCCAGGTCAATGGAAATCTTCCAGGCCGCTTAAAGTGCATTGGCTGCCAGACTTACTTGCTGCATTTAATTGCAAAGCACAAATCAAGGTCAGCACTTTTGAACAGCTCTTGGTAACCCTGTGTGTCACATCTAACCCTTCCTCTACCCCCATGGGTGTCACATCTAACCCTTTCTCTACCCCCATGGGTGTCTCATCTAACCCGTTCTCTACCCCCATGGGTGTCACATCTAACCCGTTCTCTACCCCCATGGGTATCTCATCTAACCTCCTCTACCCTCCATGGGTGTCTCATCTAACCCTCCTCTACCCTCCATGAGTGTCTCATCTAACCCTTTCTCTACCCTCCACGAGTGTCTCAGCTAACCCTTCGTCTACCCCCATGGGTGTCTCATCTAACCCTCCTCTACCCCCATGAGTGTCTCAGCCAACCCCCCATGAGTGTCTCAGCCAACCCCCCATGAGTGTCTCAGCCAGCCCCCCATGAGTGTCTCAGCCAACCCCCCCATGAGTGTCTCAGCCAACCCCCCATGAGTGTCTCAGCCAACCCCCATGAGTGTCTCAGCCAACCCCCCATGAGTGTCTCAGCCAACCCCCATGAGTGTCTCAGCCAACCCCTATGAGTGTCTCAGCCAACCCCCCATTAGTGTCTCAGCCAACCCCATGAGTGTCTCAGCCAACCCCATGAGTGTCTCAGCCAACCCCCCATGAGTGTCTCAGCCAACCCCCATGAGTGTCTCAGCCAACCCCCATGAGTGTCTCAGCCAGCCCCCATGAGTGTCTCAGCCAACCCCCATGAGTGTCTCAGCCAACCCCCCATGAGTGTCTCAGCCAACCCCCCATGAGTGTCTCAGCCAACCCCCATGAGTGTCTCAGCCAGCCCCCCATGAGTGTCTCAGCCAACCCCCATGAGTGTCTCAGCCAACCCCCATGAGTGTCTCAGCTGACCGTTCACTTCGTCAGCATGCTTTTTCCCAACATCCCAAATCCTCATTCCTGGCAGCTTTGATCCCCAAAGGAAGGCCTCGACGGGGCGCAAATGGGCCACTCCCTTTGCGCGTTGCTGCCAGCAACTGCGAGGCCTGAAGGGGATCGGGAGGCTGGGCGCCGCCCAGTTTCAATTCTGCACGGGTGCAGATGCCGAACCGCGTGCCCCCTCACCCTGCATCAACCAAGCATTTCCGCTCCATCCAGATTTTAACGAAGCGATGCCGCCGACTCCTCTTCCTTTCCTACCCCTGGACTTCCCCCCTTTTGAAACAGGATACAAGCCTCGGGAATCTATTAAGCGAAAAGGAAATGAGATTTTGCTGGATTTTTTTTACCTGGTCAAAGGCAAAGCTGCAACTCGTACGAAGATGAATAAGCGAAGCAAATTCCATCTTTGATGTCAGCCCTGCGTGAAAAATATTATGCTAATAAAGTATGTAAACGAATATTATATATACAGAAAACATCGTCTGGTCCTGTGAGATTATTTGGGAACAAAATACAAAGCTGATTGTCTAAAATAATAAATCACATCGTTTTTGTCTTCTTGGTTGCTATACTGCTTAAGTTCTTAATGATTCAGCGCCAGAAACAGAAAATTTAGAGCCAGGGACACAGATATTAAGCGCCAGAGACCGAGAATTTAAGCGCCAGAGACCGAGAATTTAAGCGCCAGAGACACAGATATTAAGCTCCAGAGGCACAGATATTAAGCGCCAGAGACACAGATATTAAGCGACAGAGACACAGATATTAAGCGCCAGAGACACAGATATTAAGCGCCAGGGATGCAGATATTAAGCGACAGAGACACAGATATTAATCGCCAAAGACACAGACATTAAGCGCCAGAGACACAGATATTAAGCGACAGAGACACAGATATTAAGCGCCAGAGACACAGATATTAAGCGCCAGGGATGCAGATATTAAGCGACAGAGACACAGATATTAATCGCCAAAGACACAGATATTAATCGCCAAAGACACAGATATTAAGCGCCAGGGATGCAGATATTAAGCGACAGAGACACAGATATTAATCGCCAAAGACACAGATATTAATCGCCAAAGACACAGATATTAAGCGCCAGAGACACAGATATTAAGCGACAGAGACACAGATATTGTATTAAGCGCCAGAGACACAGATATTAAGCGCCAGAAACAGAAAATTTAGAGCCAGGGACACAGATATTAAGCGCCAGAGACCGAGAATTTAAGCGCCAGAGACCGAGAATTTAAGCGCCAGAGACACAGATATTAAGCTCCAGAGGCACAGATATTAAGCGCCAGAGACACAGATATTAAGCGACAGAGACACAGATATTAAGCGCCAGAGACACAGATATTAAGCGCCAGGGATGCAGATATTAAGCGACAGAGACACAGATATTAATCGCCAAAGACACAGACATTAAGCGCCAGAGACACAGATATTAAGCGACAGAGACACAGATATTAAGCGCCAGAGACACAGATATTAAGCGCCAGGGATGCAGATATTAAGCGACAGAGACACAGATATTAATCGCCAAAGACACAGATATTAATCGCCAAAGACACAGATATTAAGCGCCAGGGATGCAGATATTAAGCGACAGAGACACAGATATTAATCGCCAAAGACACAGATATTAATCGCCAAAGACACAGATATTAAGCGCCAGAGACACAGATATTAAGCGACAGAGACACAGATATTGTATTAAGCGCCAGAGACACAGATATTAAGCGACAGAGACACAGATATTAAGCGCCAGAGACACAGATATTAAGCGCCAGGGATACAGATATTAAGCTCCAGAGGCACAGATAATAAGCTCCAGAGACACAGATATTAAACTCCAGAGACACAGATATTAAGCGCCAGAGACACAGATATTAAGCGCCAGGGATGCAGATATTAAGCGCCAGAGACACAGATATTAAGCGACAGAGACACAGATATTAAGCGCCAGAGACACAGATATTAAGCGCCAGGGATGCAGATATTAAGCGCCAGAGACACAGATATTAATCGCCAGAGACACAGATATTAAGCGCCAGGGATGCAGATATTAAGCGCCAGAGACACAGATATTAAGCGTCAGGGACACAGATATTAAGCGCCAGAGGCACAGATATTAAGCGCCAGAGATACAGATATTAAGCGCCAGGGACACAGATATTAATCGCCAGAGACACAGATATTAAGCGCCAGGGATGCAGATATTAAGCGTCAGGGACACAGATATTAAGCTCCAGAGGCACAGATATTAGGCGCCAGAGACACAGATATTAAGCGCCAGAGACACAGATATTAAGCGCCAGGGATACAGATATTAAGCGCCAGAGATACAGATATTAGGCTCCAGAGGCACAGATATTAAGTGCCAGAGACACAAATATTAATCGCCAGGGACACAGATATTAAGTGCCAGAGACACAGATATTAAGCACCAGGGACACAGATATTAATCGCCAGGGACACAGATATTAAGCGCCAGAGACACAGGTATTAAGCGCCAGGGACACAGATATTAAGCTCCAGAGGCACAGATATTAAGCGACAGAGACACAAATATTAAGCGACAGAGACACAAATATTAAGCGCCAGAGACACAGATATTAAGCGCCAGGGACACAGATATTAAGCTCCAGAGGCACAGATGTTAAGCGACAGAGATACAGATATTAAGCTCCAGAGGCACAGATATTAAGCGACAGAGACACAGATATTAAGCGCCAGGGACACAGATATTAATCGCCAGGGACACAGATATTAAGCGCCAGAGACACAGATATTAAGCGCCAGGGACACAGATATTAAGCTCCAGAGGCACAGATATTAAGCGACAGAGACACAAATATTAAGCGACAGAGACACAAATATTAAGCGCCAGAGACACAGATATTAAGCGCCAGGGATACAGATATTAGGCTCCAGAGGCACAGATATTAAGTGCCAGAGGCACAGATATTAAGCGACAGAGACACAAATATTAAGTGCCAGAGACACAGATATTAAGCGCCAGAGACACAGATATTAAGCGCCAGAGACACAGACATTAAGCGCCAGAGATACAGATATTAAGCTCCAGAGGCACAGATATTAAGCGACAGAGACACAGATATTAAGCGCCAGGGACACAGATATTAAGCGCCAGAGACACAGATATTAAGCGCTAGGGACACAGATATTAAGCTCCAGAGGCACAGATATTAAGCGACAGAGACACAAATATTAAGCGCCAGGGACACAGATATTAAGCACCAGAGACACAGATATTAAGCGCTAGGGACACAGATATTAAGCTCCAGAGGCACAGATATTAAGCGCCAGGGACACAGATATTAAGCGCCGAAGACAGAGAAGTAATTCCCCAGTATCCTTTCCCTCCAACTGCAACTGTTTGAACGCCTCTCCTTTCCTTGATTCACAAGGGCAGACCGCATGCGTCATAGTTGCTAAAAATAGCGCCCACCATTGACAGCCAAGCCCGGGCTCTGTGGTGCAGCCTTGCAGGAAGATGGTTTAGAGCGAAAACAGGAGGGATATTCATGCACAAGCAGAACTGCCTGGCCTCCCGTACAGATCACGCCGTGCTGTGTATTACACACATATGGGACAGTATTGATGCATATAACTGCCTTTTTGCCTTTTACCATGCGGGAAGACGGATGAGGCGATGTGCAGCGAAAAAGAGAAAAGAGATTGGGGAAGAGATTGGGAAGAGTGGAAAGCGCTCCCGAAATCCCAACAGACCCCTTGTATCTCCCGGCGCTGTACAATCCAGCCTCTAGTGCCCAGTAGACGAGGGTTTAGTAATGATGATGCGGATGTACGCTAGGCTATGGCGGAGGCTATTCGTGTTCCAGCAGCTCGTTAGTTAGTCCCCCTCCGCGGATCGATGAAGCACTGAAGGCGAGGTTTTCAATCCCCTTCAGCCTCTTCAGCATATATCGCCTCTATAAGCTCATCTCCCTCTTGCTTCTCGCTATCCGATAGTCTTAAGCATCAAATAGAGTACATGTGGTTGCTCCTTAATTTAAAGAACGAATATTCAACCCCGTGTTTCTAGGAAGCCATTTTTAAAGGCCCAAGTTTACCAAAAATATATTTACGCCCGTACTGAGACGAGGACTGCGGGTTGCTTTGAAATGGAGTGTAGAAATAAACAAATCAATGCGTGTTGGACTCGAGACGTGTACAGAAAGTATCGATATTTATTTCCGTCAGCTCCCTCTCTCTCTTTATTTCTGTCAGCTCCCTCTCTCTCTTTATTTCTGTCAGCTCCCTCTCTCTCTTTTTTTCTGTCAGCTCCCTCTCTCTCTTTATTTCTGTCAGCTCTCTCTCTCTCTTCATCTCTGCCAGCTCTCTCTCTCTCTCTCTCTCTCTCTCTCTTCATTTCTGTCAGCTCCCTCTCTCTCTCTTCATTTCTGTCAGCTCCCTCTCTCTCTTCATTTCTGTCAGCTCCCTCTCTCTCTCTCTCTTCATCTCTGCCAGCTCTCTCTCTCTCTCTCTCTCTTCATTTCTGTCAGCCCCCTCTCTCTCTTCATTTCTGTCAGCTCCCTCTCTCTCTCTTCATTTCTGTCAGCTCCCTCTCTCTCTCTTCATTTCTGTCAGCTCCCTCTCTCTCTCTTCATTTCTGTCAGCTCCCTCTCTCTCTCTTCATTTCTGTCAGCTCCCTCTCTCTTCATTTCTGCCAGCTCCCCTCTCTTTTCATATCTGTCAGCTCCCCCTCTCTCTTCATTTCTGTCAGTTCCCCCTCTCTCTCTCTCTCTCTCTTCATTTCTGTCAGTTCCCCCCCTCTCTCTTCATTTCTGTCAGTTCCTCCCTCTCTCTTCATTTCTGTCAGTTCCCCCTCTCTCTCTTCATTTCTGTCAGTTCCCCCTCTCTCTCTTCATTTCTGTCAGTTCCCCCCTCTCTCTTCATTTCTGTCAGTTCCCCCTCTCTCTTCATTTCTGTCAGTTCCCCCTCTCTCTCTCTTCATTTCTGTCAGCTCCCTCTCTCTCTTCATTTCTGTCAGTTCCCCCCTCTCTCTCTCTTCATTTCTGTCAGCTCCCTCTCTCTCTTCATTTCTGTCAGCTCCCCCCTCTCTCTTCATTTCTGTCAGTTCCCCCTCTCTCTCTTCATTTCTGTCAGCTCCCCCCTCTCTCTTCATTTCTGTCAGTTCCCTCTCTCTCTCTTCATTTCTGTCAGCTCCCTCTCTTTCTTCATTTCTGTCAGTTCCCCCCTCTCTCTCTCTTCATTTCTGCCAGCTCCCCTCTCTTTTCATATCTGTCAGTTCCCTCTCTCTTTTTCTGCCAGCTCCCTCCCCCTCTATATTTCTGTCAGCTCTCTCTCTCTTTTTTCTGTCAGCCTTAGCATGATTTCAGTGAAAAACAGACAGCTTTATTAATCCCCAGCAACTCATATTTCATAACTCGTTTTGCGATTTTAAGAAGCTCAGAAATAAGGGCTGGACAATGCTATTAGAATATTTACATTAATGGCGCTGCGGAAAATTATTGAGAAATCTGAGTTGCTAGGTGGAATATGATAGTAATCTGCCCACTCGGTATCAAAGAGTAGCGAACAGAACTTCCGCCTTTCGCTGTTAATTCTCTCAACGTCAAGAAGTCACGTGATGTTGACGCTCTTATCAACTCGAGGAGGTGCTAAATTTTTAAGGGAAGAAATCATACTTTCTAAGAAAGCTTTGCGGCCGGAATTAGCGATGCCTGCGATGCCGGGAACAGGAATCGGAGATAACTGTGTTTACCTGGAACAGGAATCGGAGATACCTGTAATTACCGGGAACAGGAATCGGAGATACCTGTGATTACCTGGAACAGGAATCGGAGATACCTGTGATACCTGGGAAGAAATTCTGGATTAGACTAAAAAGGCATGAGCGACAATTTCTTCAACGATGGCAATTTAATCATTTTTCATCCGTAAACATCTCAGGAGGAAGATGAAGAGGGCCCGCATCAAATCACACCGCCAACGCCCTCAACGGGCTCTGGGGAGGGGCAGGGTGTTTTCACCTGCCAGTCACGCAACAGCGCTTATATATAATCTGCTAGACAGTAGCTTAGGCTCTGCTAGACAGTAGCTTAGGCTCTGCTATACAGTAGCTTAGGCTCTGTTAGACAGTAGCTTAGGCTCTGTTAGACAGTAGCTTAGGCTCTGTTAGACAGTAGCTTAGGCTCTGTTAGACAGTAGCTTAGGCTCTGTTAGACAGTAGCTTAGGCTCTGTTAGACAGTAGCTTAGGCTCTGTTAGACAGTAGCTTAGGCTCTGTTAGACAGTAGCTTAGGCTCTGTTAGACAGTAGCTTAGGCTCTGTTGGACACTAGCTGAAAATATATTAGAGAATAGCATGCAGTGTGATAAATAGATAGAATTATGCAGCACCAATCCAGTATTTTAGCTGCCTTGTGGTAAAAGTCCATCCGTTCCCAGCAGCCCACCCAAACATATCAGGTCAGCTGATGCTTAAAAACTATTCATTTCCTTCGTGGGAATTGGGAACTAAAAATAAACGTTTTAGGGAATGTTTGCTAGTTCCTCTTGGAATATATGAAGCCAGGGTGCTTTGGTTGGAGCAATCTGGAGCGAATATCAGTTTATCCAAATCATCTGCTCCATCAATTCTGGGCTAATGTCAGTTTCAAAAGCATCGTGCGCTCTGCATGCGTGTACTCAACAAAACTCATAATTTTGGAAAATACACACACCATCTTTACCAGACTCACTCCTAACACTGCAACCTCACCTGAGAATCACTCCTAATCCCAAATCCTCACCTGAGAATCACTCCTAATCCCAAATCCTCACCTGAGAATCACGCCTAATCCCAAATCCTCACATGAGAATCACTCCTAATCCCAAATCCTCACCTGAGAATCACTTCTAATCCCAAATCCTCATCTGAGAATCACTTCTAATCTCAAATCCTCATCTGAGAATCACTAGTAATCCCAAATCCTTACCTGAGAATCACTTCTAATCCCAAATCCTGACCTGATAATCACTCCTAATCCCAAATCCTCACCAGAGAATCACTCCTAATTCTTAACCCTGACCAGAATCGGCCAGACTATCCAAGCATAGGAAAAGTGTAAAAGAATTTCATCCATTTTCAGTTTCAATTCCAGTTCGCCGTCCATGGCGCGTGTGCACGCAGAAAGCCAGTATAAGATGCTTATACACTGTTAGTACATAATGGGATTTCTTTCTTTGGATATCCCATTTCGTCTTAGCCAGTGTTACGATTGCCTGGCTTAACTGTGCAGCCAAGGACCCGCAATGCAAATATCTGCATATCTATAGGATGTGCTGCCGTCCTTATATAATATATAAGAATATACATGCATATATATAAGGAAGCTGGGAAGGAATGATGAAGGGCCAGGATAAGGATTTTCGGGGGGGGGATAAAGTCGATCCCCGCTTGAAGAGGCCGATGGTGGAAGGCTGGAAAGGGGAAGGGAGAACGCGAGGGAGAACGCCTTGCGGGGTGGATTAATCAGCGCCGCCCCCCAGGGCATCCGTTTTGCCTCTAAAAGAAGAAGGAACACATTAGAAAAACTCCTACGAGTAAGGAGGCTGGGCAGGGTGCAGCATCGCATACAAGGACAGAGTGAAAAGTTCAGATTGACCGCGCAGACCAAAGAAGGCTATGGGAGAAAAATGCAAATTAGAACCCATGCAGCCAGTGGGATCTCAGAACCTGCTGCGGGGAGTTCTGCCTGCACTTTTACCGTCTTGCCTCTCTTCCCCTCTCTGTGCGCATGGGCTGGATTCTGAATACAGCTATAGCCATTAACGGAGTGTGCCAAGACCGGGTTTTGGAACAGCTTGCATCAACTGACACAAGTCAGTTCTTTCTAGGTCATTCTAGGTAATCATACGAGTATACATGGAATATCTGCAGCTTTGGGGGCGTCTGCATTGGACAGATATCGATATCCTATTTAGTGGGAGAAAGGAACTGACGCATGACTGAAGGGCAGCGCCAGGAAGATATGGGAGAAATCAGACGCAAGAAGACTAATCATTGACTGCTTGGCTGTTACAGAACGATGGAAGGAGACGCTGACAGAGACGGATGTGAAGACAAAAAACTGGAGACTGTATGGGGAAACGAAGGCCAAGAATGGAGAGAACGGGAGTGGAAGAGAGAGAGTGAGAAGGGAGAGGGAAGGGAGAATGGATCAAGAGGGAGGGAGAGGGAAGGGAGAATGGATCAAGAGGGAGGGAGAGGGAAGGGAGAGGGGATCAAAAGGGAGGGAGAGGGAAGGGATCAAGAGGGAGTGAGAGGGAATGGAGAGGGGATCAAGAGGGAGGGGGAGGGAAGGGAGAGGGGATCAAGAGGGAGGGGGAGGGAGAGGGTGGAGAATTGATCAAGAGGGAGGGAGAGGGTGGAGAATTGATCAAGAGGGAGGGAGAGGGTGGAGAATTGATCAAGAGGGAGGGAGAGGGTGGAGAATTGATCAAGAGGGAGGGAGAGGGTGGAGAATTGATCAAGAGGGAGGGAGAAAATGGGAGATGGACAAGCGCAAGAGGATCATACAAAGGTATGAGAGAATGGAGTAAGCAGGACATGTCGGCAGCAGCACTTCTCAATAATTCAATATATCGAGTCCCTACTTGACCATATTTAAATACCCCAAGCCCCAACTAATCAAGCACTCGATCTTATAGTCATCTCGTCGATATGATAAACCTGAAATGCACAATCTACCGAGATACTGCAATACGAGCTCACGATGTAGACGGATATAACCTCGGATAAAAAATTCTCATTAGCAAGCAATGAGAGACAGAAGAGACGGGAAGTCCACATATTTTGAGCTGACAAATCTGAGTAATGGCGCGGTTTTACCTTCCTATTCCCTGTGTCCCCTAAGCAGCCGCCGGAGCCTCATCAGTCCCCAAGAGAGCTGGGAATTAATAATACAGCACGTGTCTCGCAGCGCATTAGCGGCTAAAGCAGCGCGTGCTCATAATTATGTATCCACCCTGCTTCTAACTAATGCAAGTGCTCAATCCCTGAGCAGCGGCTATAATAATAATGCTGTATAATTGGTCACGCAGCCGGATACAGAGTAATTAAAAAGCGGCATATTGCTACAGGATATGATGAAGATAGAGAGACTGCACTGAGAAAGAGATGAGTGACAAGGGACATGCGAATGGGAATCATGGCGTTAATGAAAAACCGAGTGAGATGAAGAGAGAGCCTTGTAGGCCGAGTTTTTGTAGTTTTGCAAGTCCTCTCCGATCCCATTGTCTGTAATTAAAAGTCAATAATATCTCTGAATTTGTATGTGTCTCGACGCGCTCTGTAGGAGTCATGGCGCCCCGTTCTGTAGTGAGGCATGGCGCCCCGTTCTGTAGTGAGGCATGGCGCCCCGTTCTGTAGTGAGGCATGGCGCCCCGTTCTGTGTGAGGCATGGCGCCCCGTCCTGTGTGAGGCATGGCGCCCCATTCTGTAGGCATGGCGCCCCGTTCTGTAGTGAGGCATGGCGCCCCATTCTGTTGGAGACATGGCGCCCGTTCTGTAGGAGACATGGCGCCCGTTCTGTAGGAGACATGGCGCCCCATTCTGTTGGAGACATGGCGCCCGTTCTGTAGGAGACATGGCGCCCGTTCTGTAGGAGACATGGCGCCCCATTCTGTTGGAGGCATGGCGCCCCGTTCTGTAGGCATAGCACCCCATTCTATAGTGAGACATGGCGCCCCGTTCTATAGGAGGCATGGCGCCCCGTTCTGTAGTGAGGCATGGCGCCCCGTTCTGTAGTGAGGCATGGCGCCCCGTTCTGTAGTGAGGCATGGCGCCCCATTCTGTAGGAGACATGGCGCCCGTTCTGTAGGAGACATGGCGCCCGTTCTGTAGGAGACATGGCGCCCGTTCTGTAGGAGACATGGCGCCCGTTCTGTTGGAGACATCGCGCCCCATTCTGTAGGAGACATGGCGCCCCGTCCTGTAGGAGGCATTGCGTCACGTTCTGTAACGGGGCGCTTTTTTAGTACAAGCAGGTAGGATTTCCTAGCGCAGTCACCATTATAGCAAACATTTTTGTACTTTTACCCGCGCTAAAGCCACGCAAGGACGGCTACGCGCACGCTATTATCTCTCTTCCGCCTTCCAGACTTAACTGCGCAGGCCCCACTTTCGCACTAATTGACCCGCCTGGCGGAGACGGAAGAGATCGGAGATAAGGCAGAGAGACGGCACAGCTGCGATCGGACAGTCGGCTATTTAATTACTTGGTATATCGCTCCGGTGTCATTATTTTAATATCACACGAATTCCTCTCACTCTCATTATCACTGCGCTTGTACAGTTGAGACTGAAAATGACTATTAGCATATCTGCCTGGACTTTTGTAGCGTAAAGTATAATTCATGCGCTAACAGAAAACAATTGCGTTGAATTTATTCCCAGAAAAGTTTACGGGTAATATGATCACTCAATGAAAGCTCTTGTCACTCTTTTCAGGATCAAGATATTCTGCAATGCAAGATACTTCTCGTCACTTTCACAGATCTCTCGTCACTCTCTGCAAGATATCTTGTCACTCTCACAGATCGCTCGTCACTCTCTGCAAGATATCTTGTCACTCTCACAGATCTCTCGTCACTCTCTGCAAGATATCTTGTCACTCTCACAGATCTCTCGTCACTCGCTGCAAGATATCTTGTCACTCTCACAGATCTCTCGTCACTCTCTGCAAGATATCTTGTCACTCTCACAGATCTCTCGTCACTCTCTGCAAGATATCTTGTCACTCTCACAGATCTCTCGTCACTCTCTGCAAGATATCCCTCGTCACTCTCACAGATCTCTCGTCACTCTCTGCAAGATATCCCTCGTCACTCTCTGCAAGATATCCCTCGTCACTCTCACAGATCTCTCGTCACTAGCTATCTGCAAGATATCCCTCGTCACTCTCACAGATCTCTCGTCACTAGCTATCTACAAGATATCCCTAGTCACTTTCACAGATCTCTCGTCACTAGCTATCTGCAAGATATCCCTCGTCACTCTCACAGAGTTCTCGTCACTAGCTATCTGCAAGATATCCCTCGTCACTCTCACAGAGTTCTCGTCACCCTTCAAGATCATTTTCGTCACTTTCAAAAATCTCTTTCGTAAACTTTCTCAGACCTCTCTCGTCACTTTCAAAGATGCCTGTCACTCTTGTCACTATCGCGGATCTCTCTATAGTCAGTGGTCTCCCTAATTATTCCCTCAAAACCAGACACTCTAATACCAAATTCACTGTAAAATGTTATTAGCCAAGACTGCATATCTGCATGCGCAGCGCAGCCTCTGGCTAGATCGTGATGGTCATTATAAATTAAAGCCCCGATGTCTCAATAGCTCCGGCCTCGCCTCAAGCAATCTTGCGTGATGCGATCGCGAGAACTACATTTATGCATTGTATCTTTTATGTTATGCAGATTAAAGCAAACCCAACAACTGCCACTGACTCTGCCTGTGCCTTTGAAAGATTAAAAGTGAACAAACAGACTTCAATGTTGTATCCATTGAAAGCGGATTATTAACATGTTGCAAGCGGACTTGATGTTGCAGGTCGCTTCTTTTGCTCTATGCATTGAATTTCCTATTCTATGCTTTAAAACCACCTTTGATCTAGACTCTTTGATCTCACATCGCTGACCCCGTCTCAAACATCCCCTCTGGGACTCCCGTCTCTAACATCCACTCTGGGACTCCCGTCTCTAACATCCCTTCTGGGACTCCCGTCTCTAACATCCCTTCTGGGACTCCCGTCTCTAACATCCCCTCTGGAACTCCCGTCTCTAACATCCCCTCTGGGACTCCCGTCTCTAACATCCCCTCTGGGACTCCCGTCTCTAACATCCACTCTGGGACTCCCGTCTCTAACATCCACTCTGGGACTCCCGTCTCTAACATCCTGGGACTCCCATCTCTAAAATCCCCTCTGGGACTCCCGTCTCTAACATCCCCTCTGGGACTCCCGTCTCTAACATCCCCTCTGGGACTCCCGTCTCTAACATCCCCTCTGATCTGGGACTCCCGTCTCTAATATCCCTCTGTGATCCCGTCTCTAATATCCCCTCTGTGATCCCCGTCTCTAATATCCCCTCTGTGATCCCTGTCTCTAATATTCCCCTCTGTGAACCCGTCTCTAATACCTCCTAAGCAGAGCCCGCGCAAACTAAAATTAAACAGTTTAAAAATGCAGACAGCAGAACTAATGGCGTTTCTAGCAAAAACTGCCGAGATCGGGGCAGACAATTTAGTTAAAAATAAGTATGATGATTTAATTAAAATAGGGTCCATGAGAATTGCCCGCAGACAAATTGCCCGCCGAGATTTGCCCGCAGGAGATTTGCCCGTGGAGATTTGCCCGCCGAGCTTTTCCCGCGGAGATTTGCCCGCAGTGCATTTTGCCCGTGAGCGAATTGCCCGTGGAGATTTGCCCGCCGAGAATTGCCCGCCGAGATTTGCCCGCAGTGCAATTTGCCCGCGAGCGAGTTGCCCGCCGAGTTTTTTCCCGCCGAGGTTTGCCCGCAATGCTTTTTTCCTGCAGCGCATTTAGCCACGCGGCAGATTTTGTCTGCATTGCCTTCCCAATGCTTAGTAAATCTCAATAAAGAGATTTACATGATCAAAACGTTTTGATAGTAACTGCATATCAAATGCATATTTTTTTTGGGGGGGGGCCATGCAGACAGAATCTAGCTGCCAAATGCGCTGCGGGAAAAAAGCATTGCGGGCAAACCTCGGCGGGAAAAAACTCGGCGGGCAACTCGCTCGCGGGCAAATTGCACTGCGGGCAAATCTCGGCGGGCAATTCTCGGCGGGCAAATCTCCACGGGCAATTCGCTCACGGGCAAAATGCACTGCGGGCAAATCTCCGCGGGAAAAGCTCGGCGGGCAAATCTCCACGGGCAAATCTCCTGCGGGCAAATCTCGGCGGGCAATTCGTCTGCGGGCATTTCTCGTGCTCCCATTAAAATATATTATTCAACAAGCTGATGCAGCCACTCTCTAGAGGCAATCTCAACTATTATGCGAGGACTTTTGGTGTCAAATAGATAATAATTGATAGAATTCAACGCAGTTACAAATTAAATGAAATCTGACTTCGAAACAAGAAATTTCCCCACGGAGCAGATCAGATTAGACGGGGAAAACCACGCGAGTAAAACTCCCCTGCTCCCCCTCCCTCTCTAATTAGGATTAACACGAAGCGACCTTGCAGAAAACACGCACCGCTTCCTCTCTCAGATTAAAGCAATGACTGCTTCTAGAAGACCAAATGATTCGGAAATAATTTTTGAAATTTAATCAGACTGCGTTGCCACCCCCCTTCCCGGCTTGATAAAGCCGAAACCTTCGTCATGCCAAGGATTTGCTCACAACACGACTAAACCCAGATGCAGCAAATCCGCTAATTCCAAAAAAGTACAAGTTTACTCATACGATACGAGTAAAAAACTTTTTGGTGATTTTCAACACGTCGAATTTCGCAACAGACTACTTTCAGTAGAAATGATAAACATTTACTGCCGAAAAATAAGACAAGGGTCAAATTTATAATTCTTGAGAAACTGATTATTATGGTAAGTAAGCCATGTGGGTAAGTTATTAGGTTAAAGAATGATACCCAATAGAGATAAATTGCGATTTTAAAGAGATTCGGATTGTTTGCGTCAGAAAACCTATTTATAGCACTAAAAACCGTTTAGAAACAAGAAAGATCTTTAACAATAAAACAAATTAAGCAATAAATATATCTTCAGAAACGTAAAACTGCACACTACGTATTGTAGATAATAAAACAATGCAGCTTTATTTTTCTGTATAATGGTATATACTATAGATAGAAGACATTGTGTCACAGATTTATAACATTGATTTGATAATGGGCCCAGGCCCTACACCAAACAAAGGAAATTATTTATTGTGATGAAAAATATCGTTGTCTACATTAAGGACATATAAGTAGCTTAATAAGGAAAAAATAATCACTCTTATAAAGCGACCACTCTTTGGACCATTCAGGTACTCTAATAGTCTAATTGGTAATAATATATTTTATAATATAATATTAATAAACATTAATTGTCAAATACTCTCACAGGCTGGGGGCACGACGATTCGACTGCCGGCGGTTAAGGCTTAGGGTTGGTTGGTTTAAATAGCTTTAGGTAAGGTTTAGGAATTTAGGGTTAGCCGTAAACCAACAGGATTTAAGCTGCTATTATTGCCGGCTAGACTTTAGTGGGTTGTTTACTTTTTCTCGCTTGCCCTATTTAAAAGTTTGCGCACCCCACAAGGTTCATTCTTCTCGTTAGCACGGCACTTGAAAAAAGTTTATCGCCGCCTCTCGTCCCCTGATTGAGCTGCATGCAATGTACATTTTCCGTCGGGGGCTAAATAATTGTACATTGCACGAGCCAGCCAGAATGGGTAAGAGTAATTAAAAAGGTCTGATTTTTTATGGCCGATCTTCACGCCCCTGGTAGGGGGGCGAGGCTGCTATATACTTAAAAGCAAACTATCCACAACCTCACAAATGTACATTTGTAGTCTTAAGACAAATAACAGACTGTCAAGTCACGTGCTTCTGGCTTAGGTGGTTGGTAGAATTCCAAAATTGAATAAGCAAATACTACAGTAATACTATAGTACTACAGTATTAAAGTTAATTATTCTACCTTCTGTAGTTAGGAATTTTTTCTAACGTATTAACGATTACTTAACAATAGAAGAATCTAATTAAATATACAACAATAAAAGCAAACTGCATTTTCATTAAAAAAATTTTATTATCAGATTAATAACCGCCCGGATAGCCCGGACCGCCGGCTCCTGGTGGCGGTGGCTGCGGCATTCCGCCGGGGCCTCCATACGGCGGCCCGCCTGGTTGACCATACGGCGGCCCGCCCGGTTGACCGTATGGCGGCCCAGCAGGGGGCATCCCGCCCGGACCACCGCCAGCAGGGTAGGGAGCTCCACCGGGGCCGGGATACGGGCCGACAGGCTGTGGCGGATACTGCTGCGGCTGCTGAGGATAATAAGACGAACCCGGGCCAGGGGGAGGCGGCTGCGGCTGCTGCTGGGTCGGATAACTGCCAGGAGGCGGCGGCGGACCCCGAGACATCTGATAGCCGGCTGGCTGGTGGCTGGAGTGCGCAGCCTCGGCGGCCATCATGCCGTACATGGCGGCCTTGCCACCGTGATGCTTGCCACCCATCATAGCCATTGGCGGCGGGACGGGGGCGCCGTAGCCGGCCACGTAGCCGTGCTTGTGCGCCTTTTTCATCGCCTTCTTCTGGTGTTTGGCCATCTTCTTCGCCGCCTTATGACCCATAAATGCAGCGCCGCCGCCACCCATCGCTGCAGCCATGGCGTAGTGCTCCATGTCTGAGGAGCTGCTGCTACTGCTGCGCGAATGATAAAACTTTGGCATGATCGGCCTAAACTACTGTTAGTAGCTGACACTTGATGATCTGATTGGCAACCAAGGTAACTTGATATTAAATAAACTAAGCAGTGGACCAAGCAGTGGGTTGTTGAATGTTGGACAATGTTTAAATTGAGCAGCCAAAAAATATTGGTCAATTCCCTAGTTAGGCTATGCCAGATAAACCCATTATAATTAGAATAAAAATGATTATCATTTTTACTAATCACTGCATTACTCTAGGTATCTTCAACTTAGGTAGTAATTTGTAAAATAAATAATAAGCTATCCCAATAAGCTATGACATTTTAGCAATTTCCCTAATAAGCCTTGACAATGACATCTTAGCAATTCCCCCAATAAGCTAGAGTTCAATGAGAACAATGGCTAGAGTTCTAACACTGGAACCCATTTTCTAATGACTATGAATCTGGCAATGATATTCCAATAATGCAAATTATGGGTATAATATAGCAGAAACATTTTAATTTTTTAATAGCTGGTTGATATTGAGATTTATTTTGTTCAAGATAAGATCAAAATGAAACAATAAGATTTAAAACAATATACTTCTAATGTTAAAAGACTTCATTAGTAGATAGATAATTGCCTGCAGAAGACTGCCAGATCCATACCATAGCCATTAGAAAACAGGTTCCAATGCTCAAATGCTGGAACTATAGCCATTACCAAGCTTTAATATCTTAGTAATTCTCTCCATAAGCCTTGAGTGTGATAATTTGATATCTCAGAAATTTCCCATGAGCCTTGACCTCTTAGCAAATTGCCTTATAAAGTTTTTATATTCAAGATAACACCTATTTTTGACTTTTAAAAAAATGATGATAAACAAATGAATTTTTTGGGTTAAGTTCTCTAATTTTTATTCAAAACTAAGTTGCATAGGGGGCCTAGCTGGTGAAATTTTAGAGGTTGCATATATCTATACTAGTCTAGATTGGAACTTATAATAATGTCCTAACTCTTATGTTATATAGACAATAATATAACTATATAATAGTGTATTATAATTTATAATATGAATATTTATAATATAAATATTAATAATATTAATAATATTAATATACTATAGGAAATCTATGCTAGGGATCTAAAATAATCCCCAGACAATTTTATTTTTAGATTCTCCTAGATTTTAAGGGAATCTAAAATTCATATCAGAAATTTCTGGCATAAATTTGGGTTGGCAATTGAAGGTTTGTATATACTATATAGTTGGCCAAAGAGCATAAAATATTGGCTATGCCTAGCTACTGTAAAAATTCATATGAAGCTTAGAATTGCTGCATATAGCCATAGGCCCTATATTGGTTTAAAATTCTTATTGAAATTCTTATTCTTATTCTAATTTCTAGTTCTAATTTCTATGCTTTGCATGATTTCCACGACTGACTCCACTTTGGTAGGAAGCGAATAGATCTATTTTTGTAAGTAAATAAATAGCAGGAATTTGGCTTGCTAACTCTTTAAATTGTGCTTATAATGAAAAGAAAAAGATGAAGTAAACTAGCCCATGAAGTAAACTAGAACTATGCCCATGCCGATAGATCTTTGTTACTTTATATTCCACTTCCAGGAGCCAGAACCACAACTTTCATGGGCGTACCGCATAGAAACCTTTAAAAAGTCTAAGCATAATTTAAAGTTTCCAGTATGCATTTATTCAGTAAAGATATTGGCTTTCCACATAAATTCGGGAGTTCATGTTCATACGCCCATGATTTAGTAGTTTAATTCATACGATATTTTCAACTGATTAAAGTGAGCATTAGAAACGACAATAAAAGCATCATAGTTTTTCTTATAGGGCCATTTAAAATTTTGCATAGGTTTTAAATTAGTACTTAATATTTTAAAATTTCTGGAGGGAAAAGCGATTTTAAAACTTTAAATTAAATTTGTTTGTATGTTGCATCCGATTTAAATTAACGAATTCGACGAGATATTGTCCAGTAGTGTGTAACTTAAGCAAGGATAACTTGTAATCTCTTGTAATCTTACAATTAATAATCACTATTCATAGGAATACTATAAAGTATAACCCGATAGAGTCACGAATTAAAATCCTATCAGAGTTAACAGTTCAGAGTAGTTGAAATAATCTTGACATTAGTTTTGAGACCACTGATAATGCATTCGTTGAGTCATCAGTTTTGCACTCCTTTAATCTTTAAGTGCGAATGTTGGTTGGTCTAGTGTCAAGATAAAGCTATAATAAACAAGTCATACAATCAGATCATTCTAGCAATCCGGAGCCAACAACTTCAGCTAATGCACACTGAAACAAAATAAAAATACTAATTAAACACTATTCACAGGTTAATATGCGGAAAATATAATATGCCTGACACTTGAATGGAGGCGTGCACACACCTCTGTGATTATATATATAATAATATATATATTTATAGGTTTATATTATAATCAAATGATGACTGAATTACGAAACAACACTTCAAAGATGATAGGGGGTTAAGCGTGCAAGAATAAGTAAGTGCAGTAAAGGTAGGCAAATAAAACCCGAATTATTGGTTTAGATAAAAAATTAAATAGAGAGCTGACAAAGCAAATGTTTGGAAAAGTGATGAAACATAAAAAACACAAAATTAAAGCAAAGCAGCCGAATATGTAAGTTAAATCAGGCCGGCATGCAACAGGGGGAATTGGGCAGGTAAGGGGATTAACACACCGATAAGCACACTGAATCAAGCGTGTCCGGCAAAAGTCTCTAATGATATTAAATAGCAACAGTTACAACTTGATTATTAGCGCAAATTCCATTATAAATATGCAAGAAAAACGAGGGGCTATTATAATAAAGTGCATCTGCCTACTAGCAGTAGTATAAACAAAAGTACACAAAGCGACACCAGAAATAAAAATGAAAACGGGGGGGGGAATTATAATTAAAGAGCTACGAACCTCTACAAAGCGTAATATAAATAAGTAGGCATTAGATAATAGACATTTATCGTCCGACACAGGGGAGCTGTAGGCAAAGTCTCGACGATCTCGAGGCTTGGCTTTAGTCTAGTAAAAGCGACAAGCGAAGCATCATCATTAGATAATGATAATTAAATTAATTTTGAGAGCACTTCCAACCGAATCAACAGTGCAGGTGCAAACGATTTGCAGTGCAGTGCAGTGCACGACTTTTTCAGTTCAGCATTCAGAAGCGGCGATGCATCCCGTCTCTGACAGGAGATGCTGGGACGCCTTAGTTGAAATCTATAATAGGTGAGAAAGACTGTCTCTGGGGGGCTGATGAGGGACTAAGAAATTCGAAAATTTGACTTGCTGTGTCGTGGATAAGCGCATGTGGGATGGTGTGTTTATAAGGGACGATTTCAACGTGTTTACATGAGGGATTTACATGCTTGGGCGCAACCTTGGGATTCACTCGGCCGCTTCCATTGGCAACACACACATGTATGTCGCTAATGGACAGAATAGTAGTCACGTGACTGCTCTCAGCCAATAGCGACTTACATGTGTGTGTTGCCAATAGAAACGGCCGGGCGATTCCCAAGGTTGCGCACGTATGGGGCCCGGATTCAGTGTTTACATATAGGGAAATTTTTAAAGGACTATTAATTAAGGAAGATTCTCCGGGATTTAATTCCAGGCTGAAAGCTCAATTTGTTAATCGGGATTCAAATAATAAGATCAAGTTGCCAATTATGAAGGTAAACACCAGCTTATTAAATTACAGAGACAGCCAATATGAATTTACCAACGACGGGAAAAAGAACAAAAAACACCTGTCAATAAAACAATAAAAAACAAACAGCATTTCTTTCGATCAGAATTCATTGCGACACAGCAGCACCGGACTCCAACGCCAATCAGGTTTCGGTAGATCGCGGCGGCGATGCCGCTGAGCAGCCGTTGGCCGCCGCTGCAGAATCTTTCTTCCCATCGCCAGTTGCTTTAGCGGAGGCCTGACAGCTGCAGCCGACGTGATAATCCGACTGCTTATTAAGCTCGGTCACGTGCTGGGTCGGACGCAGGCCCTTCTGCCAGGCCAGCTCGTACAGGCGCTCCAGATCGCGAGCGTACTGCCGGCAGTCGAACAAGCAGGTGTTGGACCGGCCAGCCCAGACGCGGCGCCGCACGGCTCGCAGGTAAGCCGGGTCGTTGCCCAGCTTGGCGGCAACTTTCACGTACTGATCGCGACTCTTAGCGGCCAACTCGGGCAGGCCGAGCGTCACCAGCTGGGAGGCGGCGACACGAGAGGCCAGGGTCTCGGCCGGCAGGGTCACGACGGGGCAGCCGGCCCACAGCACGTCCATGCCAGTGGTGTGGCCGTTGCACAGCGGTGTGTCCAGACAGACGTCGGCCACGAGGCCACGCCGAACGTGCTCCTCTTTTGGGGCGACGTTTGAGAACACGATGCGATTGGCTGCGTGGAGGGAGTGGGGGGGGGTTCGGTTGTTCAGATTCCCAGCCACAGATTAACTGGCGCCAGATTCACAGGCCTAGAAGATTAACTGGCGCCAGATTTACAGGCCTAGAAGATTAACTGGCGCCAGATTCACAGGCCTAAGAGATTACCTGGCGCCAGATTCACAGGCCTAAGAGATTAACTAGCGCCAGATTCACAGGCCTAGAAGATTAACTGGCGCCAGATTCACAGGCCTAGGAGATTAACTGGCGCCAGATTCACAGGCGCCAGATTCACAGGCCTAGAAGATTAACTGGCGCCAGATTCACAGGCCTAGGAGATTAACTGGCGCCAGATTCACAGGCCTAGGAGATTAACTGGCACCAAATTCACAGGCCTAAAACATTATAAGTGGCGCCAGATTCACAGGCCTAGAACATTATAACTGGCGCCAGATTCACAGGCCTAAGAGATTACCTGGCGCCAGATTCACAGGCCTAAGAGATTAACTAGCGCCAGATTCACAGGCCTAGAAGATTAACTGGCGCCAGATTCACAGGCCTAGGAGATTAACTGGCGCCAGATTCACAGCCCCAGAAAATTAACTGGCGCCAGATTCACAGGCCTAGAAGATTAACTGGCGCTAGATTCACAGGCCTAGGAGATTAACTGGCGCCAGATTCACAGGCCTAGAAGATTAACTGGCACCAAATTCACAGGCCTAAAACATTATAACTGGCGCCAGATTTACAGGCCTAGAACATTTTAACTGGCGCCAGATTCACAGGCCTAGAAGATTAACTGGTGCCAGATTCACAGGCCTAGAACATTATAACTGGCGCCAGATTCACAGGCCTAGAACATTATAACTGGCGCCAGATTCACAGGCCTAGACATTATAACTGGCGCCAGATTCACAGGCTTAGAAGATTATAGCTGGCGCCAGATTCACACGCCTAGTAGATTATAGCTGGCGCCAGATTCACACTTTCACTTGAAAGGATCATGGCTCTGACACTAAGACTTACACTGAAATAGCAATTAAAAAAACTGTATTTAACATGTACTTTGAACTGTCAAAAAGAAGCGCAACTAACCCGCAATGCCGTGCTTAGCAGCCGAGGCGATAATATTAGCTTCGCCAACCACAGGAAACCGAAGCAGCCACATCACCGAATTAGGCACCTGTCGCAAAATCTGGCACCACATGTCCAGAGTTTCCGGACAGATTTTGTACAGCTGATTGAAGTTGCAGTACACGATGGCATCCTCAGGCAGGCCGTAGGCGGCTCGGCAGGTGTACACGAGGCCGCGGCAGTGCTCCTCGCCGGTGGAAACCTTCAAAGCGCACTGGACTAGGGCGGCTCCGTTCAGCAGGGTGACGGGGCTCGTCATGCCGGGTAGGACGGCGGTCAGAGACGGCGCGCACTGCTGCACCATGTCGCGGAGGGCCTGCGGATGCGGGTTGAGTGCGATGTGAGTGGGAGTTCAGATGCACACTTAAATTGACAGATATAAGCGGGTAGATACTAAAACACGAACACTATAGGCAGGTAGATACTAAAACTCGAACACAATGGGTGGGTAGATACTAAAACTCGAACACAATGGGCAGGTAGATACTAAAGCTCGAACACTATGGGCGGATGGATACTAAAACTCGAACACAATGGGCGGGTGGATACTAAAACTCGAACACAATGGGCGGGTAGATACTAAAACTCGAACACTATGGGCGGGTAGATACTAAAACTCGAACACTATGGGCGGGTAGATACTAAAGCTCGAACACTATGGGCGGGTAGATACTAAAACTCGAACACTATGGGCGAGTAGACGCATAGATACTCAAAAACACGAAAATAAGGATGCATACCTGAGCCAGACTCGATGTGGTCTTCATCACCCTCAAGTCGATGGCCGGATCAACTGGGTCTTTAGACACGCAGCCAGCATCCAGCAGAGGCTTCATAGCAACATCGTTGCCGCAGAGCAAAGCTCGGTTGTCGGGCAACTGCTGCTGCTGCTTCTGGGACTCTTGGGTAACTTCGATAGCAACTCGATTCGACATGTGAGGAAACATGTTCCTGTGATCGCCAATAAAATAGGTGTACGGCATGTAAGCCAATCGTTCGGAGTACTGATCCTCCATGCACAGCGGAGACGTGATGGAGTCCGTGATCAGGTAGTCCATGAAGGGAGCGCCGCTGCTGCCGGGGTAGCCCAGCCACATCATGGACAGCGGCGCCGGTCGCATGGCGAAGATCTCGTTGCGGGCGCCCTGGGTTGGGGAGTTGAAAGTGGGATTATAATTGGCATTCAAAGAGAGGATATTTGAGGCAGGGATAGAAATGGGGATATTTTAGGATAGGTTAGAAATGGGGATATTTGAGGATAGATTAGAAACGGGGATATTTGAGGGAATATTGGAAATGGGGATATTTGAGGGAAGATTAGAAATGGGGATATTTGAGGGAGGATTAGAAATGGGGATATTTGAAGGAGGATTAGGAATGGGAATATTTTAGGGAGGATTAAAAAGGGATATTTGAGGGAGGATTAGAAATGGGGAAATTCACACAGCTCACCTTAGTATAGCCATTCATATTGACCAGGATGTGAATTCCATCAGCGTAGATCCTATCGGCGGCCTTGCCATTGTCCGGCATCATGCTCAAATCGATAAAATGTTCAGCCTCCGAGGACACCTTCTGTCTGAAGGAGGTTCCATCGTCCGGGCTGAGTGCGTAGCAGAACACTTCCACTTTCCGTCTGTCGTGCAGGCCTGGCACGCTCTGCATCAGGTGCGAGGTTGGATGGTTGCAGAAGTCGGAGCTGACGTACCCAATACGCAGCCGATCCTCGGGAACCCGACGGCGCATCTGATGGGGATAGTGCTCATACGGTTGGCGCTTCATCAGGGCCACCCGTTCGATGCACAGGGCGGCGTGACGCCCGGCGATGCCCAGGCGCATTGAGTGGCTCAGCGGGTAGAGCATCGAGTGATGCGGGTGCACGCTCGGCAAGCGCTTGCGGGCCAGTTGCTCCTAGACGGGGGGTTAATCATTATAATAAATTTATAACTGAAGCAAAGTCCATAACTATCTTTAACATATCTAAGTCTACACTGATCTCATCAATGTAACAGAATCCCATCATCCCCAACCAGATCCCATCATCCCCAACCAGATCCCATCATCCCCAACCAGATCCCATCATCCCCAACCAGATCCCATCATCCCCAACCAGATCCCATCATCCCCAACCAGATCCTACCATCCACAACCAGATCCTATCATCCCCAACCAGACCCCATCATCCCCAACCAGATCCCATCATCCCCAACCAGATCCTACCATCCACAACCAGATCCTATCATCCCCAACCAGACCCCATCATCCCCAACCAGATCCTACCATCCACAACCAGATCCCACCATCCACAACCAGATCCTATCATCCCCAACCAGACCCCATCATCCCCAACCAGATCCTACCATCCACAACCAGATCCCACCATCCCCAACCAGATCCTACCATCCACAACCAGACCCCATCATCCCCAACCAGATCCTACCATCCACAACCAGATCCCACCATCCCCAACCAGATCCTACCATCCACAACCAGACCCCATCATCCCCAACCAGATCCTACCATCCACAACCAGACCCCATCATCCCCAACCAGATCCTACCATCCACAACAAGATCCCATCATCCCCAACCAGATCCCATCATCCTATCTAGACTCCATCATCACCATCTAGATACCATCATCTCCAAGCAGATCCCATCATCCCAAACCAGATCCCATCATCCCCAACCAGATCCAATCATCCCACCCAGATGCCCATCTCACCTGCACGATAGCCACCAGTTTAGTCATGCGCTCCTCATAGTCAGTCCAATCGCAGACAATCTGCAGGCAGTGAGCCAGATTGCAGAACGCATCCGGGAAATCCGGTTTCAATCGCAGAGCGGTCCTATAGGATTGGATAGCCTCGGGAATCGAACCGCCGTCCTTATAGATGGACGCCAAATTCGAATGGGCATCGGCGAAGGCAGGATTAAGCTGTATAGCCCGCTGATAGCATTCCATAGCGGCTTGGGGCTGCATCAGCTCTTTCAGAGTGTTCCCCATGTTAGAGTAGGCATCGGCGAAGGCGGGAGAGATGCGGATGGCCTCGCGATAGTGAGCCAGAGCTTCCTGCAGCTTGCCCTGCATCTGCAGCATAGAGGCCAGGTTGGAGTGGGCCACGGCGAAGTCCGGGTAGATCTCCAGCGCGTTGCAGTACAGCCGGATGGCGTCCTCGGCGCGGCCCTGGATGATGACGCAGCAAGTTTTTAAATGCGCTTGTTACACTTTAATAAAATATGCATAATAAACCCCACATTAGTACTTACACATGTTTAAAATGATAGCCACTCTGAACTATGGAAATGATGCAAAGCTTTAATGGAATGGAAATGGCACTTACATCGGAATAGCTATGGAAATGGCACTTATAGCTATGGAAGTGGCACTTATAGCTATGGAAATGGCACTTATAGCTATGGAACTGGCACTTATAGCTATGGAAATGGCACTTATAGCTATGGAACTGGCACTTATAGCTATGGAACTGGCACTTATAGCTATGGAAAAATGGCACTTATAGCTATGGAAATGGCACTTATAGCTATGGAAATGGCACTTATAGCTATGGAAATGGCACTTACAGCAATGGAAGTGGCACTTATAGCTATGGAAATGGCACTTATAGCTATGGAAGTGGCACTTATAGCTATGGAAATGGCACTTATAGCTATGGAACTGGCACTTATAGCTATGGAAATGGCACTTATAGCTATGGAACTGGCACTTATAGCTATGGAACTGGCACTTATAGCTATGGAAAAATGGCACTTATAGCTATGGAAATGGCACTTATAGCTATGGAAATGGCACTTATAGCTATGGAAATGGCACTTACAGCAATGGAAGTGGCACTTATAGCTATGGAAATGGCACTTATAGCTATGGAAGTGGCACTTATAGCTATGGAAATGGCACTTATAGCTATGGAACTGGCACTTATAGCTATGGAACTGGCACTTATAGCTATGGAAAAATGGCACTTATAGCTATGGAAATGGCACTTATAGCTATGGAAATGGCACTTATAGCTATGGAAATGGCACTTACAGCAATGGAAGTGGCACTTATAGCTATGGAAAAATGGCACTTATAGCTATGGAAGTGGCACTTATAGCTATGGAAATGGCACTTATAGCTATGGAAAATGGCACTTATAGCTATGGAGAAATGGCACTTATAGCTATGGAAATGGCACTTACAGCAATGGAAGTGGCACTTATAGCTATGGAAATGGAACTGGCACTTATAGCTATGGAAATGATGCAAAGCTTTTATGGAATGGAAATGGCACTTACATCGGAATAGCTATTAAGTGGCACTTATAGCTATGGAGAAATGGCACTTATAGCTATGGAAGTGGCACTTAAAGCTATGGAGAAATGGCACTTATAGCTATGGAAAAATGGCACTTATAGCTATGGAAATGGCACTTATAGCTATGGAAATGGAACTGGCACTCATAGCTATGGAAATGGCACATTTAGCTATGGAAATGGCAAAATGGCACATTGAACTATAGAAACGGCACTAAAATGACGATAAATTGTTCCAATATTTATCTAACAAGCCGCGTACCTGTTCCCGTTTAATGTTAGCCAAATTGTTGAGCGAGTCGGCATGGGACGGGCACAGTTTCAAGGCCGTATTGTAGCACTCCTCGGCCTCGCCAACTCTGCCCTTCTCTTTCAGAGCGTTGGCCAAATTGCAATAGGCGTCGGGAAAATTTGGCTGGATTTTAATTGCCCGCCGGTAGGTCTCGATGGCCAGGTCGATCAGGCCCTGCTCGTAGTACACCGAGGCCAGGTTGCCGTGCACTACGGCGTGATTGCTGGACAGGTGCAAAGCTCGGTGATAAGCGGCCACAGCTCGATCGAATATGCGAGCCTCTTTGAACACATTGCCAAGGTTGATGTAGGCGTCCAGGAAGTTCGGATCCAGCGACACGGCCTTTCGTGTGGGCGAAGGTTTGAGGGAGTGAATGTGGCTCGGCTATTCGACAATGGCTACTCGAATGTCTACCGAACAGCTACTCGAATATCTGCCTAATAGCTAGCCAAATATCTGCCTAATAGCTAGCCAAATATCTTCCTAATAGCTAGCCAAATATCTGCGTAATAGCTACCCGTAAATCTGCCTAATCTATATAACTAATAACTACTAAACTAAACAATAATAACTGAATATCTGAAAGCTCACCTTCTCAAAATGATGGATAGCCAACCAGATCTCGCCCTGTGCGTTGAACACGCACCCCAGGTTGCTCCAGGCGACGGCAAACGTCGGACAGGTTTCGATGGCTTTGAGGTAGCACGCCTTGATTTTTGTGCGTGTTTTGGTGAAATAGCGCGGTTCGTATGTTGGGCGTTTTTGTGGTTGAGGATTATTGATTATCCCGGATTGCGAGGGGAGAATTGCGAAAAGGGGGAGTGGGTGGGGACAAGGAATTAGACTCAAAAATAAGTTTTAATTGATTTCAAAAAATACTTCAATCAAAGTTTTGAACTCATTCACCTACTAATAGTAGTATTTCAAAGTGTGTTAATTTACGTTTTGTTTTTTATTGGAAAAAATATTTTCCTTAAATTCAGAGCTGAGTTATAACAAAAGCATACAAAAATATACTACTACTTCTGTCAGTAGTCCATGTAGAAAAACGCGTTTTACTTACTATTTTTGTTAAAATGTTGCAAAATTAGTTAAACAAAATATTGTTACAAAAAGAGACACAAGAACACGAATCGATTGAAACAGTGTTACTGAAGTAGGACAGCTTTGTTCCAAAAATTCTATCATAAAATATACAATACGCAAAAAAACTGATACCAGAAAAACGTTTGAAAATGAGAGAATTGCTAAAGTTGAAAGACTTTGGCGCTGTTTAATGAAATAAAGCTCTCAACAATTTCCACAGAAATTGTGAAAGCTTTATTCACACAGAACAGGAACACCGGTCTTACATTTATTTAACAACCTCTTAAAAATATGTTAAAATGCGAAAAATGAGCTGATATATATATAGCACAGTCGCTGGCACAAATCAATGGTAGTTTTAATATTTCAAAAAAACATAAATTGGCAATTAAATACCTGAAGCTGTTCACAGCAGTAGCGAAGAGGCTGTCACAGTGAGAGTCACAGTGCTCATAGTCTGAAACAACAAATCGTCTGAATCCGTAATAGCCAAGGTTTGGAAAAGTTTTGCTTTTTTCAAATCGCAAACAACAAAACTGGAATGCCGAGCTTTTTAGTGGGTTGGACTTTTAGCGCCTTTAACTGCTGGTGGTCCTGGCCTTAATGAAACAGATCAAACTGCTCCTCACTTCCAAAATCTGCCCGCCATTCAAAACACTGCATCTGTTTTTATAATATTTAGATATTTGTTTCATTTTTGTTAGCTTAAAGGAATTTAGTCCAAGCCTTTGTAAGCCGATTGGTTTAGCCAGCAGTTTCTGGTCAAACTCGTCTCTGTATCTGTTGAGACACAAACTGAACTGATATAATTATATCTATTTGATATTATCGCAATTGTCAAAATCAAATTATAATTTTACAAGACACTGGAAAATATAAAATAAGCTAAACCATTCAATAATATATTGCCAGTTGGAACGCTTGCTTTTTGACAATATAAGCATCAGTTTATTGCTGTTGCCACAGATACTAGAATAACTAGATCTAGATCTTTAAAGAAGCAAAGTGACGTTTTTGCCTTGAGAAATTTATTCAAGACTGAAGATTTCCGGAAAACTTGCAAATACTCTTAGGCTTTCCTCTTGCCGTTTTTGTATGTAACATTGATCTCTCTCCTTACTGCTCTCTCATTGGCTGGACTAGATTGGGCCCGCCCCCAGGCTGAATTTCGTCCGTCTGACTTTGATCTCTATCCTTACTGCTCTCTCATTGGCTGAGCTAGATTGGGCCTGCCCGCCCTAGGCTGAATTTCGTCCGTCTGACTTTGATCTCTATCCTTACTGCTCTCTCATTGGCTGAGCTAGATTGGGCCTGCCCGCCCTAGGCTGAATTTCGTCCGTCTTGGGTTCGCTTCTTGCCCGAGTTATGCTTGTATTCACAAATACTTTCTCATTCTTCATCTCAATGCTCTTGAGGCCGCAAACTGCGATCGAGGAAGGAAAGGAAATTTCACCTGCCACATCAAATTTAATACTGTCTTGACAAACTTTAACTGTGACATATCTAGTTATTCTTCAATCAGTTCCTGTTACTAAAAAGTAGTATTGCACCTGATGCTGATATATGCCGCAAAATAAGCTCCACTAACAAAATTATTAGTCCAAGCGTTGAGGTCTGCTGCAAAGAATATTTTCCTATAGAGAAATAATAAAAGTCGTGTGCAATTAACTGCACATGCATTTTAATTACGCATCACTTGAAGCAGCAAAACTCATCGCTTACAAAAATATGATAACACAAAACTAGCGTCTTTGTCTTTCTTTTTAAAAAAGTCTTTAGAAGTGTTCTTCTAGGAGACAAAAAACAGGAAAGTATGGAGAAAAATGCCGAGAGTTCAGTCTGGAAACTGGCTGGCTGGCTGGCTGTCTACGAAAGCAATGTTGTGAAATTTGAGTGGCATTTAAATGCCAAAATTTACTAAAGATTAAAAAGCCTAACCAAAAAGTCCGACAAATTTCCAGCACTGAAAATATTTAAAATCTGAAGAAAAAACAAGCAATCAGAAAAGAAAGAAAGACAAAGACCCTAGAGACGGGCGCGGGTTGATAAAAAAACGCCTCCAGTCTCTATGGCAACAGAAATCGAACGCCTAAAGTATCAACATTTTATTTGTTTGTTTAAAATGTTCTTCACTTATTAAGCGACAAAATCGATCATAATCAAATTGCTTTAGTCAACAGCTAAATCATAGTCAACAACTGGTTGCCATGGAGATGGGGTGTCTAAGGGGAAAAAGCATCTCGCATAATTGCAGAATACAAAATCGCAAAGGGAATTTGACGCGCCCATCTATGAAAATAAGTTGAGCAGCAGGGCTGGAGGCGGGTGCACGCACCATGAGTCAGTTTTCTGCGAGCAACGGATTTAAACAAAATGAAATAAATTTTAATTATTTGCACACAGCACCTCCAGCCATACTACTGATGCGACAAAGACAAACATCAGATGAGCTGAATTTGCCAATATTTTTATCACAGAGCTTTCCAATGCCTTGATTGAGTTTGACAGAGCGACAATATGCGTGGAAAATAGATATAAAAATAGCAGTGGCATAACGCATCAGGGACACGTCTGACCAGAGAAAAAATAAAGAGTTATGCCTAAAAATGATGGGGCTAAGGCTGAGCTTCCTACAGTGCCAGAATGTACTGTTAAATTTGAATAGTTTAAGACGGTAATTTATCTATTGATTTTTGTTCACTGACCAATTTCTGTAGGCTCAACCTCGGCCTTAGCCCGCACCAATTAGACGTAATTAATAATGGCTTCATCATGGCTGGTGTAAATCAACAGGCTAAACAAAATGCAAGGATGGCGCTGCTTCAAATGCTGGGCAAAGTCTGCTTTGGAAGGGCAAATAGTTTATATTTAATAAAACGCAAATTAAATTTTCAATATTTTTTTAACTCCAGAAAAAGCGATTGCACTTTTATATGACGTCTAAGAAAAACAAAAAAATGCAATCGTTTCGATTTCTTTAGTTATAACTGATCCCAAAAACGGAATTCATCGATCTTTGATTTGCTCTCTTAGTAGTAGAGAGCGCTTTACAAACTAGCTATGTACTTTCAAATTCTAGGCTATGCACTTTTGTTAATTTCAATTTTGCAAAGTTTAGAGCTATTATCAAAGGGGAAACAGGGTGTTATCTAGCTAGCGGCACTCTTAGTTGCCTAGTGAGCAATTTTATGAAAGATGCAAATGCACACAATACCTGCGTTATACTTACCTTGGCCTCGTCCAATCGGCCAAGAGCTTTCAAAAGGTTGCCCAAGTCGCTTCGTACGCAGTACAGATCCTGATGGAGGAAAAACATGGGCACAGCATCTCAGCCTGACTGACACATTTTCCCAACCTGACTAATCAATCACACTCGCTGACACATTATATCCCTATTGCAGCGCATGGCTTAAGTACGCCAGACGCCTACACAACCTGCGCCACGCTGTGAAATGACTTACCTGTGAAAGAAACCCTAAAGCAAAATTAACGCAGGGTAAATGTTGGGTAAACGGCAGGAGTAACTATAACTGTCTTATCAAGCCTAAATGCCTCGGCATCTAATTAGTACCGCGCCGCGCCGTACTAATCGCCGCGCGCCGTACGCGCTGCGCTGCGCCGTATTAGATCCGCGCCGGACGCCGTCCGCCAAAATGCCCATGCGCTGCAATCAGGCATTATATGAACCTGACTGACACATTCTCTCGACCTGACCAATCACTCATACTGACTGACACATTCTCTCAACCTGACCAATCACTCATACTGACTGACACATTCTCTCAACCTGATCAATCACTCACACTGGCTGACACATTCTCTCGACCTGATCAATCACTCATACTGACTGACACATTCTCTCAACCTGACCAATCACTCATACTGACTGACACATTCTCTCAACCTGATCAATCACTCACACTGGCTGACACATTCTCTCGACCTGATCAATCACTCACACTGGCTGACACATTCTCTCAACCTGACCAATCACTCATACTGACTGACACATTCTCTCGACCTGACTTACGCATTCATTAATCACACTGACACATTTCCCATAAAATCACGCCCCACTGACTGACACCAGCTAGCAGGAGGGCAGCAAGGGACTCACAGGACTGTACTGCAGCACCTGCACGTAAGCTCCAACAGCTCCCTCAGTGTCGCCGGCGGCGACCAGGGCGGAGGCCAAATTGACATATCCATCAATAAAGTCGTGCTTCAGCCGCAGGGCGTGACGATAGTTCTCGATAGCCTCGGCCAGGTGGCCGCGCTCCTTGTACACGTTGCCGAGGTTGGAATAGGCCTCAGCCAGCATCGGGTTCTGCTTGATTGCCAATTGGCTAAAATAGGCAGACTTGTCCAGCCGTCTAGATTGGAAATAAATTGAGCTTAGCAACAAAAGGATGCTGGTATTCTCGGGATCTTGGCGCCACAATTGCATGCAGTGCTGCTCGGCACGTTCATAATCGCCAGCTGAGTACTCGCGCTGAGCTAGTTCTGCTAATCCTGCGGCAAGGTGACGGGCAGGGGAGAAAGAAGATTAAGCAACACAATAAGGCGATTGGATTACACTATGCAGTGAGTTAGCAATTATTTTGCAGCTGTTGTTTACAGAGATTAAATAATAATATAATATTATGGAGCTTAAACTTGGCACTATAAATAGCAATTTATACCAAATAGAACAAATGAATGGCAAGCAATGCACAGGTGTCATTGGTTTTTCTGTTTTCATACAAATCAGATTATTGGCCTAGCTAAAGTGGACATTGATTTTAATATATTTGTCTATCTTTTAATCTTATCACTAATCTTTTCATGAAGTTTTGCTGCAAAATTTAAAATCCATATCATTACAATAATCATGAATAATCAACCTGACTAAAAGTTATAATATATATGCATTTCGATTTTTACTCTCTACTTTGTCATCTATGATACTAATGTGGATACTGTCATCTACTTGCTGGACAATATGGAATGACCAACTGATTTTTGTGCATGAATAGAACTAAACTATGCATAAAACCTTGCATGACATGAATTTTTAATAACATACATTTTAATTTAAACACAGAACTAATAGTACTTACTAATACTAATAGTAATACTAATATTAATAATAAGTCTAGTAATTTTTTAATTAGATATATGCTGATATTAGGGATAATGCCTAGAAAATTGACATATAGAAGCCTTTTTAGTTCAATACATTGATGCAAGTGGTGCAGTTACAGCATAGTAGCACAACATAAAGCAAGCTGCATAGTGTTTAAAATTCAGCAAATCAAATAAAAAAGGATAAGAAATGTATATTTAAATTGAAAATCTATCAGACTAATTTTAGGAATAAAATTTAAATATTTTAAAACTTATTTACCATTTAAATGCAATACTTTTTATTTAAAATTGCTTTATTGAATATAGTCTATTATTTTAATTTTCTTATACTTTAGTAATGTTGTCAAAATCTTAGAGTTATTACAAAAAGTAAGTTTAGTTTAGTGCTCAAGAAATTGACTAAATTTCAGCACAAGGTAAATCTTTTAATATATATCTTTTTTTATAAAAAATGCTCTGGCACATAGTTGACATGATCCTGACTATGGGATAATATACAATGAAAAATAGCAAGTACCCTTGTTATATTCTGGGAAATAGCATATATGTTGCCTTCTAAACTATAATATACAGCATGCACTATGCATTTAGATCCATAGTTTAAAGAGACCCTTATTTGGTAAAAATTCCTATGCAGATCAGTCTTTCAAATCTATTAAACTGAATTAATTGTCTTATTAATATAAATGTTTTTTGTAGTTTTGTTTCCTAATAAAATCTATTTTTTTATTAAACCCCAAAAGACTAATAGGCCCATTCCATATAAGATGGACATATTTGGAAAAAAGAAAAAAGTCAATATTTTTGCTTGTCATTGCCTTATCAGCCAATTTTTTTACCAAATCTTTTTTGTATGTAATGTATACAATCTAAAAAAAATAAATGATAAAATGTTGGATTAGTATGTTATCAATTGGCAAAAAGTTATTTTTGTAAAAAATTGGACATTTTCTAAGCAAAAGACATCATTAAGTTTATGTACCTTTTAAAAACAAATAGAAAGCTTTAGAAGGTTAAAACAAACTATATATAAAATTATAGTACTTGCATCATTGGATAAAAACATTAGCAACCATATAATCTATTATATTTTTCATATATTAGTACTTCAAAGTTACTGAATTGACAGAAAAAAATATGTTACCATAATGTTACAACCATAAGGCTGCCTTTTCTTTTGTATCTTTGTTGCCTTTTTGAGTTTATATATTCTAATAAAAGAGTATGACTTCTAAAGATGTTCTTAGTCAAATTTAAAAAAAAATTATTGCAAAATATCAAAAATGAAAAATTTTATAAGACTTTTATCTTTTAGTTTCTATATGTCAAAAATCCTGTTGTTACGACCATAAGTGCCATTCAAGGTTTAATAACATCTATACTAATGATGATATCTATATGAAACTTTATAAACATATTCTTGACAAAATAATCTTTCATTCAAAATATTGGTTTAGTATATTCTATTATTAGATTTCATTTTATAAGTAAAAATAGTCTGTCATGTTACGACCATAATTATATGGAATGGCCCTAACGCTAAGTAAAAGCAAATGGCACAAAAGACCAGCAGATGCAGCCTAGAAAGGGGAAATAAACCCCTTAAGCAATGAAATATATTATTTTTTTATTTAAAAGAGAAAAAAAATATTTTGCCAAAAATATGCCAACTCAGCAGCCGCAATGTGTGACTAAATAGCACAGAGTGGAGGGGGAGGCTGCCCTAAGCTTTGCATGCACGCAGAGCACCAGCATCCCACCAACCTACCAAAGCAAGGCCAGGCTGGCGCAGGGGGGGTTTAAAACCAGTTAGAGTCAGATACCTACCTAAAACTGACATATTTGTGTCAACAATTCTTATTTCTTTTTATGACATAACAAAAACATGTTTTTAGTTTTGTTAAACTATTTACTTTAAAAAAAGTTCATGTGCATACATATTAAACAATATAGACATTTAATCTGAAACTGTTTTTCTTTGTGTATGTATTAATTACACTAGTGGCATTTTGACTCATTGTTTTTTAATGTTTTATTGTTAGTCATTTTTTAACTTTTTTATGCTAATTAAAATGATCTATTATATAATGCATATAACTGTCATAATAACAAAAAAGTCCTTTATAGTCCCAGTGCATAAGGTCCTTTTATTGTCATAACTATAAAAAGGTCCTTTTATTGTCATAACTATAAAAAGGTCCTTTATTTCCATAGTCAGGAAGATGACCTTTTTCACAGAAAATTCCAGTGCAAAAGGGGGTTTGATGTTTTTTGCACTAGCGCATTAGGACATTCTTTCTTTAGACAATCCCTAAGTAGGTCAAGTTTCATTTTATAATCCCCATTAAAGAGTCAAAAAGACACTCTAATATATCATGTACAATTATTGTACATAGTACTCACTTTTCAAATCATCAAACTTTAAATCATCATTGTAATTGTCATTGAAAATTAACATAGAAAGTTATAGAAGCATAGCTTGTATTCACTTTTGTCACACAATCATTTAAATGGTAAAATTATATATGTGATTATAAGACAAAATGGAAAGAGCTTATAGGTTTTAAATTACGATCATATTAGTACTTAAATTATATTAAAGAGATCATACATGCGCAACCTTGGGATTCTCTCGGCCGTTTCTATTGGCAACACACACATGTAAGTCGCTATTGGCTGAGAGCAGTCACGTGACTACTATTCTGTCCAATAGCGACTTACATGTGTGTGTTGCCAATAGAAACGGCCGAGTGAATCCCAAGGTTGCGCCCAAGCATGAAAGAGATTGTATCATAAAATTAAATGGATTAATATGGTCCCAAATTTGCAGTTTGATTATGTTTATTTTATGGACACAAAGTCTATTCAATCCACATTAGAGATATTGTGAGATCTTAATGAGATAAGATTCGAGACAAGATCTTGACATTTTTTCTTGTCTCAAGAAATCTTGACTTTTGTGGAAAATTTTGAGACAAGATTCAAGAAATTGAGAATTTTTTTGCATTGCTAAAAGTGAAATTTTTTATTAAGAAAATATGTGAAAGGACAAGTATTTTCTTTAAAACACCAAATACTATTGTTGAACCTATACTTTTTGTTTGAATCAGCAAGAGGATTTTGAAATGGATAAATTCTGTGATAATGTGACAATGTCACTTCTTTCATGCTTTTCTTCCTATTCTGTATCATATATATACAGTATAATTATCATCCTTTTCAACATATATATTATACTTAAATTTTATTTTATTATTTAGCATTGAGTTGATGTATTTTTGTTATACTATATAATCCATAGAAATACTTAGCAGTATATAAAGCATTAAATCTATTTACTCTCTTGCAGTTTCGCTCATCCTTCTTTCACATTGTCTCATTGCATTACTATTACACTATGCTTGTTGCTATATCTATAATATTAAGAGTATTATCATTGTGAATTGATCAAAATAAACCCTTAGCATGTGCTATAATAATTAACATCCTTCATTACTAAAATAATTAATCTAAATTTATCACAATAGGTAAGGTTAGTTGAGTAGTTTTATATCATCATTTAATAAATGCAAACATTGTTATAAATGCTAACATACAAACTTATACTAATAAATTTTTGTTGTTGTTTCAGTCCTGCAACAAAGTGATTTGGCCCCAGACTCAAAGGATCTGCCAATCTTATGGTGTATTTGTTGTAATGAGATTTTTCTAATATTTTTTAAATCTTATCTCATTGTATCTCAAAATTTCTTGACTTAAGACTTTGCTTGTCTCAAATCTTTTCTCAGTCCAAATCTCAATTTTCAATAGCTCTAGTCCATATCAAATGGTATATCTCTATCAACGATTGATATATAATTAATAACAAAATTAATTGTTATGGTAATTGCTTTTGCACCTCTCCTTACTTTTGTCTTACAATCCCCATTCAATATAAAACAAGCCCATTTCATTAGGGAGATTGTGAGACAAAAGTGAAAGGGGGGCAAAAGTAGGTGCATTAGTTATAAATGTCCAATTCTTGCTTCTGCAAAATGTCCAAGATATAGCCAAGACAATTAATAGTGGGAGTCTATTAGTTGGTACAAGGAATAGTTCTGGCACATGGCCATACTCAGGAAGGTGTCACATGTGTGCGGGAATATATTTCAGCATATTTTTAGAGTGTGCGCTGTGCGCGAAGCTAAAATATGAATTTGTGCGTCGAGGTCTATATTCGTTTATTGACAAATATATAGCTAGAGTACTAATATGCCATAGCACTAAAAACTCAGTAAAAGTCCAATTAAAACAAAACTAAAAACATGGTTAAATTTTTGTACCTTATATAGGCTTTTTTTCAACTCAAAACTTTTGCTTTATTTTAGCTTACGTAGAAAATTGTCAAAAGAAATAGCTTTATCTTTATGGTAATATCCCATTTTGAATTTTATTATTCAGTTTACTTACCAACAAACAATTTTTTTATTGATATGCTTGGAAAAAAACGTAATCTTAAAGCATATTTTATGTATTGCATATGCAGATTTTACATTTAGGTGACTCATTGTGAGCTAAATTTTTCTGATTAGGTTTTGCTATGCGCCAATGTGCGCTAAAAACTTCTGCTAAGCCTTTGTTGTACACCGTATGCGCCATTTTGCGCACATTTATTGTTGATGTGCGCCAGAATTTTCCACCATAATGTACACCTTCCTGAGTGTGGGCACATGGCACAATCAAATTTTTTAATATGATTTACTCTGGCGCAGGCATGCCATGACCTTAACAAAGTCTACAACAAAGTTTATTGTTGAACACCTCATGGCCTCCATATTGCGGATCGTGTTTTGTGTACGCCGGAAAGTATTTGGCTAGCTGATAAAGTATACGCCAATAAAATATACTAGTAAAGTGTACCAGTAATGTGTATGCCAGTATTCCACAGGCCTTCTAAAACTGTGCATGTCATCCATGGTCTTCTAAACGAAGCACTATACTAAACTAAACGATATAATTACTCGTTACAGGCACAGCCACAGCAGTATTGTAAAAGCAAAAGCAAAGAAATTTGAAAAAGCAAAATATAATTAAATTGTATGAACAAGCAGTGCAATATTCGCATATAGACAATAGTAATGCTATAATGCACAGATAAAAAAGTTCGGCCATCTCATTTGAAAAAAATAGCTTTGACTGGTATAGTAAAACACAATGTAAGCAAATTATTGATTAAAAACAATTTAACTACAAACAGTAAAACATTTTTTCAATATATTATCAAATTTAACCAATTTATTGTCAAATTTTAAAATAAACAGCAACACATATATGGATAGTTTATTATATTGTATTTTACGAAATGGTTTTTTTCTGGACTTCAATGCCTTGTATGTGTGGTAGTTGGGTACCACCGATTAATCATTTACTCAATTAATTTTTTAATAATATCACAGTTTCTGGACGATAAATTATGCGTACCCTATTCTGGTCCCCGTTAGTCCACTCCCTGGTGCAAGGCATGATATATTTTTTTCCCTTTTCTGTTCCCTCGCGCTATTTTCTGGCGTTGTTCGTCCAATTTATGTTTTAAATTTGTTTTTCTATGTGTTTCTGCGGCAACTTCGTTGCATCCTTTTTTTGGCCTTTGCGTTTTTGCTCTTCCCCAGTTTCTGGGCCACATCAGCCACTTTGTGTCCCTCCTTTTGGGTATTTATCCCCGCCCTTTGCGCCTGTCCCCCCGCCACATCTTCCTTTCTCCTCTTCTTCTGTCCTGTTTGTTTTCCTTTATGTGTGTTTTTCCCTCGGTTTGCCTCCCGCTCCTTCCCCTTTGGCTTACCCTCCAACTTAATCTACTCAGTAAGGTCAATTACCATTTATTAATTTGACCGACCAGAAGTTGATTCTAACTATAATTTTATTTTGAGTAAAGCCTGCACCGCGGCACCCCTGAACATTAGCGTCTGTCGTAGCTCGTTCAAGTAATATTACTTTAAACCATAATAACTTGATTTACCGAATAATAAATAATCAAGCCCACGGTTACAGCATCTTGTCACTTCATCTCTGGATTAAAAGCCATAGCTTATCTTAAGTCATATGCCCGTGGGGCGTAAAATAACCTAGTCTCACCTCGAAGCAAGCTCTGAGACATCAACGTTCTGTAATACGTAAATTACGGTGGTGGCAGCGCTACTCTACTAACAGTAATCAATTAAGCAGTCAAAGTACATTAACTACCGTGTCTGAGGACCCTCTCTGAACACTCGCGCCTAACGAAGACCATTCATCTATGGCTAAACTACCCTCCCCCCGGAATTGAGGACTCCGGCAGTCGGAGTAAATCAAGAGGCGAACTTCCGTTGTGATTCAATTGCGCGATTTTTCCGGCTTCAATTCGTGCGAATGCAACGACGACTGGTTTCAAAGAAACCCCAAGTCCAAATCCGAAATTGCCAAAATTTAAACCCAATTATACAAGTTCTTTTCTCAAACCCCCCCCCACCTCATATGCAATGCCAAGTATTACGCTTGCAAAGTTGTATTTCCTGCTTGTACGCCAGTTATACCATTTGTATGCCAGCTAGATTTTTTGTACGCCAGTTATACACCAGCTAGACCTTTTGTACGCCAGCAAATCCTTTTGTACGCCGGAATTTTCCGGCGTATGCTACACCTTCCGCAATATGGCATGGCCTACATATAAAGCTGATAACTACTAGCCATGCATAACTTCTATGACAACCAAAAAATGTTTTCACATAGCCAGCATATCCACGAGACTATAGATTTAGATAAAAATTATAACAACAATAAAATTAGCCTTAGTATATTACATTTATATTTAATCCTATGCAATTTTTCTCTTTTGTTCATTAAATTAATTTTTGGTTTAAACATGAATAGTACTAACTTTAAACGACAAAAATGATAACAAATCATTAGGATTTTGTGTAAATAGGTACATTTAGGTATGTAGGTAATACCAAATTATTACCTAAATAGGTAACAAAATTTGGTAACAAAAAAGATAACTGTTCATGTTCAAACAAAAAAATTAATTTAACAAACGAAAGAGGAAAATTGCCTAATCCTATATTTATATTTTGAAGCTATCTTTTACACCTTGGAGGACATAGTGTCCTTCAAATTTAATTTGGTCACTATTAGATTTTAATGCTTTTTCAATTTGTGTAACTTATGCCATTATGGCTATGTAATATGATATGACTAGATATACAAGTTACACACATTTCAATAGTTATACACATTTTAGTACAAACAATAGTCGATAGTTTGCTGCTGCAAAATTGTCTCGTGAATAAAAACAGTCAATAGTGTAAATATTTAATTGTTTTTTTTACCTGTTAAGTCGGCTGGAACGTAATTCATAAATGTGCAAATCAAATTCAATAGGCTTCTAAGCCCTTCTTAAAATTGGTCTATATTAAACGGATAAAGTAAACAAGACAGGGGAAGAGCAAGGCTTCACATTTGCAGAATTCAATTTATTTTTTTCGCTTACGATGTGTCGGTATTAGTCGTTCAACTATAGAGGGGTAAAAGGCAGATTTAATAAATTTCATTCGCAAAGCGGCAGAGATCAGTAAAGAGTTGTTTACGTCAAATTATGCAGTTTTGAATTCGTTGTAAATAACGGTATACTCACTTTTACGACTGTCGTAACAAAGAAGTATTACTTTATTCAACTTCTATCCCATTAGCAAGTTTGGCAACCTGCTGAAAGAGGAAGAAGAAGAAAAAGAAGAAAAGTCGGAAGTCATGCAATATTTAGAGATTAGCTCAATTAACTAGCTGAGACGAGGTAGCAAGTTCCAGTCACCACCAATCCGTGCCATCGTGGAAAAGGCTAGCCAAAAGTACCTTATCTTGAAAATTTAGCGCCAAAATAAATGAATTAAGTGACTGTGGCTAGGCAATAACTGCCAAAAATTGGGGGTTAATTTATTACCACCAGATGCCGGCGCCCCCGCAACCCCGGAGCGCGCGCCTTTTGCGACCCCGGTGCTGCATGGCCCCCGATGCCTGTTATAATTTCCTTTACAATATTATAACGTGCATAGATCTTTTTGAATGCATTTTTTACACCTGCCCCCTTCAGTAGCCAGATGCAACCCAGCTCAGCTGCAGATTGCGGGCGTACCTGAACAATGTGTACTGTAAAGGCTGCGTTCGCCACACACAACATGCACTCTCAATTACCCCCGGCTGGGTGAATTGAACTTGAGCATGTACATGTACGTATAAAGCTCAAGGACAACTGTTTCCATATGCAGTTATACGACTGTGGTCCTTAGTGTAGATACTGCTCCATTGCCCTTACATGTTGTTCAATCTTTCAAATAATTGTCTATTATTTGTCCATTGTCTAAAGAACCATTGCAGAGCAAATACAAATGTAAGTGTGTAGAATTCTCGAATTGCAGCATATACATATAACACCGCATGCATATGAAATCGAAATCTGCTAATTTTATACTGTCAGTCACTGCAACAACTTTTTAAAAATAACAACTACTTTACTACTTAAATACATTGGCAATAATTCCGGAAAACTAAGAGTATAACTGCAAATACGTACATACCTCTATGCATGCAACGTACGTTCACATCACATGCAGAAACAAGGAAGTCATTGAAACCGTTTAAATAGTAGTGTATCTACTATTTCAATTTAGAGAATTCAGAAACGACAACCTGCAAATAATGTTAAACGCACAAAAACAAAAAATACCTCTATATTATCTTTGTTCCTGCAGGCAACAGGAGCGCAGAGGTGAATCTACTGCAGAACAGAATGGCAATCCAGAAAATTTTAAGACACCACAATATCCGACGTAAATACATTTGGCTGAGGTGAGGTCCATTCACCATCTGGGTAAACTAGAGTTTCCATTGAATTGTTAATTTGATCCGAGCATCTCAGTTGAATCTGGCATGCGCAGAATTGATTTTGCAACATTATGAATGGACCCTCCAAAAGTGAGAAAACAGCTTAGGAAATGAAAAAAACAAAAATTTTTCACAGTGAAAAGTACACGCATATGAAATTGTCTACGAACAAAGACTAGCGGCTTTTTATAAAGAATCTTAATAAACAATATTTACTGCCTTTCACTTCTATGACATTAGATAGGCTTTCAATTCCAACTAACAAGATTTCATTAAGCGATCTCAGTAAGACTATCCTATGACGAGATTTTAGACTTCCTATTTCTATCCTATGAGATTCCGGACGTCCTATTTCTATCCTAAGAGATTCCAGACTTCCTATTTCTATCCTAAGAGATTTCAGACTTCCTATGAGATTCCTATGAGGTTCTATTTCTATCCTATGAGATTCTAGGCGTCCTATTTCTATCCTATGAGATTCCAGACTTCCTATTTCTATCCTAAGAGATTCCAGACTTCCTATTTCTATCCTAAGAGATTCCAGACTTCCTATTTCTATCCTAAGAGATTTCAGACTTCCTATGAGATTCCTATGAGGTTCTATTTCTATCCTATGAGATTCTAGGCGTCCTATTTCTATCCTATGAGATTCCAGACTTCCTATTTCTATCCTATGAGATTCCAGACTTCCTATTTCTATCCTAAGAGATTTCAGACTTCCTATGAGATTCCTATGAGGTTCTATTTCTATCCTATGAGATTCCAGATTTCCTATTTCTATCCTATGAGATTCCAGATTTCCTATTTCTATCCTATGAGATTCCAGACTTCCTACTTCTACACCCATGTGGTTCCAGTGCCTTTATTTTCTATCCCATGAGATTATAGGCCCTCAGTTATACACGATGAGCTCTCAAAACTACCCACGTGCTCAACTTCAAGTCAATCGGCCCTGCTCAAACCCTGAGAAGATTGCCAGACAACTCTCATACAGCAGCTCCTAGCCCCTAAAGTCGTTCCCATTAGAGACGCTGGCAGTCAGCTTCGCCGAGCTCCGTCCTCCCATCATCAGTGGCGCGGTGTCCTCGCTGCACAGAGACTCGGCGTCAGCGGATTCAATCTCGTCCAAGCCAGAGGAAGCTGCGGCTGCCGCATCAGGACTGGCTAAGTCGGCAGTGTCAAGCGGTATGCTCTGCTGAGTGTCCTTGGCGCTAACGCTGTTTCTGTAGCCATAGGCTCCGTACATGATGAGGCCTTTGCGGAGAGAGGGACAAATGTCCGTTTTATGATCTATCAGTCATGCCTTAAAAATGCCCATTTAAAATCATTGCTTACTACTCGTACTCGCGAGTAGAATGTTAGGTTAAGTTGAAAAATAAGTGACAGATTGAATGATTGAGACAACAGAGGCAGATTGAAGCACTGAGGAAGGCGGAGAGGCTGGTTGAAGCACTGAGGGAGGTGGAGAGGCAGGTTGAAGCACTGAGGGAGGCGGAGAGGCAGGTTGAAGCACTGAGGGAGGCGAGAGGCAGATTGAAGCACTGAGGGAGGCGGAGAGGCAGATTGAAGCACTGAGGAAGGCGGAGAGGCAGGTTGAAGCACTGAGGGAGGCGGAGAGGCAGGTTGAAGCACTGAGGGAGGCGAGAGGCAGATTGAAGCACTGAGGGAGGCGGAGAGGCAGATTGAAGCACTGAGGAAGGCGGAGAGGCTGGTTGAAGCACTGAGGGAGGTGGAGAGGCAGGTTGAAGCACTGAAGGAGGCGGAGAGGCAGATTGAAGCACTGAGAGAGGGTGGAGAGGCAGATTGAAGCACTGAGAGAGGGTGGAGAGGCAGATTGAAGCACTGAGGGAGGGTGGAGAGGCAGATTGAAGCACTGAGGGAGGGTGGAGAGGCAGATTGAAGCACTGAGAGAGGGTGGAGAGGCAGATTTAAGCACTGAGGGAGGCGGAGAGGCAGGTTGAAGCACTGAGAGAGGGTGGAGAGGCAGATTATAGCACTGAGGGAGGGTGGAGAGGCAGATTGAAGCACTGAGAGAGGGTGGAGAGGCAGATTGAAGCACTGAGAGAGGGTGGAGAGGCAGATTGAAGCACTGAGGGAGGCGGAGAGGCAGATTGAAGCACTGAGGGAGGGTGGAGAGGCAGGTTGAAGCACTGAGGGAGGCGGAGAGGCAGGTTGAAGCACTGAGAGAGGGTGGAGAGGCAGATTATAGCACTGAGGGAGGGTGGAGAGGCAGATTATAGCACTGAGGGAGGGTGGAGAGGCAGATTATAGCACTGAGGGAGGGTGGAGAGGCAGATTGAAGCACTGAGGGAGGGTGGAGAGGCAGATTGAAGCACTGAGGGAGGGTGGAGAGGCAGATTGAAGCACTGAGGGAGGGTGGAGAGGCAGGTTGAAGCACTGAGGGAGGCGGAGAGGCAGGTTGAAGCACTGAGAGAGGGTGGAGAGGCAGATTATAGCACTGAGGGAGGGTGGAGAGGCAGATTATAGCACTGAGGGAGGGTGGAGAGGCAGATTATAGCACTGAGGGAGGGTGGAGAGGCAGATTATAGCACTGAGGGAGGGTGGAGAGGCAGATTGAAGCACTGAGGGAGGGTGGAGAGGCAGATTGAAGCACTGAAGGAGGGCGGAGAGGCAGATTCTTACTGGCATATAGGCTGTACCATGTGGCGAATTCAAGTGAACCAATAAAAGCAGACTTAAGGATCAACAATCAACGCACCGAATATGGACCAGACCAGGAATCGAACCCAGGTGAGCCACTCCAGCCGCACGATGAGCACGGCATTGATGAAAAAGGCCATCAGCGGCGGCAGCGGCATCAGCGGCGCCTCGTAGACGCCAGGCTCCACAGTCCTTGGCTGGTAGGCGCACAGGCAGACCAGCATGAGCAGATTGACAGCTCCCACCAGCACAGTAGCCAACAGTGCCCACCAGGTAAGCAGGGGAGCCGCATAGTTAATCAGCACACCTGTGAGCAGACTGACGCCCAGGTACCCAACAAACAGCCGTGTCAAAGTGGATCTTCTGCAAAGCCAATTTGCCAAGCCGGGACTGATGCAGCAGGCCCAGGCTCTCAGCGAGTGGTCGCCCCACCTGTGCAGCAGGTAGCGCAGGTAGAACAGGTCCACCCCGATCATCAGATAGGATAGCAACACGCCCATGGATACAAAATTAGCCAGAGTGTGGATGTTGAACACCAGAGCCAGCACGGCGGACAGCAGACCGCCGAACACCAGGCCAACCAGAGGCACCCCCAGCCTGGGCTGCACGTAGGCGAAGCAGGGGAAAATCACCCCGTCAGCTGCCAGGGCGTAGAACAGCCTGGGCATCACGTAGATTGTGGCCAGCTTGGTGGCTCCCGTAGCCAGCAGGGTGCCCCCGGCTGCCACGTAGGACAGCCAGGCGGCTCCGTGCGACTGGAAGGCCACAACAAAGGGCGAGCCGGCGTCCAGCTCGCTGTACGGGCTGAGGTAGGACAGACCCAGGCTGGAGGCGAAGTACAGCAGAGTGATGATGCCCAGCGACGTCAGCAGAGCCACCGGCAGGCTCCGGCGAGGATCTTTGCACTCCTCGGCTGCATTGGCGATGGCCTCGAAGCCGGAGAAGGCGAAGATGGCGACGGTGGCGCCGTTGATGACGCCCGACACGCCGAAGGGGAAGAAGCCGCCGTGCTCCGCGGACCAGTTGTCGGGGGAGCCGAGGACGTAGCAGGCGCCGGCCATGAGCGTCAGGCAGACGCACTGGACGGCGCTGAGCACCATGTTGACGCTCATGGAGATGGCGGCCCCAGTCAGGGTCAGCAGCATCAGCGCGATGATCAGGCTGAATCCCACGAGGTCAATGTTGGGATCGAGATAGTCCGACTCCGGCAGGCTGCCAAAATGTGTCCGCGTGGCGTTGCTGATCGCCTGATGGCTGATGGCGTCCACGGTGCTGCTGAAGGCCTTCGCCACCGAGGCCATCCCGATGACCAAATCGGAGATCATCGTCCAGCCAACGAGGAAGGCCGGCAGCTCGCCAAGCGTGATGTACGTGAAGGTGTAGCAGCTGCCGGCTCGGGGGATCAGGGTGGAAAATTCCACGTAGCAGAGGCCGGTGAACACGCTGAGCAGGGCGCAGAGCAGGAAGCTCAGAGAGGCTGCCGGGCCTGCCGGGTGCAGAGGGGGGTGACAACTGCATTGCATTGTTGCCATGACAACTAACTATATTGCATTGTTGCCATGACAACTAACTGTATTGCATTGTTGCCATGACAACTAACTGTATTGCATTGTTGCCATGACATCTATCTGTATTGCATTGTTGCCATGACAACTGCATTGCATTGTTGCTATGACAACTGAATTGCATTGTTGTCATAACAATTGCACTGTATTGTTGCCATGACAACTGCACTGCATTGTTGATTAAAATTTAAAACTGCATTCGAGAAAGGTTTCTCAAAAATTCGTGAAGCTGATGGTGGCTTTTCTTACGGTTTTCCCTCATTTTGTTCAATATTTGTGGATTCCCTCATTTGGGTTATTAAATTACTTGATCTCTTTCATCTGATCGCTTTTGCTGGTTTCAAAAAGCAGAAGAATGGATCATAAAACACAGTTTTATTCTGTGAGCGCCAATTTTGATGCACTTTTTCACCGGAAGCTGCATGCAGCGGGTTAGCAGTCATGCACCAACCAGCAATTAGGAGCAAAGGATCGATTAAAGCTCCTCCTCACTGACTGATGAGCAGCTGAGTGCTGAGTTCCACAAAATCTGTATGAGGGCGCAGTATCGATCCCCGAGCTAGCATTTAGATCGATGGCAACTATTTTTCCTGCCCACGAGCTGCTATGTGAGTTTGCAGCTTCTGTGCTGAATTTGGGGCCGAATTGAACTGCTGCTGACAGACAGAAAGACAGACAGACAAACAGACAGGCAGACAGACAGACAGACAGACAGACAGACAGACAGACAGACAGACAGACAGACAGACAGACAGACAGACAGACAGACAGACAGACAGACAGACAGACAGACAGACAGACAGACAGACAGACAGACAGACAGACAGACAGACAGACAGACAGACAGACAGACAGACAGACAGACAGACAGACAGACAGACAGACAGACAGACAGACAGACAGACAGACAGACAGACAGACAGACAGACAGACTCACCAGCCTTAGTCTTGATGACGGTGCCCGCCAGCACGTAGATGCCGGCGCCGGCCATGTGGGCGATGCCATAGAAGATCAGCTGATAGGCTGTCAGGCACCGTTTCAACGGAGTCTCAAGCGATCGGGCTTCTGTCAGACTTTTCTGACGGAGCAGTTTTCCCAGAAACGTGCCGCCACCTGAGCAGCAACTTGACAAAATCGAGTTTCGACGCCGATTAGCGGCTCCTGTCATGATATGATGCTGCAATAATGATGGATTATCGGTACTCAGAGGTAGGAGCAGCGGCAATGCTAAGAGAGAAGGCAGGCAGCTCACAACAGTTGAATTCTCTGCCGTACTTTGGTCAGCTATTTTAAATATCGCATCGAGTGCGGAGTGAGCGAGAAGGGGGGGTAGCGAATGGAATCGGGGGAGGAGAGAGGCGGAAAGAGAAAATGGGGTGGCGGGTGCAGTCACGCTGAGAACACTGGGGGGTGGTGAGGGGGAGACCAGAGTGGCGGAAAGGACGAAGAAGTGAGTCAATGTACGTGCAGCTGCAGCCACGCATATTTGCCGTGCAGCAGCGGGGATATCAGCTGTATACTTGCACAATGCATGAGTACACTTGCAGGTAGAGGTTAAAAACAGGCAAGCCTCTAAAATCTCTACTCTTGAAACAAATTTTCATTTGAGTTCGAATTTCAAATACAGGAAAATTGGGGATTTTGGGAAGTTTGGTCAAAATTAAAAGGAATAAAACAAGTACATGCAGTTGATGAAACCTCTGTCATATTCGGGTCATTCAGTTGGGGCTGGGCCTCCGCTACCTTGATCTTGTCCCAGTGTTGCTAGGGGCGCCACTTTGGTTGCTAGGGAGGCGCTGCTAGGGTGGCGCCTGCACTTTGGTTGCTGGGGGTTACGAGTACAAATAAAAGTCATTTAACTTGCCAACGAAAATTTCGGTAGGAAAATGAGCACACAATGTGCGCGAATGTACAGATCGACTTTCGGAGAGTGAGCTGATTCGACCATAAATGTAAAACAACCTCCTGAATCTGAGCGGCATGGATGCAGCGCTCTAATTGGCATAAATCCGACAGGTGTTGGAAAAAATGAAAACCTTGACATCAGAACTGCATGCGAGTTCAGAATGTACTATTTTGAGCCGTGGTAATTTTTGGTGTGATTATATGACAAAAACTGGGATATTATATCATATAATCTCATCGAAAGCAGGAGCATTATGTGAAACATTGAAGTGAACAAGCCAAAAGTATATTTAGCAACAAACACATATGACATAGCAGCAAAACTTAGCATACTCAACTTGTTTGATCTCTCGCATGCCAGCATCCAGCGCACGTCGCGTTTCAGCGAACTCGGCGTCAGTCCAGATGGAAAGAGTCCGTTTAAGTCCGTAAACAAAGTGGTGTTGGACCATGAGGATCTTTGAGGGTGCCAGGTGGAAACTTTTCTCAGTTCTCTTTACGAACTTCGAACACAAAATACTGGAGCAAATGATTCAGGTCGGATTTCGTGTGATCCTCGGTTGGCTTGGCTTTCCATAGATTGAACAACTTCATTGCCCATTTTTCTTTCGCTCTGGTAGCGGCAGGCAAACTTTCGTCAATTCTTTTTTTAGAGCAGCTTCGTCCAGGGACTCAGCAGCAACTCGAGTTGTCGACTCAACTCCGAAAGCAGCAAAGAAAGCGTCAAAAATTGAAGTCTTCTTAGCCTTCCACATTGTATTATTGATTCTAGTTCGAAGAAAAAGCGACTTTTACGTTTTGCCACCACTGACCACAGCCACTGACTGACTGCTGCTTCGTGACTGTATCTTCGTGAGAAATTTATTTTTTGTCTATGGTCGAAATCAAATGGTCTAAGCCTATATGTGTATCAATCAGATGGGATGCCCCCGGAAAATAAGCAATCGAATTTCATGCATGATAAACGCCGTTTAATTCATCAGAGTCAATGGTTAGAATGTCCTCGGCTGCAATCAATGTGATTGTACCATAGACTATGTGGCTGAGTTGTACAAGCGCATGAGCTGCATTGATGAATACGGGCATGGGGGTGTGGGTGCGAAGCCCCCACATTTCAACCATAGACATAATAATGATTTAGTGAGAAACTATACAGGTCAACTAGAAGAGAAAGAATAAAGGAAATAATCCATTATCGGCCCGGCTTTTCGGGCCAAAATGAAATCCTCTATGGCAATAATCGAATATCAGCCCGCCCGATAGCCACGTAGTCATGGTACAATTTCAAGCTCAGGACTACCGGCCTGAGAGTGAGAGGAAAGAAGAGGGAATAGAGGAGAGAAAAGAGGAGGAAAGAGTAGATTAGAGACGAGAGGAGAGAGAAGAGGTTGCTATAGTGCGCTAGCTACATTGGTTGCTATGAGATAGATGCTAGAAAGGAGATGAGAGATGGGATATGAGAGAAGATAAAGGAGAGAGATAAAAGAGAAGAGAGGAGACAAGAGAGGAGAGAGGGAGACGAGAGAGGAGAGAAGAGAGCTGAGAAGAGACACAAAACTTAGGCGGACGGGATTGTTTCAAAAGACCCGAATTGATATAATATTTTGTAATAAGCTAGTAGCGACAGACCAGGCAGCCACGATTCCGCTGTCTATGGCCAAAGGCCCTGGGTTGGGTCTGGCCAGAGGCAGGGTTGGGTCTGGCCGTCGGCAGGGTTGGGTCTGGCCAGAGGCAGGGTTGGGTTTGGCCAAAGGCAGGGTTGGGTCTGGCCAGAGGCAGGGTTGGGTCTGGCCAAAGGCAGGGTTGGGTCTGGCCGTCGGCAGGGTTGGGTCTGGCCGTCGGCAGGGTTGGGTCTGGCCAGAGGCAGGGTTGGGTCTGGCCAGAGGCAGGGTTGGCCCATACAATACTGTTACATGCAGTTCCGTAGCAACAGGGAGGCTGCACTGTTTTAAGCAGATTAGCATTGCGATGCTGCTGGTGCGGAGGACCTGAGCGGGGTTGGGCGGGCGGCTGTACCGGGCTCTCCTCTCCAGACTCTCCGCTTCATCTGTTTTATGCGGAGAAGCAGAGCAGAGAGGATTTTTGCCAGGACTGGGGGGAGTGTTGAGGAAGTGGCTGGGCTGAAAAATTAAACCCATTCCAGGCAGGAACAGGGCGATGGGGAGATGGGATGAGGGTAAAAAATCGATGTTTAGTAGGTAGAAGCAGAGGCTGCAGCTGTCTGTAGTATATAGTTGCCATGGCAACCGCTTGCCAGCCAATAAACACCATCAGTGAAGAGAGGCTGGGATAGTGCGTGGATTATTTTGCAATTCATTCATCCGGAAGGCTCAACAGGATTAGGGACCCAGATATGATCGGCTTGTAAAGAAAAATTTAGAAAACAACCAGTGCAACTATTCTTTCTCTGTGAGTTTGATTTTGAGAAAACCGAAATGGAGCTGTCAGTCACCTTTGTTCTGTTGGCTGCCTGCTTGGGTAAGAATTTTTCTGTCTTTTGTCAAAGTCTAGCAGGTGTCTCAAATGTGTCTGTCAGGAGTCTCAAATGTGTCTATCAGCAGTCTAACAGGTGTCTCGAATGTGTCTGACAGCAGTCTATCAGGTGTCTCAAATGTGTCTGACAGCAGTCTAACAGGTGTCTCAAATGTGTCTGACAGCAGTCTAACAGGTGTCTCAAATGTGTCTATCAGGTGTCTCAAATGTTTCTGACAGCAGTCTAACAGGTGTCTCAAGTGTGTCTGACAGCAGTCTAACAGGTGTCTCAAATGTGTCTGACAGCAGTCTAACAGGTGTCTCAAATGTGTCTATCAGGTGTCTCAAATGTTTCTGACAGCAGTCTAACAGGTGTCTCAAATGTGTCTGACAGCAGTCTAACAGGTGTCTCAAATGTGTCTATCAGGTGTCTCAAATGTTTCTGACAGCAGTCTAACAGGTGTCTCAAGTGTGTCTGACAGCAGTCTAAAAGGTGTCTCAAATGTGTCTGTCAGCAGTCTAACAGGTGTCTCAAATGTGTCTGTCAGAGGTTTAACGGGTGTCTCAAATGTGTCTGTCAGCAGTCTAACAGGTGTCTCAAGTGTGTCTGACAGCAGTTTAACAGGTGTCTCAAGTGCGTCTGTCAGCAGTCTAACATGTGTCTCAAATGTGTCTGACAGCAGTCTAACAGGTGTCTCAAATGTGTCTGTCAGGTGTCTCAAATGTGTCTGTCAGGAGTCTAACAGGTGTCTCAAGTGTGTCTGACAGCAGTCTAACAGGTGTCTCAAATGTGTCTGTCAGGTGTCTCAAATGTGTCTGACAGCAGTCTAACAGGTGTCTCAAATGTGTCTGACAGCAGTCTAACAGGTGTCTCAAATGTGTCTGTCTCATGTCTCAAATGTTTCTGACAGCAGTCTAACAGGTGTCTCAAATGTGTCTGACAGCAGTCTAACATGTGTCTCAAATGTGTCTGTCAGGTATCTCAAATGTGTCTGTCAGCAGTCTAACAGGTGTCTTAAGTGTGTCTGTCAGCAGTCTAACAGGTGTCTCAAATGTGTCTGACAGCAGTCTAACAGGTGTCTCAAGTGTGTCTGTCAGCAGTCTATGGGAGATATGCTTGCCCAACCCAACTTTTCGAATTCTCAAGCCTCGAGTGCTCAAGCTAACTCGGACTGCCCAGCTCAGTCAACCTGCGACTCAACCGGAACCTCCTGTTTCGGCTACGGCGAGCTGTCAATCACCTGCGACAATGGGACTCGGATCGGGCACGGCAACTGCTACTCGAGCGAGCTCTGCCCCACCGTGGCTGCCGAGCAGACCAACGATCTGATCAGCTTCTCCGTGGACAACATCAACCCTAAGCAGGTGGGTGCATAGCGCGACCCCAATTAGCGCCATCCCAATTAGCGCCACCCAATTAGCGCCATCCTAATTAGCGCCATCCCAATTAGCGCCACCCAATTAGCGCCATCCTAATTAGCGCCACCCAATTAGCGTCATCCTATTTAGCGCCACCCAATTAGCGTCATCCTAATTAGCGCCACCCAATTAGCGCCATCCCAATTAGCGCCATCCCAATTATCGCCACCCAATTAGCGCCACCCAATTAGCGCCATCCTAATTAGCGCCATCCCAATTAGCGCCACCCAATTAGCGCCATCCTAATTAGCGCCACCCAATTAGCGTCATCCTAATTAGCGCCACCCAATTAGCGTCATCCTAATTAGCGCCACCCAATTAGCGCCATCCCAATTAGCGCCACTCCAATTAGCGCCATCCCAATTAGCGCCACTCCAATTAGCGCCATCCTAATTAGCGCCACCCCAATTAGCGCCACTGAAAAATAGCGCCACCTCAACTAGCTCCATTCCAAATAGCGCCACCCCAAAGAGTGCCATTCCAAATAGCGCCATCCTAAATAGCGCCATTCCAATTAGCGCCGCCCCAATTAGCGCAACCACTAAGACTGCCAGCCTGAAAAAAAGGTTTTAACCGAATTTCTTCGAGTTTCAGTAAAGTTCGAAACCCCCAAAAATCCACCCCGTCCCCCAGTGCCACGCGTACTCCGCCCAGATCAGGGAGACAATCCGCTCCGCCTACAACGGCTGGTGCTGTCAGGGTGAAAACTACCTGAAGTGCTGTCCCGGATCCACTGGCTGGTGAGCCTCGAGTCTAACAGATTCCTACAGTGTCTAACAGGTTCCTACAGTGTCTAACAGATTCTTACAGTGTCTAACAGATTCTTACAGTGTCTAACAGATTCCTTCAGTATCTAACAGATTCATACAGTGTCTAACAGATTCCTTCAGTGTCTAACAGATTCTTACAGTGTCTAACAGATTCTTACAGTGTCTAACAGATTCTTACAGTGTCTAACAGATTCTTACAGTGTCTAACAGATTCTTACAGTATCTAACAGATTCCTAAAGTGTCTAACAGATTCCTACAGTATCTAACAGATTCTTACAGTGTCTAACAGATTCCTACAGTGTCTAACAGATTCTCACAGTGTCTAACAGATTCCTACAGTGTCTAACAGATTCTTACAGTGTCTAACAGATTCCTACAGTATCTAACAGATTCCTACAGTGTCTAACAGAATCTTACAGTGTCTAACAGATTCTTACAGCGTCTAACAGATTCCTACAGTATCTAACAGATTCCTAAAGTGTCTAACAGATTCTCACAGTAGCTAACAGATTCCTACAGTATCTAACAGATTCCTACAGTGTCTAACAGATTCTCACAGTATCCAACAGATTCTTACAGTATCTAACAGATTCTTACGGTATCTAACAGATTCTTACAGTATCCAACAGATTCTTACGGTATCTAACAGATTCTTACAGTGTCTAACAGATTCTTACAGTGTCTAACAGATTCCTTCAGTATCTAACAGATTCATACAGTGTCTAACAGATTCCTTCAGTGTCTAACAGATTCTTACAGTGTCTAACAGATTCTTACAGTGTCTAACAGATTCTTACAGTGTCTAACAGATTCTTACAGTGTCTAACAGATTCTTACAGTGTCTAACAGATTCTTACAGTGTCTAACAGATTCTTACAGTATCTAACAGATTCCTAAAGTGTCTAACAGATTCCTACAGTATCTAACAGATTCTTACAGTGTCTAACAGATTCCTACAGTGTCTAACAGATTCTCACAGTGTCTAACAGATTCCTACAGTGTCTAACAGATTCTTACAGTGTCTAACAGATTCCTAAAGTGTCTAACAGATTCCTACAGTGTCTAACAGAATCTTACAGTATCTAACAGATTCTTACAGCGTCTAACAGATTCCTACAGTATCTAACAGATTCCTAAAGTGTCTAACAGATTCTCACAGTAGCTAACAGATTCCTACAGTATCTAACAGATTCCTACAGTGTCTAACAGATTCTCACAGTATCCAACAGATTCTTACAGTATCTAACAGATTCTTACGGTATCTAACAGATTCTTACAGTATCCAACAGATTCTTACGGTATCTAACAGATTCTTACAGTGTCTAACAGATTCTTACGGTATCTAACAGATTCTTACAGTGTCAAACAGATTCTTACAGTGGCTAACAGATTCCTACAGTATCTAACAGATTCTTACAGTGTCTAACAGATTCCTACAGTGTCTAACAGATTCCTACAGTATCTAACAGATTCTTACAGTGTCTAACAGATTCCTACAGTGTCTAACAGATTCTTACAGTGTCAAACAGATTCTTACAGTGTCAAACAGATTCTTACAGTGGCTAACAGATTCCTACAGTATCTAACAGATTCTTACAGTGTCTAACAGATTCCTACAGTGTCTAACAGATTCCTACAGTATCTAACAGATTCTTACAGTGTCTAACAGATTCCTACAGTGTCTAACAGATTCTTACAGTGTCAAACAGATTCTTACAGTGTCTAACAGATTCTTACAGTGTCTAACAGATTCTTACAGTGTCTAACAGATTCTTACGGTATCTAACAGATTCTTACAGTGTCTAACAGATTCTTACAGTATCTAACAGATCTCTTACAGTGTCTAACAGATTCCTACAGTGTCTAACAGTTTCTGACAGTGTCTAACAGATTCTTACAGTATCTAACATATTTCTACAGTGTCTAACAGATTCTTACAGTGTCTAACAGATTCCTACAGTCTCTAAAAAATCCCTAGCATCCTGTCTCGCAACTCCACTGAGTTCACCTGAGATTCCCGTCTCCCAGGCCGGCAGGAGTTGCCAAGACCAGCTCCAACTGTGCAGCGATGAGCAGCCCTGCCGATGTCACCTACTTTGGCGCGTCGGGCAGCTCCAGCCAGACTCGCTTCCTCATCAAACTGAATCCCAGGGGAGAATCCACGCTTTGCCAGCTCCTGGTTTATGCGACTACCACTGCGGCTCCTGCGACTGCCGCTTCTACCGCCACTTCTACCGCTGCTTCTACCGCCACTTCTACCGACGCTTCTACCGCCGCTTCTACCGCCGCTTCTACCGACGCTTCTACCGACGCTTCTACCGACGCTTCTACCGACGCTTCTACCGACGCTTCTACCGACGCTTCTACCGCTGCCTCTGCTCGACGCAGGAAGCGTTCCGCTCCAGTGGGCACTTTCAGCCTGTCTGTGCAAACTGTGCAGCAACTGATTGGGTCTACAGACTTTTCCAGGTTAGTTTCTAGTCTATATACCCCATGTGTCTTTGTCCATGAGTCTATATACCTCATGTGTCTTTGTCCATGAGTCTATATACCTCATGTGTCTTTGTCCATGAGTCTATATACCTCATGTGTCTTTGTCCATGAGTCTATATACCTCATGTGTCTTTGTCCATGAGTCTATATACCTCATGTGTCTTTGTCCATGAGTCTATATACCTCATGTGTCTTTGTCCATGAGTCTATATACCTCATGTGTCTTTGTCCATGAGTCTATATACCTCATGTGTCTTTATCCATGAGTCTGTATACCTCATGTGTCTTTATCCATGAGTCTGTATACCCTTACCCAGCACTTTTACCTCACCATAAAACATTTTCCTGTGTCAGCTTGGTCGTCGCAACCATCAGAACGGCTTCAAACAACACTCTGACAGTCTCGGTGTCTGTCAGCCAGATTGTCGCTCCGGCGTCGACTCTATCGCCGGATCCTCGGTCGGACAGCTGGCTGATCGCCACCGGAACTCTCTGCGGCCTCATCGGCGTCGTCCTGCTGCTCTACTTGGTCGCCTGCGCTGTTCACAGGTTCGGCTATTTATTACTAAGCAAAATTTTTTATTGCCAAATTTGCATATTTCTACTTAAAGTAGGCTAAAAATGTATGTAACTATTTTTAATTTTATGGAAAATTTCTAGGAAATCAGGGATTATTTTGAGGTTCTTTTGCGCGGCAAACTAAAAGCAAAGATGTCAAAAGCCAGTTCGTTTTCTGGAAATTTAGCAGCTGTGCCGAATCCCAACAGGATTGATTAAATCTTTGATATATTCCCGGATATATTTAATGTGTGACACGTGACATTCATTAAATACACGATGACAGTTGCAAGTATCTGACAGCCAGGAGTTTCTGATTAAATATTTTTCTCAGATATTAACTTTTGCCTTACATCTGCTGTCTTGCTTGTCTGTCTGTCTGTCTGTCTGTCTGTCTGTCTGTCTGTCTGTCTGTCTGTCTGTCTGTCTGTCTGTCTGTCTGTCTGTCTGTCTGTCTGTCTGTCTGTCTGTCTGTCTGTCTGTCTGTGTTTGTAGGACAGGTAGGACAGGTAGGACAGGAAGGACAGGAAGGACAGGAAGGACAGGAAGGACAGGAAGGACAGGAAGGACAGGAAGGACAGGAAGGACAGGAAGGACAGGTAGGACAGGAAGGACAGGTAGGACAGGTAGCTATTCAAATACCCTAAATAGTTCAACTAATTAAGTAAGACATTTCAAACTTCTCACTTAAATAGAATTGTTGGCTCGCGTCCCACTTCAGACCGAATTTGAATTTCAGATCAAGGCGGCCACCAACGAACGAGGCTCTGCCACTTTACATGTAGCTCCAGCACCGGTGGACTGCTCAGCCTGACAGACGTCTCGGGAACCGAAAGAGAAAAAATAAAATAATACGATTGCGAAGAACTAGCGAAATGGCAATAAAATAGAGAGATTGATAAGTGAGATACCGAGGAAAAGAAGAGAAGGAGAAAAGACGAGGCAGGGGGAAAGGAAGAGGTAGAGGGAGAGACGAAGAGAGAGGGAAAGGGAGAGGCACGAGGGGCGAAGGTGAGACACGAGGGGAGAGGGTGAGACACGATGGGAAAGGGAAAGACACGAGGGGAGAGGGCGAGACACGATGGGAGAGGGTGAGACACGAGAAGAAAGGGAGAGACACGAGAGGAGAGGGTAAGACACGAGGGGAGAGGGTGAGACACAAGGGGAGAGGGTAAGACACGAGGGGAGAGGGTAAGACACGAGGGGAGAGGGTAAGACACGAGGGGAGAGGGAGAGACACGATGGGAGAGGGTGAGACACGAGGGGAGAGGACGAGACACGATGGGAGAGGGTGAGACACGAGGGGAGAGGGTGAGACACGATGGGAAAGGGAGAGGCACGAGGGGAGAGGGTGAGACACGATGGGAAAGGGAAAGACACGAGGGGAGAGGGCGAGACACGATGGGAGAGGGTAAGACACGAGAAGAAAGGGAGAGACACGAGAGGAGAGGGTAAGACACGAGGGGAGAGGGTGAGACACAAGGGGAGAGGGTAAGACACGAGGGGAGAGGGTAAGACACGAGGGGAGAGGGAGAGACACGATGGGAGAGGGTGAGACACGAGGGGAGAGGGTGAGACACGATGGGAGAGGGTGAGACACGATGGGAGAGGGTGAGACACGATGGGAGAGGGTGAGACACGAGGGGAAAGGGTGGGACACGAGGGGAGAGGGGGTGGGACACGAGGGGAGAGGGTGAGACACGATGGGAAAGGGAAAGACACGAGGGGAGAGGGCGAGACACGATGGGAGAGGGTGAGACACGAGAAGAAAGGGAGAGACACGAGAGGAGAGGGTAAGACACGAGGGGAGAGGGTGAGACACGAGGGGAGAGGGTGAGACACGAGGGGAGAGGGTGAGACACGATGGGAGAGGGTGAGACACGATGGGAGAGGGTGAGACACGAGGGGAGAGGGTAAGACACGAGGGGAGAGGGTGAGACACGAGGGGAGAGGGCGAGACACGAGGGGAGAGGGTAAGACACGAGGGGAGAGGGTGAGACACGAGGGGAGAGGGTAAGACACGAGGGGAGAGGGCGAGACACGAGGGGGAGAGGTTAAGACACGAGGGGAGAGGTTAAGACACGAGGGGAGAGGGTGAGACACGAGGGGAGAGGGCGAGACACGAGGGGAGAGGTTAAGACACGAGGGGAGAGGTTAAGACACGAGGGGAGAGGGTGAGACACGAGGGGAGAGGGTGAGACACGAGGGGAGAGGGTGAGACACGATGGGAGAGGGTGAGACACGATGGGAGAGGGTGAGACACGAGGGGAGAGGTTAAGACACGAGGGGAGAGGTTAAGACACGAGGGGAGAGGTTAAGACACGAGGTGAGAGGTTAAGACACGAGGGGAGAGGTTAAGACACGAGGGGAGAGGGTAAGACACGAGGGGAGAGGGAGAGACACGATGGGAGAGGGTGAGACACGATGGGAAAGGGTGAGACACGATGGGAGAAGGTGAGACACGATGGGAGAGGGTAAGACACGAGGGGAGAGGGCGAGACACGAGGGGAGAGGTTAAGACACGAGGGGAGAGGGTGAGACACGAGGGGAGAGGGTGAGACACGAGGGGAGAGGGCGAGACACTAGGGGAGAGGTTAAGACACGAGGGGAGAGGTTAAGACACGAGGGGAGAGGGCGAGACACGAGGGGAGAGGTTAAGACACGATGGGAGAGGGTGAGACACGAGGGGAGAGGGTAAGACACGAGGGGAGAGGGTGAGACACGAGGGGAGAGGGTGAGACACGAGGGGAGAGGGTGAGACACGATGGGAGAGGGTGAGACACGAGGGGAGAGGTTAAGACACGAGGGGAGAGGTTAAGACACGAGGGGAGAGGGTGAGACACGAGGGGAGAGGGTGAGACACGATGGGAGAGGGTGAGACACGAGGGGAGAGGTTAAGACACGAGGGGAGAGGTTAAGACACGAGGGGAGAGGGTGAGACACGAGGGGAGAGGGTGAGACACGAGGGGAGAGGGTGAGACACGATGGGAGAGGGTGAGACACGAGGGGAGAGGTTAAGACACGAGGGGAGAGGTTAAGACACGAGGGGAGAGGGTGAGACACGATGGGAGAGGGTGAGACACGAGGGGAGAGGTTAAGACACGAGGGGAGAGGTTAAGACACGAGGGGAGAGGTTAAGACACGAGGGGAGAGGTTAAGACACGAGGGGAGAGGTTAAGACACGAGGGGAGAGGGTGAGACACGAGGGGAGAGAGTAAGCGAGTATGTAGGCAGTGATGAAAGGAACGAATGTCACTCGCATGAAAATGAACAGTGGCCACATTGATTGCATAAGAACTTTAACGCTTAGCTACTAATTATTACATTATAACTATGACGGCAACAGTGTCAAACAAAACAAATTATGCGATAATTTTCTGAATACTCATTAGGCATTCATTTTGCAGTGAATACAATTAGCAATTAGCGCTTGACCACCTGATCCGCAGTGCCTTCTCACTAAATGCTTTGGTATATCCTGTTTTCATACTTGTTGTCCAATAACTTTTTATCTATTTCTAATTCGTAAGAAACTTTTTAAATATTTTTATTGAAATATATTCATACAATACATTTGAAATAAAATTTTGTTTATTAGAATTGGATTTTTTATTGTGTACTTTTATTATTGCGTTATGTTTTATTTTGTTGACTTTTTTTAACAGATTAACCATCTGAGGGAGAGTGAAAGCATCTGAGGGAGGGCGAAAGCATCTGAGGGAGGGCGAAAGCATCTGAGGGAGGGTGAAGGCATCTGAGGGGAGGGTGAAGGCATCTGAGGGGAGGGTGAAGGCATATGAGGGGAGGGTGAAGGCATCTGAGGGAGGGCGAAAGCATCTGAGGGAGGGTGAAGGCATCTGAGGGGAGGGTGAAGGCATCTGAGGGGAGGGTGAAGGCATCTGAGGGAGGGTTAAAGCATCTGAGGGGACGTTGAAGGCATCTGAGGGAGGGTGAAAGCATCTGAGGGAGGGTTAAAGCATCTGAGGGAGGGTTAAAGCATCTGAGGGAGGGTGAAGGCATCTGAGGGAGGGTGAAAGCATCTGAGGGAGGGTTAAAGCATCTGAGGGAGGGTGAAGGCATCTGAGTGAGGGTGAAAGCATCTGAGGGAGGGTTAAAGCATTTGAGGGAGGGTGAAAGCATCTGAGGGAGGGTGAAAGCATCTGAGGGAGGGTTAAAGCATCTGAGGGAGGGTGAAAGCATCTGAGGGAGGGTGAAAGCATCGGAGGGAGGGTGAAAGCATCTGAGGGAGGGTGAAAGCATCTGAGGGAGGGTGAAAGCATCTGAGGGAGGGTGAAAGCATCTGAGGGAGGGTGAAGGCATCTGAGGGAGGGTGAAAGCATCTGAGGGAGGGTGAAAGCATCTGAGGGAGGGTGAAAGCATCTGAGGGAGGGTGAAAGCATCTGAGGGAGGGTGAAAGCATCTGAGGGAGGGTGAAAGCATCTGAGGGAGGGTGAAAGCATCTGAGGGAGGGTGAAAGCATCTGAGGGAGGGTGAAAGCATCTGAGGGGGGGTGAAAGCATCTGAGGGAGGGTGAAAGCATCTGAGGGAGGGTGAAAGCATCTGAGGGAGGGTGAAAGCATCTGAGGGAGGGTGAAAGCATCTGAGGGAGGGTGAAAGCATCTGAGGGAGGGTGAAAGCATCTGAGGGAGGATGAAGGCATCTGAGGGAGGGTGAAAGCATCTGAGGGAGGGTTAAAGCATTTGAGGGAGGGTGAAAGCATCTGAGGGAGGGTTAAAGCATCTGAGGGAGGGCACCTTTATCTCTCCTCTCCCTCTCCCTCTCCCTCTCCCTCCTCCCTCCCCTCTCCTTCTACCTCTCCCTTTTTTGTAAATCAAAATCCAACTCACACTTTCCTTTAGAAGCAGCAAGTTCCATGTAATCGTAGTTTTTCTCACAATCCCAAAAGTGTGTTCTAACTAATAGTCATGGAAATTCTGCGTTATAATTTATAAAATAAAATCACGTGACTGACAAGACCATACAGACATCACGTGATCTGTCGGCAGTTATCTTTAGTCTACGGAAAACTTTCAACAAACTCTCTAAACAGAATAATAATTATAAAGATTTGCGCTCCTTTCTTATCCGGCGAATGTCGCTTGCGTCCGTCACAGGTGGGCGCAGAGCAGTTTGAATAATAATTCCATTCACTGCAGGTGTCACTGGCTTGTGTAAAACTGGGGTTTCATTGACCTTAATTGCGATAGCAAACAGTTTAGCCATGAGTGAAGATTCTTTCGGGGGAGGGGGTGGCTGCGATGACGTCAGCATGGCATTAGCATTATTTACCGTGTCAACCTTTGACAATTGAGGGGTCTGTCATGATTGGTAATGTAAAATAGGGGCAGAAGGATTCATCAGTTTCTATTTTCAGTCAGTCAGTCAGTCAGTCAGTCAGTCAGTCAGTCAGTCAGTCAGTCAGTCAGTCAGTCAGTCAGTCAGTCAGTCAGTCAGTCAGTCAGTCAGTCAGTCAGTCAGTCAGTCAGTCAGTCAGTCAGTCAGTCAGTCAGTCAGTCAAGCAGTCAGTCAGTCAGTCAGTCAGTTGGCATGCCTGACTTTCGGGTCACTCGGGGGTCACGCCAGCTGCCTCTCAACGACCTGTCCCTAAACAGTTTGCTTTTCTCTTACTCATCACTTCAACCGGTCGACCCCCCTAACCTGCGACGGGGCAGCCCTGTGGCGGCGTGTCTCCCAGGGTTCAACTGAAGGTCGTTTCTCGTCCCGGCATTTTGCTTTAGGGATGAAGATCCCTTGTACGCTGCAGGCATCCCCAACAGAACAAATTTTTCACCCCTCGGGGCACTGAGCCTATTATTAGCTGCATGACGTCATTCGCCAAACCAAACTCTCTGTTCAGGAATTTTTCCTTCAGACCACACAGGGATATGGAAGAGCGCGAGCTTATATGACTCAGCCCCAATGCAGAATCCCTAACCTCCATCCCTTAGCTAAGGCGGCCCTAAGGGGCTTTGGAGCTTTAGTCCCATTTTAGGGCTCGCGCATACCTCACCACAACGCCTAAACGTCACCCGAGTTAAAACATAAACACAGAGTTAAGCATATTGCAGTTAAAACCATAAATCATTTTTTCGGCGAAATCAAACCTAAGTAATATGAAAGACAAGATTTTTACAAAAAACTCAATTTCAAGATTCCGCTAAATTGTAGGCATAAAAAAGTAGAAATTCTCCCCAGATTCTATCCAGGTCCTCAGTTCCAGAATCCCCTGTTGTGACGGCCAACCACGGATGAGGCAGAGCAGGTCAGGTTCGGGTCGTCCCTAAACGATCTGGGATCCTAGCCCAGACTCTCGAGGGGGGGAAGGGCAACCGGGGACGCACGCTGGATAGGGGGAGGGGGAGAGGATTGGGGATAGACTGCCCCCCCCGAGTTTATCCCAATCGGGACACGCACGGAACGACCGCGTGGTTCTGATCGGAAATTTCACCCCACAGGGCCTCTCCCTGCCTCTCCCCGCCTTATATTATTGCGCAACGCTTTGCAAAGCTCCAAGGACAGGCGGGACGGGGCGGAACAGACAGACGCAGAGAGGCCAGCCACCCCCGAGCTTCAGCCACCCCCTCCCTACGTATAAAACCCTGGGACGCGACCCGTCTCGACCTCGTCACGTCTCTCCTCTGCAGGCCCCGATTTCACCTTCATTGTCCCCTCCGAACTCGTCAGGATGGAGAAGCTGCAGCCCGCTGCCACCGAGTCCTGGCGCGGAGGCCACAGTCTCGTGCTCAGCCGTGACCGCTCCAGCCAGTGGTGCGACCTCTGCGTTCGGCGCCTGCGACGCTTCGAGTTCCTGCCAGCCACCGAGTTCTGGCGCTGCACCGCCTGCGGCTACAGCCTGCACAAGGCGTGCCTGCCAAAGTGCACCAGGAAGGCCGGCCAGCAGGAGGCCGACGTGACGATCGCGGCGCCTCGCAGCTGTCCGGCCCAGCTGTCGCCGTCCTCGCTGAACTGGACGCGCGCTCACCCGGACCCCGTGGTGCAGGATTTGGCCTCGTGGAACGCCAAGTGCGCTGACTGCGGGCGCCAGCTGGTGGGCTGCGACAGCATCCGGTTCTGCAGTTACTACGGCCGCACCTACTGCCGGCTGTGCCACTGGAATGACAGCGCCGTGGTCCCCGCCAGCCTGCTGGTCACGTGCCTGGCCCGGCCTCAGCCAGTCAGCCGGGCGGCTCTCGGCGTCATCCGCGCCCTGGAGACCAGCTCGTTTGTCCGGCTGGACAGCCACGAAGGCCTGGCATTTCTGCAGGAGTACCTGCACCGGAACTTCGACACGCCCGGCGGCGGCGGCATCTCCGCCAGCCTGCACGACATCCTCAACTGCAGGCAGAGCCTGCTCGAGCGGCTGGACAACTGCCGAGGATGCCCGGCTTTAAAAGAGTCGCTTGAAGTCAAGGTGAGAATGGAGGGCGAGCTTTCATTTATCAGTGCAGACAAACTGGAGTATTTTGTAAAACGCGGTAATTGGGCCTTATAATATTTATACAATTTAATATTGCCTTTTAATTATATGATTTCTAAGAAAATGATTTAAGATTTCTTGGAATTTTTTAGAAAGCTAGATAACGATTTCCCTAGTTCAAATACGCATGGTTATTTCTTAGAAAGTGTATAGTGGTTTCTTAGAAACTGACAAGTGATTTCTACGAAACTGTATAGTGATTTTTAGTGAATTACTGGGTAATTTCTTGGAAACACGATAAAATTTTGGAGAACTTTAATTTTTCAAAGCCATAAATTGCTTGCTATTTCATAGAGACCAACAAGAACTGTGATAGAATATACTCTGTAGTTTCTATGAAATAATTTTGTGCTTTTTTGAGAATCTATCTCTTTGGTGATTTTCTCAAAGACTCTCAGTGTTACGCTTTATGAACCTAAGCAAACTATCTATGGGTTCACAGCAAAATACCGTACAGGCTAACTTTGAGGTCACGGCCGGTTTTATCTATCGATAAAAGCAAAACGGTTTAAAAATGCCAAACTTTTAAACAGCCCCATTCTTAAATCCCAAACAGAGGCCCTATCTAATCAAGTTTTGGAATGCTCTTTGAGTGTCAGTCCCAAACTAGAGCTGGGCCATTACTTTGATTTTCAACTTGTCTCAGTGGTGCAAATATTCAACGGCTCTGATAAGAAGCCATAAAAGTATATGATAATTAAAAATGCAGAGCTATTTTCGGTTTTAGCAATATTTAGCATTTGTTAAAATTCAATCAAAAGTTTCGAAAGGCAAAAAATTATGAGCCAAGGGTACAGGCTATACTCGTAAATTGCATCTAAGGAAGCGCCCAGGCGGTGTCCTCTGACTTCTTTCTCGCAGATCGTATCCTAGAGAATAAACACTATATCATAAACAAAGTAGTCTACGATTTCTAAGGAACTGTACGGTGCTTTCACAGAAACTATATGGTGTTTTCTAAGAAATTGTAGTATGAATATTTCAAAGAGCCTCTATCATGATTTCTAAGAAGCTGTGCGGTGATTTACAAGAAACTGTATGATGATTTCCAAGAAACTGTGTGATGATTTACAAGAAACTGTATGATGTTTTACAAGAAACTGTATGATGATTTCTAAGAAACTGTGTGATGATTTCTAAGAAACTGTGTGATGATTTCTAAGAAACTGTAGTATGAATATTTCAAAGAGCCTCTATTATGATTTCTAAGAAGCGGTGCGGTGATTTACAAGAAACTGTATGATGAATTCTAAGAAACTGTGTGATGATTTCTAAGAAACTGTGTGATGATTTACAAAAAACTGTATGATGTTTTACAAGAAACTGTGATGATTTCTAAGAAACTGTGTAATGATTTACAAGAAACTGTGTGATGATTTACAAGAAACTGTATGATGATTTCTAAGAAACTGTGTGATGATTTACAAGAAACTGTGTGATGATTTACAAGAAACTGTATGATGATTTCTGAGAAAATGTATGTTGATTTCTAAGAAACTGTGTGATGATTTCTGATCAACTTTGTGATGATTTCTAAGAAACTGTATGATGTTTTACAAGAAACTGTGATGATTTCTAAGAAACTGTGTAATGATTTACAAGAAACTGTGTGATGATTTACAAGAAACTGTATGATGATTTCTAAGAAACTGTGTGATGATTTACAAGAAACTGTGTGATGATTTACAAGAAACTGTATGATGACTTACAAGAAACTGTATATTTATTTTTTGGAAAGTATATTGCGATCTTTCGGAAAATATCGTGGTTTCTAAGAAACTATATAATGAAGCCACCCATCAATGGGCAATCTGCATCTACGAGGCTCGTAATTCTCGCCTATTTCAGCACTGGCTTGGCAAACAAGCCATGATTACGTAATCAGGTTATTCAGTGCAGTATGAAAATTAGACAGAAAAAGGAGTGAAGTGAACGCTCATAGGGGTCGGTCTGTTTGACTCACTCGTTTCAATCCAGATTCCTAAAAGCAGCCATTTCCAGCATGCAGCACAATATAATGTTAGTCATAAATTTAACCTCTTCATGAATCGCTCTGTCTTGCACCTGCCAATCAACGCAAAACTTAAGAAACATACAAATATTGCTGTGTTTAGGAATTCAACTTAGACCCTTGGTCAGAACTCTATAATAGCTTTAAATATTTTATAATAATTGTTTTATAACTTTTCTTAGGCCAACTGACCCAGCATCTCATTATATTATTCATATTAACTACGGCTAACCTTTGACCTTAAAGGCCTTACCCAAGTCACGTGAATTGATGAATAATTTTACCCTTTAAATAGAGAATTTTTTAGCAGTCAGTTAGTTAGTTAGTTAGTTAGTCAGTCAGTTAGTTAGTTAGTTAGTTAGTCAGTCAGTTAGTTAGTTAGTTAGTTAGTTAGTTAGTTAGTTAGTTAGTTAGTTAGTTAGTTAGTTAGTTAGTTAGTTAGTTAGTTAGTTAGTTAGTTAGTTAGTTAGTTAGTTAGTTAGTTAGTTAGTCAGTCAGTTAGTTAGTTAGTTAGTTAGTTAGTTAGTTAGTTAGTTAGTTAGTCAGTCAGTCAGTTAGTTAGTTAGTTAGTTAGTTAGTTAGTTAGTCAGTCAGTTAGTTAGTTAGTTAGTTAGTTAGTCAGTCAGTTAGTTAGTTAGTTAGTTAGTTAGTTAGTTAGTTAGTTAGTCAGTTAGTTAGTTAGTTAGTTAGTCAGTTAGTTAGTTAGTTAGTTAGTTAGTTAGTTAGTTAGTTAGTCAGTTAGTTAGTTAGTTAGTTAGTTAGTTAGTTAGTCAGTTAGTTAGTTAGTTAGTTAGTTAGTTAGTCAGTAAGTTAGTTAGCTAGTTAGTTAGTTAGTTAGTTAGTCAGTTAGTTAGTTAGTTAGTTAGTTAGTTAGTTAGTTAGTCAGTTAGTTAGTTAGTTAGTTAGTTAGTTAGTTAGTTAGTTAGTTAGTTAGTTAGTTAGTTAGTTAGTTAGTTAGTTAGTTAGTTAGCTAGTTAGTTAGTTAGTTAGTTAGTCAGTTAGTTAGTTAGTTAGTTAGTTAGTTAGTTAGTTAGTTAGTTAGTCAGTTAGTTAGTTAGTTAGTTAGTTAGTTAGTTAGTTAGTTAGTTAGTTAGTTAGTTAGTTAGTCAGCTAACCAGCCCTCTCCCCGCCAGCTGCCGGACATCAGCCAGCGTCACCTGCTGCCCCAATCGGCCTATCAATACAACCTGCGCGAGCTCAGCCTCATCGCCAGCGGCGAGGCCGACCAGCTGATGCTGGAGCTCAGCCGGATGCACAAAGCGGTGGCCAGTCACGTGACAGCCTGTCTGGACTGCACGCCGCGCGTCTGCCCAACCTGTCTCGACCTCCGGCGTCGGGTGCATCGGTTCAACGAGTTCGCGGTGCACTGCCTCGGCTGCCGGAGCGTCTATCACGCGTGAGTTTCTGGCGGGCGCGGCTTGTTTGAAGTCGGCAGTTGTCTGTAATTATTGCGGGGCCGATGGATAATGACAGACACAAATGATTTTCCCCATTCATTATTCAAACAGCTTTGCCTCTTATGACGCGTGTCTCTGTGTCTCGCAGCTTTCAGATCGTGCTCATGTCTTTGAGCAAGGGAAAATCTTTCCGGATACAGAAAATAAAAAATGCTGTAACGAATAGTAATTGGGATAGAAAGATAGATAGATAGATAGATAGATAGATAGATAGATAGATAGATAGATAGATAGATAGATAGATAGATAGATAGATAGATAGATAAATAGATAAATAGATAGATCGATAGATAGATAGATAGATAAGCCCGCAGGCATCACAAAGCTCCAACCGCACACCCACAGCACTTGCCGGGCGGCCGCAGCTGTGTGCAGGGTCTGCCTCTGCCAGAATGAAATCCGCCGGTTGCACAGACGCGCCGGCATCTCAGTTGACAGCCAGCAGCATCGTCAGTCGCAGAGTCAAACGCCAGCTGTCACCATGGCAACCATCGGGAACAGAGACGACGCTCAATTATTAAGCATCTACGAGGCTGGCAGGTCGTGCCGTGAGCAGTGCTCACTGCTGCAGCGGCTGCTCAGCCTGGCGCCCAGCTGCTGTGAGCCGCCTCAGCCTCCGGCGCCCCTGCTGCACCCACAGCAGCAGCAGCAGCAGCAGCAGACGCATCTGGCCAACATGCAGGCAAAGAAACTTCAACAGTTCAGCTCAGAAGATGACGAAGTCGAGAACCACCAGAAGAACTCTGCAGGCGAGCAGCGGTGCCGAACGAAATGATTGATGACTGTGACGTCATTGCTGCTTGAGCAGGAGACTCAAGTTTGTAAATTTGTATTAAAATGGAACCAATATAGGCTCAAGTACCGCATATTCCCCTCCAGTTCCAGTTTCAATTCCGAACTGCCTGTTGTATTTTTTATTCGATAATCGAGTCAGTTTTGCCCTTTTGCAAAAAAATGCTCAAGTTTGCGAACTATTTTTCGGGCGAAAAGATGCGAATAATATCGATTTTTATTTAACATTTTTATTTCTTTTATCAGCACCATCAAATTGCGACTTTGTACAGAGGCACTGAATTACAGGTGATCGCTGCAATCAATTACTAATATGCATACTTTTCCGGAATATTTCGCTATTTTTCCTGAAAACCTGCTCAAATATTTAATGTCATATATTGGTGCCGCATACTACTCATCCGAGAATAGCTAGTAGTATGCAGATAAATTCGTACAATAAAGTTTTTTCCCGAAAGTTGTAAATAGATTTTCCATAGAAAAATAAACAATGTATCAAATTCAGGACAGCTTTTTGTCCTTTCGTTGTCGTAAACTAACTTTTGAATTAACTTGTCTGTCTGTCTGTCTGTCTGTCTGTCTGTCTGTCTGCCTGTCTGTCTGTCTGCCTGTCTGTCTGTCTGCCTGTCTGTCTGTCTGTCTGCCTGTCTGTCTGTCTGTCTTAGTGTCTGTCTGTCTCTCTGTCTGTCTTAGTGTCTGTCTGTCTGTCTGTCTTAGTGTCTGTCAGTCAGTCTGTCTGTCTGTCAGTCAGTCTGTCTGTCTGTCTGTCAGTCTGTCTGTCTGTCTGTCTGTCTGTCTGTCTGTCTGTCTGTCTGTCTGTCTGTCTGTCTGTCTGTCTGTCTGTGTCTGTCTGTCTGTCTGTCTGTCTGTCTGTCTGTCTGTCTGTCTGTCTGTCTGTCTGTCTGTCTGTCTGTCTGTCTGTCTGTCTGTCTGTCTGTCTGTCTGTCTGTCTGTCTGTCTGTCTGTCTCAGTCTGTCTCTGTCTCAAGTCATGGCGGACTGGGGGCTGAGCCCGATGGCCTGCAAGTCAGTCAAAAACGTGTCATTTAGCGTCACAGTTCCGCCTTGGCCACGGCGCAGGCGCTCAGTGGGCTGATGCAGGAGAGCCAGCGCCAGAGGATTTTGCTCGCCGCGGCCGTGGCTTCTTAGGCAGTGGCCAAGTAACATCTGACGGCGTTTACGGATAGTGCAGCTGAGCGCGGGAACACCAGCGCGAGTCATCAGGTCCCTGGTCGGCACAGTATCAGGGTAGTGCACGCCCAGGGCATAGTGGAGCAGCGACCTGTAGTGAACATATAGGGCTTGCTGTCGCGTCGCAGTCATTGGCACAGCCTCCATGCCATATAGGAGAATCGGCTCAACGGCAGTGCGGAAAAGGCGCATCTTTAGGCCGTCGCGAGCGGTTGAATTGAAGACGCTCCTGAGCATGCGTGGTGGATTCAGACCAGGCAGGTCAACAACTGAGCAGGTTGCAACCATCCGCTGCATCATCGAAGCCTGTAAGATGCACCAGCGTTCCACTCTCAATTGATTTTGTCGACTTCCGCAAAGCGTTCGACTCAGTTGACGGACCTGCACTCCCATGGATTCTGTCCTACTGGCGTTCCTTCCAAACTTGTAGCTGCTGTGATGGACTTGTGCAGCGATTCAGCACAACTTCCGGCGTCCTTCAGGGCGACACGCTGGCTCCACTACTCTTCATTGTTGTGGTAGACTATGTTCTTCGCCGATGCCTGCGTGAAGATGATGGCTATGTGCTGGTCTCACGTCGAAGCTCCCGACATCCCGCCGTCTCGCTGCCTGCTCTCGCCTATGCTGACGACATTGCCCTTCTGTGTCGCGATCCGGCTGCTGCCCAACGGGCTCTGTCTAGACTCTACACTCGAGTTGAGGGCACTCGAGTTGGCTTGGTGATCAACGCATCCAAGACTGAGGTGCTCCACGTGGGCACTGCAACTACCCCTGCGCTAGCTCTTCCAAACGGAGAAGTCGTCAAGGTGTGCGAGGACTTCCGCTACCTCGGCTCCCTTGTCTTGCGCCCCGACACCATTGTCTCTGACAGGAGGACTCAGGCCACGCTAAATGGATCGGTTTATACGTCGTGCGCAACATGGCGCAACAGGACCAGTCGATAAACTGTTGCCTTGGAGTAGGGTTGGGCTCGGAGAAGCTGGAGAGAGCTGGGAGGAGAGAGGCCGACCGATGATTCTCAGTTGGGCTGTCAAAAACTATAAATACTGTCCAACTACCTGCACTGCAAGCAAATGCACCGCAGTCAATATATTTTTACCTTACTTAGCCCCCTTACTTACTTACTTATTTTAATTTTTATAGCCTTGAGCCCCATCAGAGCATAGCGCAGCGTACAGCTGAATAATTCATTAAAAAGACGTCACCTGTCTATCCCCCCCAGAGACAAATCCCACAGCCAACTGTGCCCTTCTATTTCCCTAATCGCGGGAATCGCGGAGAATTGTCTGGCGGTCTCGAAACAATGAAGGTGATGCTGCGTTTCGAAGAAAAAAGCAACGATCAGAAGCAAGAGGAGCAAGAGAGCTTCGTAAAGTGTAGACTCTCCAAAAGAACGCAAGGACGAGTGGTTGAAGCATGTAATCGAGAGCACACTACTGTAACAGATGAAAGAAGAAGGGCATTAATATGCAAGACATCAGGAACGAGTTAGGCCTAGCATCAGTGAGAGTGAAGATCGAACGAGCACATTTCATTCGTATCGGTCACGTGTTACGCATGCCAGACGAGAGGCAGCCTAAGAAAGCAGTACTAGGCTGGTGCAAGAAACCGGAGGGAATCAGGAGCACCCGAAGAAGTGGAAATCCATTGTGGAAACGAGAACGAAAGAGATGCAAGAATGGGAGAGGAGTCGAGCTAAGGGGATCGAAGGCGAAAGGGACAGCAATCCGCTACAGAGTCCCATCCACCAGAAGAAACGGAGGAGAAGCCAGAAGCGAAACCTAGAGAGAGAAAGAAAGAGAAAGAAGAGAGAACGGACTTCAAATGCGAATATGAAGGGTGTGAGAAAATCTGTAGGAGCAAAGCAGGACTCACAATACATGGCAAAAAGAATACACCGCGTCAAGGGCATGCAGGTACAATTCGAATGTAGCAAATGCAGCAAAACCTTTGCACAAGAAGCAACGATAAAAAATCATAGAAAGAGCTGTAGAGGAGAACCGGAAGACAGTGGGAAGACGGCGTGCGAGAAGTGCGGGAAGAGAGTAAGGACGTCCAACCTAAACAGGCACCGGAAGTAGCGCAGGAAACGCAGACCACTCCACCAAGGAAGTATCGAGCGAAAACAAAGAGCTGCGATTTATGAGTGCGGAAAGAACCTATCGGCAACCAACATGACGAGACACTAGAGGACATGCGGAGGGCCCTGAGGGAGCCAAGCCGAAAAGCGAGAACGGCAATCAGAGAAAGAAGAAAAAGAAGAAGAAGAAGAAAAAGAAGAAAAAAGAAGAAGAAGAAAAAGAAGAAAAAGAAAAAGAAGAAAAAGAAAAAGAAAAAGAAGAAGAAGAAAAAAAAGAAGAAGAAAAAGAAGAAGAAGAATATGATGATGATGATGATGAGGCCGCTGGCGAAGGCTGGTGAGTCATGATCCGCTTGCTCATGCTGCACCTACCTTCTAGCGGTAGCAAGCGTAGACCGCACGCCTCGGCTGTGCGGAAACAAAAAGGGAGCAGCAAATGCAAAGGAGGCCAAAACCGATGTAGAGATCTGCTGCGGCTGATTCACTCTAACATCAAAATGACAAGATACATCGGCACATCTGGAGCAGTAAAACGCAACAGCCCCTACGCGAGATGGAAGAACGGGGAGTGAACATGTTCGAAGTACGTGGACAACTACAAGTAAGGAGCATCGAAAGTAAAATAGAAATCAGAACGCTGGAAAGGATCGGCCACCTGCTCCGCATGGAGAACTCCCGGATCACGAAGCAGGTGACTCTGGGCTGGCCAAAGAGAAGATTACCAAGGACGACAGCGAGAAAGCGCAAACAAACAACCATCGACTACTGGCGAAAAGTAATACGAAAAGCTGGATACGAACCGGACGACATCGAGCAGATCGCAAGGGACCGAGGATCTTGGAAAACGGCAGTCAAGGCAAGAGTGGAGCACATAACAAAATGGGAAGAGACGAAAGCAATGAACAAGAACACAGTTATGCCAAAGGACCAAACAGGACGTCAAACAGAGGACAGATACTGCATCATCTGCAACAGAGAGTTCAAGACTCACACGGGACTGAAGATTCACAACACCAGGATGCATCGAGAACAGAGACAAGAGGAGAAGAAGTGCCCAAGATGCGGAGACATCCTAATTAACAAGGCCAGCGAAACGAACCACCTGAAGATCTGCAAAGGCGCCCCGAAAGGGACTTGCCCGTACTGTCTCCAGCCCAGGAGCACAGTACAATGGCCTACAAACAGGGTACCAACAAGAGGAAGAGAGCCAAGACGCCGACACGACGGACAGGCCTGAACCAACCGACGTACCGAGAGGAGCCAAGATTGCTTGCCCAGGTTGCAACAAGAGCATCTCAAAAACAAATATAGCAAGACACCGAAAAGTCTGCACCGCGGAACCGACTCAAAGCCAATGAGAGGCATGCCTCTTAGGAGGTCGAATGGCTTGACAAGACAAGACAAGATGAGTCACGATCCCACAGGCAAAAAACTGTGGGTCCTTTGCCTCCTGCTCGAGTCCTCGAATATTTTTGGACCAGCTGTTGATGGAGCCCCAGTTACAGCTGGCTGACTCAACAATGCCGCAGTGCACGCTGCTGGGGTTGGTGGGCAGACAGCAGCGAATGCAGCCACCAATTTATTATTCCAAAGTTTCGAGGCCTTATTCTGCCTCATCAGGCCTGACTCTTCAGCCTCAATTTCAGATTCTCTATCTTGACTTACTTGACTCAGCTGCAGGGGGCTCCGTGCGTCCGGAAACAGCGAGGAGGCGTTGCCGCCCATTTCGCTAACTGCAGTCCGAAGTGTTTTATCATTTTAATTGTCATTGCCTTGAGCCCCGTCGGCAGGCAGCGGCTGAATAATTTATTACAAATGATTGCTGCCCCAGAAAGCAACTAGCCGCTGTGTCGCCATGCGTCCAGTTCTCTACTTCCAACATCACCTGTTCACCCCTGTCCCCGGAGACAAATGCCCGTCTCTTCATCTGCACCCCACTTCATCTTGGATATTAAAGCCGCAGATGCCTCAGCAGTCAATTTGCCATTCTAGACCAATTCAAGCCCTTCACAATGTCTGCTTTTATCCAAGCTCAGCTGCTAGGGGGCCGTAGCCCAGCGGTAGCCCAGCGGTAGCGCAGCTGCTCTGGTGTGCCGCGACCCAGGCTCGATTCCAAGTGCAGCCACATTAATTTGGGGCTGGATTGGAATCTTGGCTCGGCTCGCTTGTGCAATTAACGGCCTTGAGAGCCAACCCCCCAAGGCGCAGTGAAGTGTACATGCCTAACAATTGATAAAGTTAGGGCCGCTGTACACTCCTGTGTGAGTGTGTGCCTGCGTAACGTATCCGCGCGCTTGTATGCCTGCTCAGGGGAGTCGGCGGAATGGGCAGTAATGCCTCTCGCCGGTTGTGTGCCAATGACGCTTAAATTGCGCCAAGGTGCACACAACCCCCCTGCCTCTAAAAAATAAAAAAAAAAGCTCAGCTGCTGGCTCTGCTGCTCCTGCTGCCGAGTCTGGCCGCGGGTTGTCCATAGAACTTCACCTTGCAGTACGGATTCTGCCTACATGTGAGGCCAGCAAACACTATTGAGAACTTGAGCTGGTGCGAAGCACAGTGAGCAACCTGATCTGGCGCCACTGATCTCGCCGGTGTCACACAGTGAACGATATTTTTTAGGCTTCACCGACATGCTGAAGGAGGCTGGCACGTCTCGCAGAGGCTGGATGAGTATCGATGGCGAGCTGCTGTCTGGCCGACCCGACAGTCTTAATGCCGAAGATGACTGCCTGAGCATCATCAATAGCAAGATCCATCCCCTGCTGTAGCTGTCGGACGCGGTGTGCACCAGCAACTACGGCTTCATCTGCGAGCCGGCCGTGCTGTAGGCCTGCCCGACAGTCCAGCCGCTGCACGTCTCGCCGTTCTGCTGCCGCGGCGAGGAGGTCACAGCCAGGAACCGGATCCACTGCGTGTCCCTGTGCGCCGCCAACCGCGCGTGCAGGGCCGTCCTGTTCAACAGGGCCACCCGCGCCTGCCGCCAGGTTCTGTACGGAGACGCCGCCGTGGAGGCCGCCATCGAGACCGACGCCAACTGGCAGAAGTTCGTCCGCTGATGCGCGAACCACGGTGCACGACTGGGGAGCACGGAGTATTCGATAACACATTGCCTTCTCAACAGTGCCTTGACGTGTTTTCTGCTTTTGTCCTTTAATTATTCTGCTTAGGATTTCAAACTGTTGGCTATTTTATTCTCGTTGTTTATTAAGTTGGAAACCGTGTTGACAGAGCCCTGTCCGTAACCATGACAGAGCACCCCCCGTAACCATGGTGACAGAGCCGTCTCCGTAACCATGACAGAGCACCCCCCGTAACCATGGTGACAGAGCCGTCTCCATAACCATGACAGAGCACCCCCCGTAACCATGGTGACAGAGCCGTCTCCATAACCAAGACAGAGCACTCCCCGTAACCATGGTGACAGAGCCCTGTCCATAACAATGACAGAACACTCCCCGTAACCATGGTGACAGAGCACTCCCTGAAACCATGGTGAAAAAATACACAGTGTTTAGCTACTCCATCTCTCTATCCAATTAGGAGCACTTTTTATTTTTGCGAAAATGACACAATGTACTTGTAAAAAAGCAAAGTTAAGTTTGATATCTTTCGGCACGGCTGGTGCACGCTACTATTAGTAAAAATCAGTTTTTCTTTTGAATCGCCGATTCTCAATTGCCAGTGCTGTCACTGGCGCAATCTGAAGGAATTGCAATCAAAAAAGGTATCATAAATAGTTAAAAAAATAGTGCACTTGATACTTTCCCTGCCATTTCTCTCCCCTATCCGCCCCATCCTTCCCCTTATCCGCCCCATCCTCCTCCTATCCGCCTTATCCTTCTACTATCCGCCTTATCCTTCTACTATCCGCCTTATCCTTCTACTATCCGCCTTATCCTCCCCCTATCCGCCCCATCCTCCCCCTATTCGCCCCATCTTCCCCCTATTCGCCCCATCCTCCCCCTATTCGCCCCTTCCGCTCCCATTCCCTTTCCTTCCCCTTTATCTGCCCATGTCTCTGCCATCAGCTCTTTTTCTACCGTCCGCCTTCCTCCTTCCACCTTCCTCATCCTCTTTCGCCTCTCCCCATCCGCCCCTCCCCCTCACTTTCTTCTGCCACGGTCCCCGGCCTTCCCAGCCAGCAGCGAGGGCAGGCTGGTCCTCCGGCCGGCCGCCGCCACCGGGGTCAGAGCGGCAGCGCGGGCAGCCCACGGTTTTCCCGTCCCGGTCAGGCCGCCTTCAAGACTCAGCTGGACCGCGGTCGGCTGCCGGCTGGAACTCGCCGAGTTCCCCGCCGACTCGGCAGCCGTTGACGGCTTGGTGGCGCCGTCGCCGCCACTGCCGCTGTCGGTGGTGACAGTCTTTCTCGAGCTCCGCGTTGGCAGCCTGGACTCGGTGCGGCAGATGCTGCATGCGGCCGGCAGCGACTCCTGCTGGAGGTTGGTGGGTATTGGCTGCTCTGATGGAAATCTTTTATTGCGCAAAGTATTTCTGTTTCTCATTCATTTATTTTCTCTTTCTCTCTCTCCCTCACTCTACTTCACTTCTCCCTCCCTCTACTCCCCTTCTCCCTCACTCTACTCCCCTTCTCCCTCACTCTACTCCCCTTCTCCCTCACTCTACTCCCCTTCTCCCTCACTCTACTCCCCTTTTCCCTCACTCTACTCCCCTTCTCCCTCACTCTACTCCCCTTCTCCCTCACTCTACTCCCCTTCTCCCTCACTCTACTCCCCTTCTCCCTCACTCTACTCCCCTTCTCCCTCACTCTACTCCCCTTCTCCCTCACTCTACTCCCCTTCTCCCTCACTCTACTCCCCTTCTCCCTTCCTCTACTCCCCTATAATTATGCTCAAGTCTCTCTATCTCAGCCGAGTTTCGGCAGTAAAATTCTACCCAATTAACTCAGTCGAGCCTCACCACAAAATACTCGTCCCGGTTGGCCACCGAGGATTGGATAATGTCGGTCACGAGTTCGCGCTCTCTAGGCGAAGCGGCCATCAGCCAGGCCTGCACAGCGGCTCGGTCCTGAGTCTGCAGGATGCGGCACAGCATGCTTATCACGGAGCCCTGCAGCAGCTCCAGCTTGCCGATGGCAGATGTCGCTGCAGCGTCGCCACCGGCCACCAGGCGGCCCGTCAGCGGACTGTACAGTCGCTGCGCCTCCTTGGCCAGATGGGGATTTGCAGGTGGGCCTGAGATTTGCAGTTTGATGAGGGAGGAGACTGGATGAGTTTTTATGTTGAAATAAGGAGGGAATACATAATTCCCTCATTTTACTGAGGGAATACCCCATGTCACTAAGGGAATACCCCATGTCACCAAGGGAATACCCCATGTCACTAAGGGAATACCCCATGTCACTAAGGGAATACCCCATGTCACTAAGGGAATACCCCATGTCACTAAGGGAATACCCCATGTCACTAAGGGAATACCCAGGTCACTAAGGGAATACCCCATGTTACTGAGGGATCCGCACACTCCAAAATGTTCAGAATTCAGAACACGCAGTGTATAATCCAAGCAACTGCTTGTATAGGCTCTTATTAGAATGATGCCATACATTATCTTCGGTATTCACATTAGCTTCACAACATCGGAAATCCTATATTGACGAGAAACTATCCACAATATACCTAGTGATTTCCATTTTTCCATCCATCCCATGTACTTTCAAATCTATAAAATACTTGTTTTTTAACCCTATTTTCATAAGTCAGTCAAAAATCAGCGACAAAAACCAAGCAAATTGTTTTATCAACAAGTGGTATATTTTGAACAAAAACAACGAATCATTACTAATCAGAAATCAAACGAAAGAAACGACTTCAGTAACAGCATGAAGTTCGCATTGACATCAAAAGCCAATTCAAAGCGCTCAGTAATCAGCGCGGAGTTCATTGTTGTCGCCGAAGTTCCAGTCGTAACTGTTGAGATTGGCGCTACCGACTTCCTGCTGTTCTTGTTGCTCCTGCTTCTGGTCGCTGCTGTCGCTGAAGGCATTGTCGAAAGTGTTGTACTGCTTGCTGACTTCGGCACCGCTCGTGCCGTCCTTCTTGTTGGCATTGAAGGAACTCTCAGAGTCTGAGCCCTGCTGACTGTTTGTCTTGTACTCAATGTAGTTGCTGTCTTTGTTCTCGCTGCTGGCTGACTGGAAGTCGGTGTTGGCTGCCTTCCAGTTGTCGTTGCTTTCAGTACCGGTGTTGGCTGCCTTCCAGTTGTCGTTGCTTTCAGTACCGGTGTTGGCTGCCTTCCAGTTGTCGTTGCTTTCAGTACCGGTGTTGGCTGCCTTCCAGTTGTCGTTGCTTTCAGTACCGGTGTTGGCTGCCTTCCAGTTGTCGTTGCTTTCAGTACCGGTGTTGGCTGCCTTCCAGTTGTCGTTGCTTTCAGTACCGGTGTTGGCTGCCTTCCAGTTGTCGTTGCTTTCAGTACCGGTGTTGGCTGCCTTCCAGTTGTCATTGCCTTCAGTACCGGTGTTGGCTGCCTTCCAGTTGTCGTTGCCTTCAGTACCGGTGTTGGCTGCCTTCCAGTTGTCGTTGCCTTCAGTACCGGTGTTGGCTGCCTTCCAGTTGTCGTTGCTTTCAGTACCGGTGTTGGCTGCCTTCCAGTTGTCGTTGCCTTCAGTACCGGTGTTGGCTGCCTTCCAGTTGTCGTTGCCTTCAGTACCGGTGTTGGCTGCCTTCCAGTTGTCATTGCCTTCAGTACCGGTGTTGGCTGCCTTCCAGTTGTCGTTGCCTTCAGTACCGGTGTTGGCTGCCTTCCAGTTGTCGTTGCCTTCAGTACCGGTGTTGGCTGCCTTCCAGTTGTCGTTGCTGCTTTCAGAACCGGTGTTGGCTGCCTTCGAGTTGTCGTTGCCTTCAGTACCGGTGTTGGCTGCCTTCCAGTTGTCGTTGCTTTCAGTACCGGTGTTGGCTGCCTTCCAGTTGTCGTTGCTTTCAGTACCGGTGTTGGCTGCCTTCCAGTTGTCGTTGCTTTCAGTACCGGTGTTGGCTGCCTTCCAGATGTCGTTGCTTTCAGTACCGGTGTTGGCTGCCTTCCAGTTGTCGTTGCCTTCAGTACCGGTGTTGGCTGCCTTCCAGTTGTCGTTGCCTTCAGTACCGGTGTTGGCTGCCTTCCAGTTGTCGTTGCTTTCAGTACCGGTGTTGGCTGCCTTCCAGTTGTCGTTGCCTTCAGAACCGGTGTTGGCTGCCTTCCAGTTGTCGCTGCCTTCAGTACCGGTGTTGGCTGCCTTCCAGTTGTCGTTGCTGCTTTCAGAACCGGTGTTGGCTGCCTTCCAGTTGTCGTTGCTTTCAGTACCGGTGTTGGCTGCCTTCGAGTTGTCGTTGCCTTCAGTACCGGTGTTGGCTGCCTTCCAGTTGTCGTTGCTGCTTTCAGTACCGGTGTTGGCTGCCTTCCAGTTGTCGTTGCTTTCAGTACCGGTGTTGGCTGCCTTCAAGTTGTCGTTGCCTTCAGTACCGGTGTTGGCTGCCTTCCAGTTGTCGTTGCCTTCAGTACCGGTGTTGGCTGCCTTCCAGTTGTCGTTGCCTTCAGTACCGGTGTTGGCTGCCTTCCAGTTGTCGTTGCTTTCAGTACCGGTGTTGGCTGCCTTCCAGTTGTCGCTGCCTTCAGAACCGGTGTTGGCTGCCTTCCAGTTGTCGCTGCCTTCAGTACCGGTGTTGGCTGCCTTCCAGTTGTCGCTGCCTTCAGAACCGGTGTTGGCTGCCTTCCAGTTGTCGCTGCCTTCAGTACCGGTGTTGGCTGCCTTCCAGTTGTCGTTGCTACTTTCAGAACCGGTGTTGGCTGCCTTCCACATACTCTTTCCGTTGCTGTCAGCACCAGTTTTTGCCACTTTCCTGTCGTCGTCCTTGCTGCCAGCCCCGGTTTTGGGCACTTTCCAGTCGTCGTCCTTGCTGCCAGGATTGGTTTTGGGCACTTTCCAGTCGTCATCCTTGCTACCAGCATTGTTTTTGGGCACTTTCCAGTCGTCATCCTTGGTACCAGTGTTTTCCTTACTGCCAGCACCGGTTTTGGACACTTTCCAATCTTCTTCCTTGGTACCGGCGTTTTCCTTGTTGCCAGCAACGGTTTTGGGCACTTTCCAGTCGTCGTCCTTGTTACCAGCACCGCTTTTGGGCACTTTCCAGTCGTCGTCCTTTTTAGCAGCACCGGTTTCGGACACTTTCCAGTCGTCGTCCTTGCTACCAGCACCGCTTTTGGGCACTTTCCAGTCGTCGTCCTTGCTGCCAGGATTGGTTTTGGGCACTTTCCAGTCGTCATCCTTGCTACCAGCATTGTTTTTGGGCACTTTCCAGTCGTCATCCTTGGTACCAGTGTTTTCCTTACTGCCAGCACCGGTTTTGGACACTTTCCAATCTTCTTCCTTGGTACCGGCGTTTTCCTTGTTGCCAGCAACGGTTTTGGACACTTTCCAGTCGTCGTCCTTGTTACCAGCACCGCTTTTGGGCACTTTCCAGTCGTCGTCCTTGCTGCCAGGATTGGTTTTGGGCACTTTCCAGTCGTCGTCCTTGCTACCAGCACCGCTTTTGGACACTTTCCAGTCGTCGTCCTTGATGCCAGGATTGGTTTTGGGCACTTTCCAGTCGTCGTTCTTGCTGCCAGCATTGGTTTTGGACACTTTCCAGTCGTCGTCCTTGCTACCAGCACCGCTTTTGGACACTTTCCAGTCGTCGTCCTTGCTGCCAGAATTGGTTTTGGGCACTTTCCAGTCGTCGTTCTTGCTGCCAGCATTGGTTTTGGACACTTTCCAGTCGTCGTCCTTGCTACCAGCACCGCTTTTGGACACATTCCAGTCGTCGTCCTTGCTGCCAGAATTGGTTTTGGGCACTTTCCAGTCGTCGTTCTTGCTGCCAGCATTGGTTTTGGACACTTTCCAGTCGTCGTTCTTGCTGCCAGCATTGGTTTTGGACACTTTCCAGTCGTCGTCCTTGCTACCAGCACCGCTTTTGGGCACTTTCCAGTCGTCGTCCTTTTTAGCAGCACCGGTTTTTGACACTTTCCAGTCGTCGTCCTTGCTACCAGCACCGCTTTTGGACACTTTCCAGTCGTCGTTCTTTTTAGCAGCACCGGTTTTTGACACTTTCCAGTCGTCGTCCTTGCTGCCAGGATTGGTATTGGGCACTTTATAGTCGTCGTCCTTGCTGCCAGCATTGGTTTTGGACACTTTCCAGTCGTCGTCCTTGCTACCAGGATTGGTTTTGGGCACTTTCCAGTCGTCGTCTTTGCTACCAGCATTGTTTTTGGACACTTTCCAGTCGCCTTCTTTGGTACCAGTGTTTTCCTTACTGCCAGCACCGGTTTCGGACACTTTCCAGTCGTTGTCCTTGCTACCAGGATTGGTTTTGGAAACTTTCCAGTCGTCGTCCTTTTTAGCAGCACTGGTTTTTGACACTTTCCAGTCTTCTCCCTTGCTACCCGTGTTTTCCTTGTTGCCAGCACCGCTTTTGGGCACTTTCCAATCGTCGTTCTTGCTTCCAGCATTGTTTTTGGGCACTTTCCAGTCGTCGTCTTTGGTACCAGTGTTTTCCTTACCGCCAGCACCGGTTTTGGACACTTTCCAGTCTTCTTCCTTGGTACCAGTGTTTTCCTTGTTGCCAGCAACGGTTTTGGACACTTTCGAGTCTTCATCCTTGGTACCAGTGTTTTCGTTGTTGCCAGCAGCGGTTTTGGACACTTTCCAGTCGTCGTCCTTGCTGCCAGCACCAGTTTCGGACACTTTCCAGTCGTCGTCACTGCTGTTGTTACCGGTGTCAGTTCCGAAGGGAGGGGCTGCCAGCGTCAATGAGGCCCAAAGAGCCAACGCAATCAACAACGGATGCAGTCGAGCTGACATTTTTGACAATTCGATAAGTCAATTAGATTGGCAATCGGTATTGAAATACACACGATGGTTGAAGACGCATGAGTTTATATTGTGCAGTGTACCCACCCCTAATTATTTAGAATGATAATTTGAAAATTACCCTTGCAAACCCTTGTGCTAATGCAACAGTCTGGGTTGGGGGTGGGGGTTGGGGGTTGGGGTGGAGGTTCAATGGGAGAGGGTCTGAGAGAGGTCCGGCTGTCCGACCAATCAGACAGCTTCTCCATTTCCATTGTACACCGAGGCTAGCAGACCACCCCAAGCCCAATTATAAATAATCGATCGTTTCATTGAAACGAAACTTTGTCAAGTCGGACTCTCACAGAACTATTCTGATTTACCGTTTGAAACCAGCATTGTACACTGTTAAAAATATGTACATAATTATTATGATGCTACTTTCATTCAATTTGTTGTTAGATTTTACAAACTGAAGTACCTATAGAGAGAAAAACAATCCACTGTATAAAAATCCTTTGTCTCTAGGTATCTATCTATACTCAGAAACATTGAAAAGTCGCCACCCTTTGTCCCAGTGAGCATGAGTGCCTTTCGACCAGTGTCTATCACCTGGCCAGCCATTTTGATATTAAAAAAATGCTTGAAAAAAAACAATTAAAACCGGGTGGAAGCTTCAATTCACCCAATCTTTACCCTCCGCTCTTCCCAATTCTCTTTCTTCTTAATACTAAAAGTGGTGCGTTGTTTGTCTGTGTGATACATATCTCCTCCTAGACGACTTGCAAGTCAGCGTCGAAACTTATATGGGAAAACTGCAAATTTTCCGAGGATGGCAGTGGGCTATTTCAATTTTTTATTTTTGCATTTTAAGATCCCGAAAAAAGCAAAAAACTGCAATATTGACCTTTGATAATCTTATTTGTCCCCTCTTTCTGCTTGGAGCTGAAAACTTGCATGAATTTTGAGCGATTGCGCCATAACTTTCTCCTATCTCTGCAGTGTATTTTCTCTCCAGTGGGGGTGCTTGCGTTCTCAGTGGCGGCGTGTGTACACTTGGACCTTGGCGCACGGGCTGACTGTATAGACAATTGCGCAACGATATGTGCTCTGATTTTCAATTAGGCAGCCCGGTGTATTTTTTGCACACTGAAATTCAATGCATCAACTTGCGAGCCTTTTTAGCAGGCAGGTGAACGTACACTCGATACTTCAATGCTTTAAATCGGGACATTTCAAACGCAAACTGTTCCTCGAGTTCTAAACTTTAAAAGAATATACTTATATTGCTGGAAAGGTCTCGCAACACTGAGTTCGGGGATATAAGTTGTTTGTTTTAAATGTGAAAAGAAAAAACACAGCGATCGAAAACAATTTCCATACTTTTTACTTTCTGGAAATATTGTACTCATTTTGGGGTTCAATGGGGGTTCGACCAACCCCCCAACAGTTGGTGGGAGGGGGGGGGCGGTTCAACTTTTAATTGCCACTGCGGAAGGGGGTCAGTCGCTGTGTATTGGACGGTTGATTTAGATTGCGCAATCATTTCGTTAACTTTACCTGAGCCTGATACTGACTGAATGAGAAAACGGTTGCGCAATAAATTGATTCAATTAATTCATATTTTTATCGGCGCCTTTCAACACGCAGCTCTGTGCAGCTCTAACCCTAACCCTAACTAATGAATCCTGAGAGTTGAGTTCTGTTTGACGGAGAAAATTTCGATTGGGTCCAGTTTCGCGGAGAGGATTTCTGTTTCGCGGAGAGGATTTCGATGGTGTTCAGTTTCACGGAGAGGATTTTAATGGATTTGGAGAACAGTTAGATGATGGGATTCAGCTGATAGAGATCAGGGAATGGAATTCCGGTGATGGGAGTTCTTCCCCTTTCTCCTCCAGAGGAGGAGTTGGCCTCGTCCTAATACTAAAGTTGGTGCGATGATTGTTTGTTTGTTTGTCTGTTTGTTTGTGTGTTGCATAACTCCTCCTAGAATACTTGCAAGTCAGCGTTGAAACTTATATGGGGAAACTGCAAATTTTCCGGGGACTGCAGTGGGCTATTTCAATTTTTTATTTTCACATTTTAAGATCCCTAAAAAAGCAGAAAACTGATTTCCTAACCTTCTCTGGACACTTTTTCTGCTCGGAGCCGAAAATTTGCATGATTTTGAGCGATTGCGCCACAACTTTCTCCTATCTCTGTAGTGTATTTTCTCGCCAGTGGGGTTGGTCGCGTTCTCAGTGGCAGCGTGTGTACAAGCGGACCCCGGCTGAAAAAATGAACTGTGTGTATTTCGTGGGGTGGTGGGTAAGTAAGCGCAATTATATGGCTATTGTGCTGAGATTCAATTGGTTTTATTATCAGCACCTTTCAATTGACTGCCCTGTGCATTGGTTAGACAGTGAAATTCAATGAATAAACTTGCGGGCCTCTTTAGCAGGCAGTGAACGTATGAACGTACACTCAATATTGCAATGCTATAAATCGGCAAATTTCAAACTCAGACTGTTGCTGGAGTTTTTAACTTTGAGAGGAGAGACTTATATTGCTGGAAAGAACTTGCAACGCTGAGTTCGGGGATATAAATTGTTTGCTTTAAATATGAAAACTAAAAGCGCGGGATTCAAAAAACGATTTCCATACTTTTAACTTCCTGCAAAGATTGTAGGAAGATTTTAGTTGAGGGGTTGAGTTAAATTTAATGATTCCCCGGAACGAGGGGGTTGGGCTTGGACTGAGTGTACATAGCTGTTTTAAAAAGATAGAACTGTGCCGAGATTCAATTGGTTTTATTATCGGCCCTGTGTATTAGCTGGGCAGTGAAATTCAATGAATTGCGAGCTTCTCTAGCAAGCAGTCGGGAAATCGGTAAATTTCAAACGCTAACTGTTCCTCGAGTTTTAAACTTTGAGAGGAGAAACTTATATTGCTGGAAAGATCTTGCAACGCTGAGTTCGGGAATATAAGTTGTTTGCTTTAAATATGAAAAGAAAATGCACAGCATTTGAAAAACTATGTCCATACTTTTAACTTTCTGCAAAAATTGTACTCAGTTTTGCGAGACGTAATAGATAAAGTTGGGGGAGGGTTCAACTTCTCACTGCTGCTGTGTATTGGAGGGTTGATTTAGATTGCGCAATGTTTTTGTTAACTTTAACTGAGACTGATACTGACTGACTGTGAAATCGGTTGCGCAATGAATTGATTCAATTAGTTCAATATTTTTATCAGTGCCTTTTAACACGAAGCTGTGCGTATAGTTCTAACCCTAACCCTAACCCTAACCCTAACCAATGAATCCGGAGAGTTGAGTTGTTTGACGGAAAAAATTCGATTGAGTCCAGTTTAGCGGAGACGATTTCAATGTTTTAATTTTGACGGAGAGAATTTCTGTTTCGTGGAGAGGATTTCGATGGTGTTCAGTTTCACGGAGAGGATTTCGATCACGTTCATCTTCACAGTGAGGATTTCTGTTTCGCGGAGATAATTTATGATTGATTTCTGTTTTATCGAGACGATTTAGATGGATTTAAGTTTCAATGAGAGGATTTCGAAGGAGTCCAGTTTCATGGAGAGGATTTCGATAGTTTTCATTTGAACGGACAGGATTTCTGCTTTGCGGAGAGGATTTTGATGGATTTGGCATCTTCAGTCAGTCAGAGAAGAGAGTAAAGAGAAGAATGAAAAAGAAGAGAGATGAGATGATAGAAAACAGAGTAGAAATGAGACGAGAGATTAGACATGACAGATGGGAGAAAAGAGGGGAGTAAGGCGGGAACGAAGGAGAGAGAAGAGAAGAGGAGAGAGGAGACGAGAGGGGAGATATGAGATAGCAGAGGGAGACAAGAGAGATGATAGGAGAGAGAATAGAGATGAGGGATAAGAGCGTACAGAGGTAATAGAAAAGAGGGGAGAGTAGAGGAGAAAGAAGGAGTGAGATGAGGGATGAGAGATGAGAGAGGAGGGGAGAGAGAAGAGAGGAGAAAAGAGGGAGAAATGAGAGATGCGATGAGAAAAGAGATGAGTGAGAACATAAGAGAGAAGAGATTAGAGATTAGAGAAGAGAGGGGAGAAGATGAAATGAGAAAGGAGAGGAGAGAAGAGAGAATGGAGAGGATAGAAAAGAGAGAAGAGAAGAGATAGGGGATAGTGGTAAGGAGGAAAGAAAGATGGGAGACAAGAAAGTAGAGTGTGAGAGCGTATATGAGATATGAGAAATGAGAAGCAGATAGGAGAGAAAAGAGAAGAGAGAGAGGGTTAAGAGAGACGATAAATAAGTAAGAAGAGATGACATATGAGAGAGGAGAGAAGAGGGAGAGATAAAGAGAAGAGAGGAGACAGGAGACAGAAGTGAAGAGGAGAGATATGAGAGAAGAGAGGAGACAAGAGACAGGAGAGGGTACAAACGAAAGACGAGGGAGAAGAGATAAATAAGGGAGTAGGGGTAGAGATGAGATGAGAGAGAGGAGAGAGAAGAGAGTCACGATAATAGCGAATAGAAGAGAGAGGAGATATGAGAGACGTGAGAGTCTTTGAGCTATGGTCTTTCAAAGATTTTGTAAAGAATTTGGAGACGATTTGGAAGATAGGGTTCAAGACATGGAATTTCAGTTGATGGATATTTCAGGGAATGGAATTCCGGTGATGGGAGTTCTTCCCCTTTCTCCTCCGAAGGAGGAGTTGGCCTCGTCTTAATACTAAAACTGGTGCGTTGTTTGTCTGTGTGATACATATCTCCTCCTAGACGACTTGCAAGTCAGCGTCGAAACTTATATGGGAAAACTGCAAATTTTCCGAGGATGGCAGTGGGCTATTTCAATTTTTTATTTTTACATTTTAAGATCCCGAAAAAAGCAAAAAACTGCAATCTTGACCTTTGATAATCTTATTTGTCCCCTCTTTCTGCTTGGAGCTAAAAATTTGCATGAATTTTGAGCGATTGCGCCATAACTTTCTCCTATCTCTGCAGTGTATTTTCTCTCCAGTGGGGGTGCTCGCGTTCTCAGTGGCGGCGTGTGTACACTTGGACCTTGGCGCACGGGCTGACTGTATAGACAATTGCGCAACGATACGTGCTCTGATTTTCAATTAGGCAGCCCGGTGTATTTTTTGCACACTGAAATTCAATGCATCAACATGCGAGCCTTTTTAGCAGGCAGGTGAACGTACACTCGATACTTCAATGCTTTAAATCGGGACATTTCAAACGCTAACTGTTGCTCGAGTTCTAAACTTTAAAAGAATAGACTTATATTGCTGGAAAGATCTTGCAAAACTGAGTTCGGGGATATAAGTTGTTTGTTTTAAATGTGAAAAGAAAAAACACAGCGATCGAAAACAACTTCCATACTTTTTACTTTCTGGAAAGATTGTACTCATTTTGGGGTTCAATGGGGTTCGACCAACCCCCCAACAGTTGGTGGGAGGGGGGCGGTTCAACTTTTAATTGCCACTGCGGAAGGGGGTCAGTCGCTGTGTATTGGAGGGTTGATTTAGATTGCGCAATCATTTCGTGTGCACTTGGACCTTGGCGCACGGGCTGACTGTATAGACAATTGCAATTCACTGTTGCAGGCAGTGAACGTACACTCGATACTTCAATGCTTAAAATCAGAAAGTTTCAAACACTAACTGTTGCTCGAGTTTTGAACTTAGAGAGGAGAGACTTATATTGCTGGAAAGATCTTGCTGCGATGAGTTCGGAGATATAAGTTTTTTGCTTTAAATATGAAAATTAAATTCACAGCATTCAAGAAAAGATTTTAATACTTTTAGCTTTCTGCAAAGATTGTTCTCATTTTGGAGTTCAATGGGGGTTCGACCGACCCCCAATAGTTGGTGAGGGGGGGTTCAATTTCTAGCTGCACTGCGTATTGGAAGGGGGGTCGGTTGCTGTGTATTTGAGGGTTGATTTAGATTGCGCAATCTTTTTGTTAACTTTAACTTTTTGAGGCTGATACTGACTGCCTGAGAAATAAGTTGCGCAATTTAATTGGTTCAATGTTTTTACGGCGTCTTTCAACACGCAGCTGTGTGTAGCTCTAACCCTAACCCTAACCTTAACCAATGAATTCTGAGAGCTAGGCTGTTTGACGTAGAAATTTCGATTTAGTCCAGTTTCACGGAGAGGATTTCTATTTCGCGGAGAATATTTCGATGGTGTTCAGTTTCACGGAGAGGATTTCGATAGTGTTCAGTTTCACGGAGACGATTTCTGTTGCGCGGAGAGGTGTTGGAAAATGGGATTCCGCTGATGGAGTTCAGGGAATGGAATTCCGCTGATTGGAGTTCTTCCCCTTTCTTCTCCGAAGGAGGAGTTGGCCTCGTAAATACTAAAGTTGGTGCGATGTTTGTCTGTCTGTATGTTGCAATTTTTCTCCTAGACTACTTGCAACTCAGCGTTGAAACTCACATGGGTAAACTGCAAATTTTCCGGGTTGGGTTTATAGCTATTTTAATCTTTCATTTTTATATTTTAAGATCCCTAAAAAAGCAGAAATAATAAAACAATAGGGAATATGATCCACCTTGCGCAACTCTTAGTGATTGCGCCACAACAGCTGGCCTATCTGTGTAGTGTATTCTTTTAGCTGAAGGGGTGTAACTGGGCCAGTTGGCATCAATTTTTAGTGATTACGCCACAACTTTCTCCTATCTCGGCAGTGTATTTTCTCTCCAATGGGGAATGGGGCATTCTCAGTGGCTGCGTGTGTACAATCGGACCCTAGCTCACTGGCTGATTGTATAGACAATTGCGCAACGATATGTTTTCTGATTTTCAATAGGCAGCCCTGTGTATTTGTTGGACAGTAAAATTCAATGAATAAACTTGCGAGCCTCCCACTGCTGCAGGCAGTGAACGTACACTCAATAGTTCAATTCCTTAAAACGGGAAATTTCAAAGCCAAACTGTTCCTTGAGTTTTAAACTTTAAGAGAAGAGACTTATATTGCTGGAAAGAGGTTGCAATGCTGAGTTAGGGGATATAAGTTTTTTGCTCTAAATGTGAAAATTAAAAGCACAGCATTCAAAAAGTGATTTCCATACTTTTAACTTTTTGCAAAGATTGTACTCCATTTCGGGGTTCAATGAGGGTTTGACAGACTCCCAACAGTGGGGGGGTTCAATTTCTAGCTGCACTGCGTATTCGAAGGGGTTCAGTCGCTGTGTATTGGAGGGTTGATTTAGATTGCGCAATTTTTTTGTTAACTTTAACCGAAGCTGATACTGACTGCCTGAGAAATAAGTTGCGCAATTTAATTGGTTCAATGTTTTAACGGCGCCTTTCAACATGCAGCTGTGTAGCTCTAACCCTAACCCTAACCATAACCAATGAATTCTGAGAGCTGGGTTCTGTTTGACAGAGAAATTTCGATTGAGTCCAGTTACACGGAGAGGATTTTCGCGGAGAGGATTTTGATGGTGTTCAGTTTCACGGAGACAATTTCTGTTTCGCGGAGAGTTCAGGAAATGGGATTCCGGTGATGGGAGTTCTTCCCCTTTCTCCTCCAGCGGAGGAGTTGGCCTCGTCTCCTAATCCTAATACTAAAACCGACGCGATGTTTGTCTGTCTGTATGTCTGTCTGTCTGTATGTAGCAAGTGAACTCCTACAATTCTGCCAAGTCAACGTCGAAACTTATATGGGAAAACTGCAAATTTTCCGGAGCAGGCTTTAGGCTATTTTAATTTTTAATTTTCACATTTTAACATCCCTAAAAAAGCAGAAAACTGCTTTTTTAACCCCCAATAACCTTCTTTGGTCACTCTGCCTGGGGCATCAGCCAGTTTGTAAAAATAGCCACCCCAACCTCCGCCCGCGGGCCGCTGTGTATTGAGGGGTGGTGGGTGCGCGTGTTCTGCGTTCAATGCAAATAAAACCCCCGCGTGTTGGGGGGTTAAGTTCAATTTAATGATTCCCCCAGACTGGGGGTTGGGCTTGGGCTGAGTGTACATAGCAGTTGTACAGTGTAAATAGATAGACTGTGTCGAGATTCATTTGGTTTTATTATTGGCAGCCATGTGTATTAGTTTGGCAGTGAAATTCAATGAATAAACTTGCGAGCTTCTCTAGCAAGCAGTCGGGAAATCGGTAAATTTCAAACGCTAACTGTTCCTCGAGTTTTAAACTTTGAGAGGAGAGACTTATATTGCTGGAAAGATCTTGCAACGCTGAGTTTGGGGATATAAGTTGTTTGCTTTATATATGAAAAGAAAAAGCACAGCATTTGAAAAACTATTTTCATACTTTTAACTTTCTGCAAAGATTGTACTTAGTTTTGCGAGACGTAATAGATAAAGTTGGGGGAGGGTTCAACTTCTCACTGCTGCTGTGTATTGGAGGGTTGATTTAGATTGCGCAACTGTTTATTTAACTTTAAATAAGACTGATACTGTCTGACTGAGAAATGGTTTGCGCAATTAATTGATTCAATTAATTCAACACGCAGCTCTGTGCAGCTCGAACCCTAACCCTAACCAATGAATTCTGAAAGTTAAGTTCTTTTTGACAGAGAAAATTTCGATTGAGTCCAGTTTCACGGAGTATTCTGATGGTTTTCGGTTTCACGGAGAGGATTTATTTTTCGTGGAGAGAATTTAGATGTATTTCTGTTTTACGGAGACGATTTTGATGGATGTCAGTTTCACTCAGAGGATTTCCATGGAGCCCAGTTTCACGGAGAGGATTTCTGTTTCGCTGAGAGGATTTCTGTTTCACGGAGGGATTTTGATGGATTTGGTATCTTCAGTCAGTCAGTAAAGAGAGTAAAGAGAAGAGTGAAAAGAGAAGAGAGAAGAGATTATAGAAAAGAGAGTAGAGATGAGAGAGGACAGATTAGACATGACAGATGGGAGAGAAGAGGGGAGTAAGGCGGGAACGAAGAGGGAGAGAGAAGAAAAGAGGAGAGAGGAGATGAGAGGGAATATATGAGATAGCAGAGGGAGACAGGAGAGATGAGAGGAGAGAGAAGAGAGGAGCTGAGAGTAGAGGAGAAAGAAATAGTGAGATGAGGCATGAGGGATGAGAGATGAGAGAGGAGAGAAGAGAGGAGAGAGGAGAGAGGAGAAAACAGGGGATAAAGGAGACAGAAGAGAAAGACGAAAGACGAGGGAGAAGAGATAAATAAGGTGGTAGAGATGAGAGACGTGAGAGGAGAGAAAAGAGAAGAGAGGAGACAGAAGAATCTGAGTCTGGACAATGGCAGTCAGTTTTTGCGAACAGGGAAAACAAGATATGGTATTTGAAAGGCTTTACAGAGGATTTGGAGATGATTTGGAAGATGGGATTCAAGTCATGGAATTTCAGCTGATGGATTTCAGGGAATGGAATTCCGGTGATGGGAGTTCTTCCCCTTTCTCCTCCAGAGGAGGAGTTGGCCTCGTAATAATATATCTAAAGTAGCAACCCCCCTCCACCGGCCCTGTCTGTCTGTGGGTATGTAACAGGTTATCTCCCAAAAGGCTCAACCGATTTTCTCCGTTTCTTCGCCAAAAGATGTCAAATGTGCCCGGGACGGTACATGTAATTTTATTAAGCTCTAGCTCAATGCTAAGGGGATTAAATATTCGAAAAACTGTTTTAAATGGCCTTTTTAGTGTATTTTTTTATCAGCCTGCGCGCAGCGAGAAACTTCACAGCCAATTTTAATGATTGCGCCAGAGCCAACTGATAAGAAAATTCACTTTGCCCCACTGCCCAGATAATTACTCTATTTAACTTGCGTAACCAATTAAGGGGGGGGGTATAATAAAAATTCTGGATGCTTCCAATATACTAAAAATCAAAACTATGTACCTATAGGAACCTTCGCTTAACTTCACTCTACATGGTCGGAATTTCGTGGGGTTTTCTGCATTCGATGCGTATTGATGGTGCGCAGGTACACAAAATTTTGCTAAGAAATTGCTTCATTTTTTCGGGCTTAAATATTCGAAAAACTCGATTTTCTCCCTGTTTTTTAAAGTTCAAACAGTTCTTTCCGATTGAGAAGCAGTCTGCCGGCCGATGGAATTGTATTGCATCATAACTCAGTGCCAACTATAGCATTGGTTCTCTACACTGGCGTGGAGAGCTACAAGCGTTGAAAGGTTGCGCAACACATTTTAATTGAGGGGCGGGTGTCGCTATTCAATTATTCATGGGCTGGCTTGGTTGTTAATTTCAATGCATCAACTTGCAGGCCTCTCACTGTAGCTGGCGCTGAATGTACGCCTTATGAATTTGAATGCTTTAAAGCAGGAATGTTCAATCATTGTTTGTGCTTCGAGTTTTTTACTTTCAGAAGAGAGCCTTGTATTGCTAGAAAGAGCTTGAAACGCTGAGTTCGGGAATAATTTCTTTGCTTAGATTCGAAAAATTAAAAGCACAGCATTAAAAAGAAGATTCCTTTGAATTTTACTTTATATACTCATTGTACGCTCTCCAATATCGCAAACCCCTACTTTATCGCAATTCCACAATTCAAGCCAGCGCCATTGAATTTAGATTTAGATTGCGTAACCATATTGGTGACTTTATTTGAAACTGATACAGACTGGCTGAGAAATTATGTCATAACTGCTTCGTGTGATTTACTCTGTGCGTGGAGTTTTGAAAGTGTTGAATTATGTAAGTGCTACAATTTATGTTATCAAAGCATTGAGAGATAGCCTAGAGGTAAACAGACTGACCTGCTAATGCAGCGACGTGGGTTCGAATTTTTAAATTGTAGAAGTATTTTATTAAAAAAAATTAATTTTAAACTTTTTAGCGAAAGAAAACTAAAAAACGTCAGGTAAATCAGGTAGAAGAGAAGCTACGAGTATTATATTCAAAAAAAATTTATTAAACTGAGATGCCAAGGCTAAGAGGGAATTGCTGAGATATCAAGACGTGAGGGGAATTGCTGAGATGTCAAGACTTACTGGGGGAATTACTGAGATATAAGGGCTTACTGAGAGAATTACTGAGATGCCAAGGCTTAAGAGTGAATTGCTGAGATGTCAAGGCTTGGAGGGAATTTCTGAGGTGTCAGGGCTTGGTGGGAATTGCTGAGATGTTAAGTCTTGGGGAGGAATTCTATGGATCGGGGAATCTTTGAACGAGAGATGCTTCTAATGGATATCTCGAGGAGATGAGGGGATTCTTTGGCCAAGAATTCTATTCATGGGCGGATTATTTGGATGGGAGTTTCTTTGGATTCCTTGAATGGGGGATTCTGTTGATGGGGATTATTTGGACGTAAAGTTTTTTGAACGGGTTTTTTTAGATGAGGGTATTATTTGGCCAATTATTCTTTTGATGGGAGAATCAATGGATAATGTGGATGGAGATTCTGTGGATGGGGATTATTTGGACGTGGATTATTTGCATGGGGATTTTTTGGAGGGAGATTCTTTAGTTAGGAATGGATGGGGATGGATAGGAGGATTCTTTGGATAGGGATAAATAGGGGCATTTTTTCGATAGGGATGGATGGGGGATTCTTTGGATATGGATGGGTGGGGGGTTTCTTTGGATATGGATGGGAGGGGGATTCTTTGGATATAGATGGGTGGGGGGATTCTTTGGATATGGATGGGTGGGGGATTCTTTGGATATGGATGGGTGGGGGATTCTTTGGATATGGATGGGTGGGGGATTCTTTCGATGGGGACTCTGTGAATGAGGGACTCTTTTAATAGGGATTCTTTTGAAGGGGATTCTTTGCATGTGAGATGTTATGGATGGGCAATGCATTGGATGGGAAATTCTTCAGATAGGAGAATTCCTTGAATGGGGAATTCTTTGGATCCGGGATTCTATTGATAGGGGTTCTTTGGATGGGAGATTTTTTGATATGGATGGAGGTCGAGGATTTTTTGGATAGGGATGGATAGGGGGATTCTTCGGATCGGGGATTCTATCGATGGGGGTTCTTTGGATGGGGATTCTCTGCATGTAAGATTCTATGGATGGGCAATTCTTCAGATAGGAGAATTCCTTGAATGGGGAATTCTTCGGATCGGTGATTCTATCGATGGGAGGTTTTTTGGATGGCGGATTCTTTGCATGTGAGATTCTTTGCATCGTGGATTTTATGGGTGGTGTATTCTTTGGATGAGGGATTCTTTGTATGGGAGATTCAGTTGGGTGAAATTTTATTGCGTGGGAAAACTGTGGCTGGAGTTTGGACGGAAAGCCTCAACGGGAGTTGGAATTGGCTAGCTGAGGAAATTGCTTCATTAATCTTGCTGGGGGTACTTTCTATCAGGGGTTGCTTGCTATCGGAAGGACGCTTGCTCTTGGGGTATGCTTGCTCGGAAGAGAATTTTAAGATGTCAAGTTTTACAAGGGGAATTATTGAGATACATGTATAAAATCTTACCTTGGGGAATTAATGACATGTGAAGGCTTAAGTGGGACTTGCTGAGATGCCAAGGCTTGTGGGGGAATTGCTGAGGTGTGAAGGCTTAAAAAGGAATTGCTGAGGTCTTAAGTCTCGGGGAGGGGAATCGCTAAGATGTCAAGACTTACTGGAGGAATTACTGAGATATGAAGGCTTACTGGGAGAATTACTGAGATATCAAGGCTTGGGGAGGGGAATTACTGAGATGTCAAGGCTTTGGACGGGGAGAAATTGGTAACATGTCAAGGCTTGCGCCGGAATTGCTTAGATGTCAATGCTTGGGGAAAATTTCTGAGGTGTCGAGGCTTGGGGAAATTGCTGAGATGTTAAGTCTTGGGGGAATTCTATGGATTGATGATTCTTTGGATGAGGGATGCTTCTAATGGATAAATTTGAATAGGTGATTCATTGGGCAATTTCTTTGGTGGGGCATTGTTTCGATTGAGGGTTTTTTGAATGGGGATTCTTTAGATGAATGATTCTTTAGATGGGGGTTATTTGAACGGGGGTTCTTTAGATGAGGGGATTCTGGATTCTTTGGCCAATTATGCTTTTGATGGGGGATTATTTAAGGATGTGAATTATTTAGAGGGGGATTTTTTGGAGAAGGAATTTTTTGGATATGGATGGTTAAGGTGATTACTTAGATAGGAATGGATGGGGAAATTCTTTGGATAGGGATGAATAGGAGGATTCTTGGATAGGGATGGATGGGGGATTGTTTAGATAGGGATGGATGGGCGATTCTTTGGATAGGGATGGGTGGGGGATTCTTTGGATAGAGGGTTTCTGTGGATGAGGGATTTCTTGAATAAGGGATTCATTGGACGGGGAATTCTTCAGATGGGAGGATTCCTTGAATGGGGAATTCTTCGGATCGGGGATTCTATCAATGGGATGGGATGGGGATGGGACGGGAAGGATTGGTATTCTTTGCATGTGAGATTCTATGGATGGGCGATTCATTAAATAGGGAATTCTACAGATAGAGGATTCCTTGAATGGGGAATTCTTCGGATCGGGGATTCTGTCGATGGGGGGTTCTTTGTATGGGATTCTTTGGATGAGGGTTTTTTGCACGTGAGATTATTTGCATCAGGGACTTTATGGATTAGAGATTCTTTGGATGGGGGGGGGGGGTTCAGTTGGGTGAATTTCTTTTGCGTGGGAAAACTTTGGTAGGAGTTCTGACGGAAAGCCCCAACGGGGGTTGGAATTGGCTAGTCCCTCCTCATCCAGACCAACTCTGCGTCGCGTGGCGCAAGTTGCATCACTCAAAAGTCAAAACTGAGCTGGAATTTAATGTTGTTGAGTATATCTATCTTTTGTCACCCTCTCCCCCCTACTGCATCTCTCCCTGCCTCTCTCCTGCCTCTTCCCTGCTTCTCTACACATCTCTTAGTACGCGGCTTAAGGCTTATCCGCGTTTACTCCAACACTATACAAACAAGAGAAATTCTCTAGCGCATGAGGACGGTGATAAATAAAAAACAATATAGTGCTTATTTTAAGGACGAACAGCTTTACACAGGCTTGGGTTAATTTCTTAATCTGGAGAGGCAGGGGGAGAGGCAGGGAGAGAGGCAGGGAGAGAGGCAGGGAGAGAGGCAGAGGGAGAGGCAGGGAGAGAGGCAGGGAGAGAGGCAGGGGGAGAGGCAGGGAGAGAGGCAGGGAGAGAAGCAGGGAGAAAAGGCAGGGAGAGAAGCAGGGAGAGAGGCAGAGAGAGACCATAATAGTGTCACTGTTATAGCACCCTCTGCCGTCACCCTTCTGTCACTCTGTGCTGTAACCCTTCCGTCACCCTTCTGGCACTCTAGACTATCACCCCGAAAAACCAAGTTTCACCCGCTCGAGTCCGGCCGGGCCGTTCCGGAACGGCGCCGTCACCGCTGCTGCCGTCGCCGCCGACGCCGAAAGTCTCCCGGGTGAGGCTGGACAGCGCACCGCGCCAGGCACTACAGGACTCGGACTTATCCTTAGCCAGCAGCCGAGAAAACTGCTCAAGGTGCTCAGGTTTCGCCAGACCGTTGAGCTGCTCGCTGGGCTTGGCAGCGGCCGCGCGCAGCACTTCCGGCCGGGCTGTCGGGTAGCAGCTGAGCGGATTTCCAGCAAGTTTAATTGAAGATCAGCTAAACTCTCAATGTACTGCTTTTACTACTGGTAATTAGTGTCTGTCAGTAGTGCGCAAAAAATTAAAAAGTAAAATTCTTTAAATTTAATTTCAATTTTGGTTTTTAACGAATATTTAGTAATGATACTGGACAGCGAATTGAACTCATCTGGTGAGCAGGAATTCAGAGTCGCACCCACGAACAGGTACTCAGCACCCACGAACAGGTACTCAGCACCCACGAACAGGTAATCAGCACCCACGAACAGGTACTCAGCACCCACGAACAGGTACTCAGCACCCACGAACAGGTACTCAGCACCCACGAACAGGTAATCAGCACCCACGAACAGGTAATCAGCACCCACGAACAGGTACTCAGCACCCACGAACAGGTAATCAGCACCCAAGGAACTCAGCACCAAAGGTACTCAGCACCAAAGGAACTCAGCACCAAGGGAACTCAGCACCAAGGGAACTCAGCACCAAAGGAACTCAGCACCAAGGGAACTCAGCACCAAAGGAACTCACACGTGCAGATGCAGCGGCATTTGATCATCGACCACGCTGGGCACCTGGCAGCCGTGCAGGGAGCTGATGTGGACGCACCTGTGTGGGTGCGGGTTATGCCGGGTGTTGATGGCGGGTAATTCGAAACGACCGTCAGCGGACCCGCCCGAACCTGATCGAGTTGACTGGGCCATTCTGGGCAGGTGCGCTGGTTGAAGCTTTTAGGTCTGCGCATGGCTGCTGCGCTCGCGCTCACATTTATGAAGCAGAGGAGTGAGACATTTGCAAAAATACGAACACAGAGAGACAGAGGGGCATGGAAGCTGGAAAACAAGAGTCGCGGAGTTCAGAGCATAGATGCCTGGGTGTCTGCAATCTGGTTTGTTTCCAATCCAGATGCCAAAGTCCACCTGGGTCTCCATGCCTCTGTCTGACGCACCTGTTATCTGCAGCCGTCCCTCTTTTATTTTTTAAACTTCGCGCATAGATGGCCACTGTAGACGCCAAGCAGTTTGCAGTATAATGCCTTCCATTTAGTAAAGTCTTCAATGTGTCTGGATGCTTTTTCTGATTCTCTTTTGCTTGCGAACTAAACAATTAAGTGGCTCTGATTCTCGTTAACACTCATGAGGCCCTTTTATCACCATAAGCACTAGCGCATTTGGTGCCTACTAAAGCTAACGCAATTGTGGAGGTCATAAAATTCTATTTTAAAGTGTATTTTAATAATCATTGATAGTCTTTGAACAGTTATTGGGCCCGTTAAAGTAATTATAGTCTCGGACTAATTTTCACCAGTCTCTCCTCCCGATACATAGAGGTTCTCTCTCTCAAGCTGCAGCCCCGCTCTTGACGAACAATTTGTCAGTTTCAACATCCGGGAATTTTTTGTTCCATTGATTCAATCAGCTCAAGTTTGACATGGCTTGAAATGCGTGGCCTGTGATGCTCGCCCTCCTGCCCTTGCTTGGTGGGCCTTGTGCTTCAGCAACCGCGCCATCGGCGCATCCTGCAGTGTCTTGAGTTTTCGGCCGTTAATTACTCATTGCCCGAATTTCTGACACTTTCAGGTGAATTTGAATTTTCTGAGTTCAACTGGTTCATTGCCGCTCCCTTTTGAGTGCAATGGTTGAGGCTAAGTGGTCCTAAGTGGCTAAGGTACATCCATCATCGATTCGTTCCCTGCCTTCTTCATCTCTTAATTTAACTGTAAGAGAAAATTTGCTAGGTAAAATGTATGCTCACTCGTACGAGCTAGTTTCATCATAGGAAAGATATGAGCCAATGTAATATAGAACAACATTTGCCTGGGAGTACTAGCTCAATATATATTTATAAATAGCTTGCATTATGGTTGTGCACGCGGCCTGGACCCGTGAATAACTCTGCGCGTCCCCTGTAATCCCTTTGCCATCCGAGTTGGACAAAACCCACGCAAGTAGAATGAGGCAGGCTAGCATTTGAAATGCAAAATTATTCAATTACATAACTAAGTGGAGCGGGGGGTATCAGAATTTGTTGGGGTATCAGAATTAATATCATAATACAACTTAATCAAACCACCACAAATTAAACTTCAGTTCTAGTATCTAAGTAATCTATATATCAAGTCTTGCTAATTTTATCATGGGATAAAAATCTAACAGGGATACAAAAGTAGAACTTCTGCCCCTATAGATTAGGAATTGGTAGCTACATGTAGCTTTAAAAGGCCATAATTACCGCTCCACTTAGTTAAGTAATTTAACAATTTTGCATTAAAAATTTAAGAGAAAGCCGAACTGCTCTTTTTGAATTGATTCAGTTAATCTTGGCACCTCATTAACCCACCCCATTCACAAAATCGAATTTTAAGTTCGCCCAGACAACAGAGAGTATTAATTAACACTACCTTTCTTTAAGATATCACCACCTGTGACTGGGATCCAATACAATTGACCTGAGGTATACTTCAAAGTGAGTAATTACATCTGAAAAGTGAAAAAGTTGAGTCTGCTAGTTGTGTATTGTGCTAATCACTGAGTCAAATAATTTTTCTTTAGTTGAGCAAGGTCTGAGCTCGATCAATGAGTCGTAATGTAATCCGAAAATTTGAATTATTTATCGCGCCGATTCACTACAACAAATTCAAAACCTCCCGAGCTGAAAAAGAACTGAAAAAGCATAAAAATTTCATTAAAACTTTCTTTTTGTGCCCAAAATTAAAGAGTATGTAAAATATATACATTTAAAAATCTCTCTTGTAAAAAGAACTCCTGAACCTACGATTTCGAAACACAATTTTTTTTTTCGACGAAATGATGATTAGACATTAGACAAGCAGCAGCTTATTTTGCAGCAGCAGAACCACTGGCAATTTTTAACATTTCTAGCTTCTAATTTTACTATCTCTAAATGAACTGTTATAAATAGACATATCTCTACATAAACATAAAGAATACACTCAATAAGACTTTAGTTCACACAGAATCACATGAAAAATATAATTGAATTGAATTGAATTATTTGAATAATAGGCCTATAGTATACTATAGTATAGACCTATTTTTTGTTTCGCCAGTTGTTTCATTTACAGATACTTTAGTAACATTGGTTTAAGTCTATTTTTAAGTTACAATATTTAGTTACTAGGCCTAGGATCTAAAGTTTAGTAGGGTCTATGAAAAGCAAATAGTAATATTAAATAAGTAATTTTGTTAAATTATATAATGTATTATATACAAATTTTATTAAGTATTTTATATTAAATAAAAACATATATTATATATATTATATTATGTAATATACTACATTGTATACTATAGGTCTATTTGTGGCAATCTTACATTTTTGTTCAATAATTTTGCTTCAAATTTGTGCTTAGCAAACAATTATAAGAACTTGGCAATTTTCCTCTTTCGTTCATTAAATTAATTTTTCATTTGAACATGAACAGTACTAACTTTAAATGATAAAAAACAATAACAGTATGTTGTAAAAACCTTCGTAGTATTTAGAAAAGCATGAAATTGAAATTACACCAAGGCATATAAGAAAGTGAAGCAACAATTGTCTTTTAGCAACTGTCTATAGTTAAAACTGTGGGGATATCACTAGAAAACTAAAAGGGGTATGAAGAAAATAATTTGTCCTAATAATCCTACTTAGGGAGGCTGTAGGCCTAGCCTAGCGGTAGCACAGCTACTCTAGTGTGCTAGCAACCTAGGCTTGATTCCAAGTGCAGTCACATTAATTTGTGGCTGAATTGGAATCTTGGCTTGGCTCTGATTGTACAATTTATGGCCTTAAAAGCCAACTCCCCAAGGTGTAGTAAAGTGTATATGCCTAATGATAATATAAAGTTAGGGCCATTGTATACTTCTATATGAGTGTGTGCCTGTATATGTATCCGTGTGCTTGTATGCCTGCTTAGGGGAGTCAGCGGAATGGGCAGTAATGCCTCTTGCCAGTTCTATGCCTATGTCACTTAAAGTTTGCCAGGGTGCACACAACCCCCTGCCTTTAATATAAAAATCCTATTTCTTTCACCAAAAGTACCACTAAGGTACTGGCTTAGACAATGGGTACTAGGCATGTTTGAACAATGATGAACATGGTGCCAAGAAGTGTGTGATGATTGCTGTTCCTAACTGCACTGCTGCAATGCTGCTACCTTTAATTCAATGCCACATTCTCCCTGGTACACATATGTTTATTAATAGATAGCAAGCATATACCCAGCTCCAGAATCATGCTGCTGTCAACTACCAGCTCTCATTCATCAATCCTCAAGACCCAACTATGCATACAAACCTCATCAAGGGGACATGGGTACACTATAAGGCAAAATTCCAAGCTATGCATGGTCCTCTTTAAGTCATCTTGAGGAATTCATGTGAGGCGGAAAATATACCTATAAACATCTTTGGCAACATACTCTTTAGGATTGCCCACTATTACCCCTATAAACCAAACTTCAAACTTTTGACTTTTGAACTTCATTATGTTTTCTAGTGATATCTAGTATCCTTGCAGTTTTAACCATAGACAGTTGCTAAAAGACTATTGTTGCTTTACTTTCTAACATGCATTGGCACAATTTCAATTTCATGCTTTTCTAAATGCTATGAAGGTTTCCATAACATACTGTTATCATTTTTTGTTGTTTAAAGTTAGTACTGTTTATGTTTAAACAAAAAATTAATTTAATGAACAAAAGAGGAAAATTGCCAAGAACTCCTATATAGTGAAACAAATATTTACAAGTATATATCTTTCTTCATTTAAAAGGATAGAATTGACATTAGACATGGCTTAATTAGACTATTGACTATTGTGGCATAGTCTAATGTTTAAGCCTTACAGTTTATTTCATGCTTAGAGTTAAGCCTAGCCTATACTACAGGAAAACTGATTGTTTGAGCCTAGAAATAGTATGGTTGATGGGGCTTTGATATGACATTAGGCGCCTAGTAGGCTCATCAAATGAAAGTTATGTTTATGTATAGTATAGTATAAGGGATGCTCTATTATAAATTCAATAGGAATGCCTATATTGAAAGCCTAAAGATTTTAGTTCCAGAGGGATTTTGAAAGTGGTTACTTTAGTATTTTAATTCTATTTGATAAATTTCATTTGCCTACTAAATAAAGTAAAAATACAATTATTTTTGAAAATAATTTTAATAATAAGAAATAAAAATATAATTAATATTTTTATATCTTTAGTTTTAATTTTTTTTGCAATATATTTTGCTTATCCTATGTAATTTAAGTTTTTTGTCTTTTGTTTATAGATGAAAAAATCTATTGGAGAACTACCTTATGCCTAATTGCTACCACACCCCAGATCATATTGTATATGCCCAAAATTTGAGTGTGCATTGGCCTTGTGCGCCAAAAGTTGGCATGCACAATTAGCATGCAAAATTCCTAAGAAAAAAGTATGTGTGCACACCTGGCATACACTTATAGAATTATGCAGAAGAGTTAGTGGTAAGCTCATTAATAATATAATAAAACAAAATTTTGTGCATATTAATTATCTGCTATAAATAATAAAGACAAGAAAGGTAAATAATCAACCTAATTATCAGTTTAAAAAGGTTCTTTATGCAATACAAAATGTTCATCAAGGCCTTAGTGCTGTAGGCACTAGTTAGCAAGGCTGAATAGGCAAACAAAGCAGGTTCAAGAGAGAGTTATCTCTTTAAGATATTTTTTGCATTTATAAATAATCATTAAACATGGTAGACTATTTTGAAAAAAACTTTTAGGTGAGAAAATATAAAATATGAATAATATTGCAATATAGGTTATTCAGATATATTCAAGTAGCTCTTTTATTAGAAAAAGGTAGAGATATTTTCATGAGTAAAAACGTATAATTTGTGTCTCTATTTCACAAAACAAGCATATACTACTAGAAAAAGGCATTTTTTCTAGTAGTATTTTTTCTAGTAGTACTGCATTTTTTAAATGAGTATTTTTCTAGGTTTTAGTCAGTATCTCCATTGGCAACTGATCTGAGTAGGGCCAGCCACACTCGTTGCCAAGCCACTAGACCACAGTGTAGACATTGGCTCAGTTGACCCAGCTATGTTTAAATCAAACAGTGCATTTGCAACAATGCACTTCTAGACTGCAACAGCATGGGTGGTCAGCATCCACTGTAATGTCTAGATAGTGGAGCAAAGGTCCTCTCATATAGGAAATGGCCTTGAACCATCCATGCGCTATCGCCCTACTTGCACCAAATAGAGTTGGATCTCTGTGACTAGTTAGCGATGCTTGATGTGACAATGCTCTAGCATTATTGCAGTGGCTATCTTGCTATATCTTGCTATAATTGCCACTGATTTTGTGGAGTGGTTCTAGCTTGGACACATCTCACATTAATGGCAGGATCTCAGTTGGGGTTTCTTGTTTTGCTAGCAACCTGGTCGTAGCCTGATGCTGGGGTTGCCTTTTGTAGGTTGATGGTGGCATTACCAGAGGGGGTGACAATGGCTATTTAATAGGCAACCTTAGTTGTCATCTTGGGTCGTGGGATGATAAGGCTGTATATATTGCTTGCTGTGATCCAAGATGGTGCATTCTTCTTGGGCATCTCACTGTGCAGCAGAACAATAGTCAATTTGCTATCTTTGGGCTGTCATGGTGCTATCGCAGGGGAAACATTAATTGGGACATCAGCCTACTATTTCAATAGCTTGGCCCAATCTTGGGGTGTTGTGGAAAGGGAGCAATCTGGGTGCACAACCACTAAGGATGGCTGCTCCTGGAGGATTGGGGCTAGTTCTCTGGCATTCCGGGGCTAGCAGTTCATTTTCAGTATCACTGTCTAACTCTCCTTTGTCACTGGCACTTAAATAGACTCAGCTCATCTTGTAGATGCTTCAGTTTGTCAGCTTTGGCAGTCATTGGAAGTAATTGGATTGGGGAGTAAAAGAATTTGGGATAGATAGCAATGGAGAGCAAAATTTGATTGTTGTGTAATCTTAGTTTGAAGTGTTTGACTTTAAACTTTATAATTTAGCATTTGATTGCACTTTATCAGCCTGATTAATACCATCAATTGCAACATTATTTAGCCTGCTTTCTTTAACAAAGTTATCTACCTAGGACAGAAAGCTATGTTTTGTCCTGCTTCTTATTGACCTTGTTGATGACATTTTGCCTAAAAATAGAAATCTAAATAAATCCTATAAAACGTTTTTTTCTGTAAGATGTTATGCCCTAATAGCAAAATGGATAATATAAAGCTTATGAAAGTACCTATTTAAACAAAATCCAAGCCTATCATCATACTTAACAAGCAGAAAAGTGAAGTGGTAAAAAAGCTACTAGAAAATAGAATTTCATAAGTATATATAATATATTATTAAGAGTTTAAAAGCAATTTATCTTATGTTAAACATCCAAATAAAATCATGATAATGGGCCAAGCATAAGATAAAAAACGAATAGTTCAAAATTACCAAAAAAATTGAAACTTTATTTGTCTGGTCCACTAAAGCCAGTCTGCCCTATTGAGTCATTATATATAAGACTAAATAGTAAAAGTAAAAAATGTATTTTGATTCTATGTATTTGATCATGATGTATAATCAAACTATATGCTTTGTGAATTTTAGTTGGTAAACGTTTGAAAATTTCTGTTTAATGTTTGAAATAAGCATATCAGTTGCTGAGAGTAAATTAAAAATATTCTACTTTAGATGCTACGAGTACTAAAAGTAGAAATACATAAGCTGCCATACAAATGGGTACAGAGAAGGTCATATGGCTGTTATACGAGCTATTGATTAATTTTGTGCATGCCTCCTACACGCAGCAGCGTACAGCACTTTGGCTCCATCAATTGCGCTAGCAAGCTGTACAGACCTGGTGGCCATCTTCGGCCTGCTCTCCCTCTCAGCTAGGCCAGCAGACTGTCAAAGCGGCAATCATTGCGTCAAACAATTCACAGAGCCGGCTGGCTTTTGACAAGTTCAACCGGGGCACCGACGACGTCTGGGATGCCAATGATGAGGAGTTTCTCAGCCAGGTACAGCACTCGGCTTCATTGGCTAGCGCCACCGCTAATCAGGTAATTAGCAGTGATGCAATATATATGATCAACCCATTGAAAACGTTACCATGACGAGAATTGCTAAAGAGTCCTTGTAAACAACTCACGACTCAAACTATTGTAATGCGATGGAGAGGCGATTGTTGAGTCACGAGTGCATCACGTGAGTTGTAGAATAAATTCTATATTCTCATTAAACCCAAGTAGGCTAAATAGAGTTGTTATAAATGCGCTTTAGAATCAACTCAGTGATTTTACAGCGACTCCGGCACGCCTCAGATACGACTCAACGGACCCAGAGTCAGTATAAAAGCGCCCCAGAGTCGCAGACAATTAAACGCCAAAAATTGAATCTTAGGCGACTCTCTTTGGCGACTTTTACTTTTTCCTTTTACCTGTTTTAACATGCAACGACTCTGAAAGGTTTCTATGACGACGCAAATGATTCTGGGACGCTTCTTGACCTGGATACCAATTTCAGGCCACGTTAATTTTAGGGCTCCCGTGTTGTTGAATCCTCCATAAGAGGTTGCTGGGCAATTAGTTCTCGGAACGGGTCAGCGCCAGTTGAGGATGCCGCTTGCTATATTTATAGCCGCGCACCCGCAGGTGATTGAGAATCATCGCCGATCGGTTGGCAGCAGCAGCAGCAAGGCGACTCCTTCAGTCGCATCTTCTGCTCAATCTGCCAAAGAACTGCAGCAGCAGCAGCAGCAGCAGCAACCACAACAGCAACGGCAGCAGCCAAACCGAGCAAAACCGAAGCTTCCAGCGCCCGGTCTAGGCGTCCGTCAGAGTGGCTATTCGACAGCTCAGATTCACAGCATCTATTGCGCCCACCGTAGACTATCAGAGGACGCTGGCGGCGGCGGCAGTAACGCTAGCGGCGGCAAGTCGGCCGACACAGTTGAGAAGGAGTCGAAATTCGCCTCCCTGATAGGCGCTGCCGCCACTAATATGGACGAGCTGCGCCGGCTGGCCTGGTCGGGCGTCACTCATACTGTGCGCCCGATTGTGTGGAAACTGCTCATTAAATATGCACCGGTGAATTCCTCTAGGCGGGCCGCGGTGCTTCAAGAGAAACGACGAATGTACGCTGGCATGGTTGACGAATACTATGGCAAGAGAACTCAGCCGGCTAACGACGGCATGTACAAGCAGATATTGAAGGATTTGGTGCGCATGACTGTGCTGGCTGAGCATACTCAGTTTCATCAGGTAATAGTTTATGGCACCTACCATGTCGATGCGTGTCTTAAATGGTTTCCTTAAACTTAGTTATAAAGAGATTGGATTGCAAAATTTGAGAATGAGTATGATTTAGGCATGCTCAATTTAAACTGAGTATTAGTTTAGTTTTGGCACTTTCAAAATCAGGCATGGAATGTAGACAAATGACAAGTAGTTATTGTACAGTATAGTCTATGGTCCGCGGCATGACTGTACTTTAGTGGTGTGGAATTATTGACAGTATAGTCTATGGTCCGCGGCATGACTGTACTTTAGTGGTGTGGAATTATTGACAGTATAGTCTATGGTCCGCGGCATCACTGTACTTTAGTGGTGTAGAATTATTGTACAGTATAGTCTATGGTCTGCGGCATCACTGTACTTTAGTGGTGTAGAATTATTGTACAGTATAGTCTATGGTCTGCGCGAATTCGCATGACTGTACTTTAGTGGTGTGGTATTATTGTACAGTATAGTCTATGGTCCGCGGAATCACTGTACTTTAGAGGTGTAGAATTATTGTACAGTATAGTCTATGGTCCGCGGCATGACTGTACTTTAGTGGTGTAGAATTATTGTACAGTATAGTCTATTGTCCGCGGAATCACTGTACTTTAGTGGTGTAGAATTATTGTACAGTATAGTCTATGGTCCGCGGAATCACTGTACTTTAGTGGTGTAGAATTATTGTACAGTATAGTCTATGGTCTGCGCGAATTCGCATGACTGTACTTTAGTGGTGTGGTATTATTGTACAGTATAGTCTATGGTCCGCGGAATCACTGTACTTTAGAGGTGTAGAATTATTGTACAGTATAGTCTATGGTCCGCGGCATGACTGTACTTTAGTGGTGTAGAATTATTGTACAGTATAGTCTATGGTCCGCGGAATCACTGTACTTTAGTGGTGTAGAATTATTGTACAGTATAGTCTATGGTCCGCGGCATGACTGTACTTTAGTGGTGTAGAATTATTGTACAGTATAGTCTATGGTCTGCGGCATGACTGTACTTTAGTGGTGTAGAATTATTGTACAGTTTTGACCCACTGGATCGTTGCGAGAGGGGTCACTGATGATTGGGGTGGGCTATTAGTATCGGTAAAACGTAAAAGTAATTATATATATATATTTGAAAATTTAACAAACGTGCAGTAGCTCAGACTAGTAGAAATTTTCCATTGAATTTAGCTATTTCTCACCTCATTTTAATTTACCGTTTGCCAGGTGTTCGCCCGAATACTATTCATCTGGAGCATGCGCCGACCGGCGAGCACCTACGTGCAGGGCATGAACGACCTTGTAACGCCATATTTCATAGTTTACCTATCCGAATATTGCACTGTAGACGTTGATTCGAGCGATCGTTTGAGATTGCGCGGCGAGCCGCCGAACGATAGTGAATTAGCCAGCATCGAGGCAGACTGCTATTGGTCCCTGTCGGCACTGCTGGACACCATACAGGAGAACTTCGTGTTCCCGCAGCCTGGCATCCAGCAGAATGTGCTGGCACTCAGGAAGATTATACAACGAGTTGATGGTGGGTAGTGAGATTGCTAATTAATAAAGTTTCTTCATATTAAGCAATTTTGGTATTTTTGACTAGTAGTCAACCCCAGCTTTTATCGACTCTAATCTGCCCATGTATATTCATAATGTTTAATTAGTATATTAGACTAGCCGTTTTGCCCCCCCCCCTGGGGTAGCTTTTATAATTTCTATCTGTCTATGCATATTCATAATGTTCAATTAGTATATTAGACTAGCTGTTTTGCCCCCCCCTTGGGGTAGCTTTTATAATCTCTAATTTGTCTATTTTTATTCATAATGTTTAACTAGTATATTAGACTAGTAATCTTGCCCCTCTTCAGGTAAACTACGTAGCTTTTATATTCCATATTGCCATAGATTTAGCCGTAAAAATTTATTATGATCGTAAATCCCAATCCAAAAGCCTCTCTGAACCCGTCTTTATTCCCAAATTTATTTATCAGGTGATTTGGATTCGCACCTGGAACGGCACGATGTTGAGTACCTGCAATTCGCCTTCCGCTGGATGAATAATTTACTAATGCGGGAGATTCCTTTGCGCTGCATTATCCGGCTGTGGGACACGTATCACGTGAGTGTCTGACAAGCGGGTTAGAAAAAAAACAAAATTCGCAGGGAGCCCTTTGACGATATCGTTTCACAACCAGCGCTGAGGCAATTTACATGGAGTGTACAGCCGCCCTGACTTTCCCATCATCTGGAATGCACACTCGGTACCTTGATGGTTGGCCATTATGGGTGTATAATAGTAGAATCTAATAGTGTCTAATAACAGTAGAATTACAGCTATTAGCTCTAATGAGATTCTATTAGTTTCAACAATGAGTTGCTATTAGTTCCAGTGAGATGCTATTAGTTCCCTTAATGAGATGCTATTAATTCCCCTAATGGGATGCTATTAGTTTCCCTAATGAGATGCTTTTAGTTCCCCTAATGAGATGCTTTTAGTTTCCCTAATAAGATGCTATTAGTTTCCCTAATGAGATGCTATTAGTTTCCCTAACTAATAAGATGCTGTTAGTTCCCCTAATGAGATGCTATTAGTTCCCCTAATGAGATGCTATTAGTTTCCCTAATAAGATGCTATTAGTTTCCCTAATGAGATGCTATTAGTTTCCCTAACTAATAAGATGCTGTTAGTTCCCCTAATGAGATGCTATTAGTTCCCCTAATGAGATGCTATTAGTTTCAACAATGAGTTGCTATTAGTTCCAGTGAGATGCTATTAGTTCCCCTAATGAGATGCTATTAGTTCCCCTAATGAGATTCTATTAGTTTCAACAATGAGTTGCTATTAGTTCCAGTGAGATGCTATTAGTTCCCTTAATGAGATGCTATTAATTCCCCTAATGGGATGCTATTAGTTTCCCTAATGAGATGCTTTTAGTTCCCCTAATGAGATGCTTTTAGTTTCCCTAATAAGATGCTATTAGTTTCCCTAATGAGATGCTATTAGTTTCCCTAACTAATAAGATGCTGTTAGTTCCCCTAATGAGATGCTATTAGTTCCCCTAATGAGATGCTATTAGTTTCCCTAATAAGATGCTATTAGTTTTCCTAATGAGATGCTATTAGTTTCCCTAACTAATAAGATGCTGTTAGTTCCCCTAATGAGATGCTATTAGTTCCCCTAATGAGATGCTATTAGTTTCCCTAATAAGATGCTATTAGTTTCCCTAATGAGATGCTATTAGTTCCAATGAGATGCTATTAGTTCTCCTAGTAAGATTGTATAAGCTCTAATGAGATTCTACAGTAATAATTCCAATGAGATGCTATTAGTTCCCACCCAAAGGCACAGAGAGTGCACATGCCTGACGCTTAGAAAATCAGAGCCGCTGTAACACGCTGTGTGCATGAGTTGCTGCCTGCGTACAGTATTGGCGCTTGTGTGTGCTCAGGCGAGCGCGGAATGGGCAGAATTGTAGGACAATCCTGCAAAAATTTAGAACGGATTTCAAATGCCACTAATTTGATGGAGATTCTTCACGCCACATCTCATGAATCCCGCAGTCTGAAGTTGACGGCTTCTCACATTTTCACCTGTACGTGTGCGCTGCATTCCTACTGCGCTTCTCGCGCGACCTCAAACGCGAATCGGACTTCCAAGGCCTCATGCTGATGCTGCAGGACCTGCCAACGCATCAGTGGGGCGACGAGGAGGTCACCCTGCTGCTGGCCGAAGCCTTCAAGCTCAAGTCTTGGTTTGCTGACGCTCCAAATCACCTGGACAAGGCCATTCACAGCTGATCCGCTTAGTCCCGCAACTGTCTTCTGTTGAGTTCCGCTCCAAAATTTGCTTTTTCAACTTCTGCTTGTTAATAATTAACTTCTATTTCGTCAGGATTATGAAGACCTACCTACCTTAGCGCATCTGTTTAAGCAGATTAAAGCAAAAAATGAATGAAAGAGAACCTGTAAAAACAGTTTACTCGAGAGAAAAAAACGATTTTCCCACCTGGAGAGACTTGAGCCTTAACCACACAGTGCTCATGTAACAGCAGCCTTGACCACACAGTGCTCATGTAACAGCAGCCTTGACCACACAGTGCTCATGTAACAGCAGCCTTAACCACACAGTGCTCATGTAACAGCAGCCTTCACCACACAGTGCTCATGTAACAGCAGCCTTGACCACACAGTGCTCATGTAACAGCAGCCTTCACCACACAGTGCTCATGTAACAGCAGCCTTGACCACACAGTGCTCATGTAACAGCAGCCTTCACCACACAGTGCTCATGTAACAGCAGCCTTGACCACACAGTGCTCATGTAACAGCAGCCTTCACCACACAGTGCTCATGTAACAGCAGCCTTGACCACACAGTGCTCATGTAACAGCAGCCTTCACCACACAGTGCTCATGTAACAGCAGCCTTGACCACACACTGTTCATGTAACAGTCGTTTCACGCGAATAGAGAGGCCGAAAAATCGTGATCTTCTATCTTACGAGACTAATAAGGCCGTAGACTAACCAGAGACAGAGTAAAGAAGCAAGCAAAACAAACTTGAATTCTATATGAAAATCATGTTTTTTCAATTACGTAATTAATCGAGTAAATTGTCAAGGACTGCTGAAAAACTCAGGACGCGGAACCATAGATCTTATATTCCCTAGATGGGCCACTTCGTATGGCGGTAATAGGGAAAGTGCGACCGTTTTTTTCGTCACTTGTGGGGAAAAAGCCGACATAGGTTGCTTATAAATTTGAGTTCAGTAGCTTAAGGACATAGACGCTATTTTTTGAGAATTCAATAAAACTTCTCATGAATTAATTAAACGAATGCTCAATTCAACTAAGAATGATGAATTAACTGCAGAGACTACTGATGAAATTGAGTTCAGTAGCTTAAGGACATAGACGCTATTTTTTGAGAATTCAATAAAACTTCTCATGAATTAATTAAACGAATGCTCAATTCAACTAAGAATGATGAATTAACTGCAGAGACTACTGATGAAATTGAGTTCAGTAGTTGATTTTCGCGCTGTCGCGAGATGCAAAATTATTTACATTAGCTTCTATGGCCACCACCATCTTGTGTATATATGATCTTTGCGCGGAACCTAAAACTTAGTGGGAATTTTCTTCAAGGCCCGCCTGAAAGCATTCTCTATGGTAAAAAGTCTCTAACTAAATAGCGTAACACTGACTATTTAAGGCCAGCAGTATGGCTGATTTTAGAATGGTATACAAATTCCTACCAAGTTTAAGTTCTGCGTCCCGAGTTTTTCAGTAGTAATCCTTGCAAATTGTTTTGCAGGTTTTTGATTCCCTTTTTTGTTGCTTTAGTCTGATGAACAGATGCGGAGCTTTAAATGATGGGGGTGGTGTCTAAATAGCTAAATATAGCAAAACTGATCTCAAGAGCAATGCTTATTATTTAAGATACCTTTAAAATCGATTTTCTAAGAAAGAAAGTAATTTCTAGCAAATAGAAGCGCAAGAAATCAGAAAAAATCGAGTCAAATTTTATCATTTGATATTGCGCTCATCTTCGAAATAGAAGTTCGGTTACCTTTCAAATAGAATTTGAAAAAAGCAATATTGCTTCGAGTCTTAATTTATCATTTATCCTCTGTTTGTAGGCAGATATCTTTTGCTAGTGTTTTTGTTCCGCTTCTGTTAAAATTCCAGACCAGACTATCAAGTTTGTTTATAAAAAAAAATAATTTGAAACTCCTTTTGTCAGGCTTCGTGTGATTCTTGAACGACAGATTTCAATTTTATGATTTGTATAAAGTAGTGTGCATCAAATAGTTTAAATAGCCAGCAGGTGAAAGGTAAAACATCGATGCTTTTTGTTGCTTTTTTTTAAAAATACTCATTAAATACGTGTTCACGCGCTTGTACCACTATCAGATAGTAAAGACTAACAATCTGCGACCCCGTTGGGGAGGCTACTTTAGAAAGGAAAATTTTTTTTAATAAACTACATGTACATGCTTTTGACATTGTACAGTTACTATTGTTAGTTTCTTAAAGGAAAATGATGTTTCCCCTATGAAATCTCAGCAATTCCCCCATGAGCCTTGGCATCTCAGTAATTCCCCCCCCCATGAGCCTTGGCATCTCAGCAATTTCCCCATGAGCCTTGGCATCTCAGCAATTCCCCCCATGAGCCTTGGCATCTCAGCAATTTCCCCATGAGCCTTGGCATCTCAGCAATTTCCCCATGAGCCTTGGCATCTCAGCAATTCCCCCATGAGCCTTGGCATCTCAGCAATTCCCCCATGAGCCTTGGCATCTCAGCAATTCCCCCATGAGCCTTGGCATCTCAGCAATTCCCCCCCCCCATGAGCCTTGGCATCTCAGCAATTCCCCCATGAGCCTTGGCATCTCAGCAATTCCCCCCCATGAGCCTTGGCATCTCAGCAATTTCCCCATGAGCCTTGGCATCTCAGCAATTCCCCCCATGAGCCTTGGCATCTCAGCAATTTCCCCATGAGCCTTGGCATCTCAGCAATTCCCCCATGAGCCTTGGCATCTCAGCAATTCCCCCCCCATGAGCCTTGGCATCTCAGCAATTCCCCCCCCCATGAGCCTTGGCATCTCAGCAATTCCCCCCCATGAGCCTTGGCATCTCAGCAATTTCCCCATGAGCCTTGGCATCTCAGCAATTCCCCCATGAGCCTTGGCATCTCAGCAATTTCCCCATGAGCCTTGGCATCTCAGCAATTCCCCCATGAGCCTTGGCATCTCAGCAATTCCCCCATGAGCATTGACAGCTACTCTTATTAGTAAATTTATCGAGTTAAGTTGAATCTGGAGCCGAAGATTTGCGTGAGCCAATTTCTATGATTTGAAGATTAGTCATAATAAGAAAAATCCCTTATAGAGTTTTCAAAGTTTTGATTTGCCCTCCCTTACTGTGTGCTGCTTGCGTGCGCGCTTTAAAAAAACATGATATGATAGCTCTTATTCCATTTTGGTTTTCCTTGATTTTGTACAGTTTTTGTCCAATGTCCCCCCTCGTACGCGTGGGTGCAGGTGAATTATACCAATACAGAAGTTTTGGCCGCAAATTATTACTTATAGTAGCCGATGCTTACATTGAGCAAAGTTTGGAAAGTCATGTGCTGCTGCTTTCTAAATTATTGAATTTTTTCTGTATTATTTGTGTCTGTTTATCGCTCTAGAGAATGCCACGTCAAGTTCTTGCGGTTCGTTCAATTAAAATTGAATTATAAATAGCAATAAGTCACGCCGCTCTTCACTGCATGTCAAGTAATTAAATATACACAGATCAAGGCGTATCAGATGCTCACTTGTATTGCTCTTTCTCTGCTTTTATCTAATTGCTCTGAAATTAACTTAGGCAAATTACATCTCCTGTACTTGAAGTAATTCAGAATCTAAGGGGGTGCTGTGGCATTGTAGGGCCCGCTGAAGGATCTGAGGGAAGGCCCGCTGAAGGATCTGAGTGAAGGCCCGCTGAAGGATCTGAGGGAGGGCCCGCTGAAGGGTCTGAGTGAAGGCCCGCTGAAGGATCTGAGTGAAGGCCCGTTGAAGGATCTGAGGGAGGGCCCGCTGAAGGATCTGAGGGAGGGCCCGCTGAAGGGTCTGAGTGAAGGCCCGTTGAAGGGTCTGAGTGAAGGCCCGCTGAAGGATCTGAGGGAGGGCCCGCTGAAGGGTCTGAGTGAAGGCCCGTTGAAGGGTCTGAGTGAAGGCCCGCTGAAGGATCTGAGGGAGGGCCCGCTGAAGGGTCTGAGTGAAGGCCCGCTGAAGGATCTGAGTGAAGGCCCGTTGAAGGATCTGAGTGAAGGCCCGTTGAAGGGTCTGAGTGAAGGCCCGCTGAAGGATCTGAGGGAGGGCCCGCTGAAGGGTCTGAGTGAAGGCCCGTTGAAGGATCTGAGCCCGCTGAAGGATCTGAGGGAAGGCCCGCTGAAGGATCTGAGTGAAGGCCTGCTGAAGGATCTGAGTGAAGGCCCGCTGAAGGATCTGAGGGAGGGTCCTCTAAAAGATCTGAGGGAGGGCCCGCTGAAGGATCTGAGGGAGGGTCCTCTAAAAGATCTGAGGGAGGGCCCGCTGAAGGATCTGAGGGAGGGCCCGCTGAAGGATTTAAGGGAGGGCCCGCTGAAGGATCTGAGGGAGGGCCCGCTGAAGGATCTGAGCCCGCTGAAGGGTCTGAGTGAAGGCCCGCTGAAGGATCTGAGTGAAGGCCCGTTGAAGGATCTGAGTGAAGGCCCGCTGAAGGATCTGAGTGAAGGCCCGTTGAAGGATCTGAGGGAGGGCCCGCTGAAGGGTCTGAGGGAGGGCCCGCTGAAGGATCTAAGGGAGGGCCCGCTGAAGGATCTGAGGGAGGGCCCGCTGAAGGATCTGAGGGAGGGCCCGCTGAAGGATCTGAGGGAGGGCCCGCTGAAGAACCTGAGGGAGGGCCCGCTGAAGGATCTGAGGGAGGGTCCGCTGAAGGATCTGAGGGAGGGCCCGCTGAAGGATCTGAGGGAGGGTCCGCTGAAGGATCTGAGGGAGGGTCCGCTGAAGGAGCTGAGGGAGGGCCCGCTGAAGGTTAAAGCTAACATATAAAGGTAATGAGTGTGAATATATCTTACCTGATTCGATTATCACGTGCTTTTGATTGTTTTTTAATGCTGTATAGCCGCGGATGCGCAATACGTCACACAAATCGTATTTATAGAAAATCGAAATCAATTCCCGGGATGCTGGCCAGATTGATGAGGCCGCTTGCTCAGTCGGTAGCCTCCACAGCATGCCAGCGAGTGCTGCTAGGCGGCCGGCTGCAGACAGCATTGGCAGTGCCAGCAGCCACCAGAACTCCCTGCTTGTCGGCGCTCCAGTCCTTGCCAGTCCGCTTTGTCAGCACCATCAAGCGGCGATTCTCTAACACTGATTCCCTTGAACTGTTCGACGAAACGGCCGTGGTGCCTCGCAGCCGGTGGAGCATCGAGTTGCCAACCTGCGTGGAAGACGACAACCTGCTGAACCGCATGGCCCGCTACGGGCCGATCATGAAGAAGCGGCCGCCCAATCGGCACATGGACGGCCGGCCGTTTATGAAAGGCGTTGTACTGCGAACTCTGATTCGTAAGCCGAAGAAGCCGAATTCGGCCAATCGGCGATGCGTCCGAGTCCGCCTGTCCAACGGTCGCGAGATCACGGCCTACGTGCCTGGCATCGGGCACAACCTGCAGGAGCACAATATGGTGCTGGTTAGAGGCGGCAGGTGTCAGGACTTGATTGGCGTCAAGCATAAAGTTGTGCGCGGCAAATACGACTGCGCTCACGTTGTTAAGCCTGTGCCTAAGTAGTGACTCAACTGTGACTCACTCTCCCCTGAATCTGCCATTAGCCCCACCCCCCTGAGTCCGCCATCAGAATCGCCCCCTGAGTCCGCCACCAGAATCGCCCTGAGTCCGCCATTAGAATCGCCCTTGAGTCCGCCATTAGAATCGCCCCCTGAGTCCGCCACCAGAATCGCCCTGAGTCCGCCATTAGAATCGCCCTTGAGTCCGCCATTAGAATCGCCCTTGAGTCCGCCATTAGAATCGCCCCTGAGTCCGCCACCAGAATCGCCCCTGAGTCCGCCATCAGAATCGCCCTTGAGTCCGCCACCAGAATCGCCCCTGAGTCCGCCACCAGAATCGCCCTTGAGTCCGCCACCAGAATCGCCCTTGAGTCCGCCACCAGAATCGCCCCTGAATCCGCCATCAGAATCGCCCCTGAGTCCATCATCAGAATCGCCCCTGAGTCCATCATCAGAATCGCCCTTGACAGACTGGAGCTACAGCAAGGATCTTATAAAATACACAAATAGTGTTAGCAGTTAAACGCAATTTTTAGTTTTCTGTGTGTTTCCATAAGCGCGCATTCTTGTACGAGTGCTGTTCTGACTTCAATGCTGTTAATAAAATACACATGTAGCTTGCAGATAAATGCTCCTGTTGACGGCTTAGAGTTTGTTTTTTTGTAAACAAATATGGCTCCTAGCAAACAAACAAAGCGTAGGGCCTGGACAGAGGCTTAATACCCAATTGGCTTCTTAAAAAATGCGAGCCCTTGAAAGTTTTCCAAGAAATGTCCTTGACTTAAAAGTCCTTGAATTCCAGCAATCGATCGAATTTGCCGTTTAAGCAAAGCCGAGTCTCGGCGTTGCTATTGGCAACGCAGACTATAAATGCAAATAAACCCGGCTGTATTGATAGCTATAATTACTACTAATAATAGTAGTCAGGAAAGCGCCGCAATATGAGCAACCCGGCCGGGCAAGAGCCGCCGGAGGCATTCGTCCTCATCAGGCGAGACTACCGCGTCTCGCGGAACATGCGCGCCTCCTGGTTCTTTGAGAACCTCGGCAAGTCGCTGCGGCTGGAGTGCCTACACCAGCTGAATGACAATGACCAGCGAGCCTTTGTTGTGCTCGCCGAGACTTCTCCAATTGCCTCGGCTAGTGCAACCTCTGAGTACACCGGATCGTCGGTGGAGGACCTGTCATTGCCGTCGCGGATGGACAGTGCCGGTGGCGGCGGCAGGGAGTTCGTGCTCACTCAGCAGCACCGGGTGAACTTCCTGGTGCTGGACTATGCGTTCTCCTTCGTGCTGGACATGAGCGCGTCGATGTTCTGCTTCACCGGCAAGGGCAAGCTGCGGATTGAGCGAGCGTTGAAGTGCTTGGAGAAGTGCCTGAGACTGCTCAGCCGGCCAGTGAGGCTTCCGGGCTGCTCGGCCAGCTTCTGTCCGAGCATTTGTCTGTCCGTGCTGGCGCACAGCGAAGGCGAAGTCGCCCTGCTAGCCAAAGGCTGCCGCCTGTCCGCCGGCTCCGTTGATCGGCTTATTGAAGACATTCGCTTTAAAGTGCGCCGATTTGAGTCCGAGGTGGCGCGCCTGACCTTCGCCCGGGTGACCTCGACTGCTGGCGGATCCTCGACGCCTTCGCCAGGTGATCCATTGTTGTGGAGAGCTCCATAGGCACGCAGTCTGCCTCGGGGGTTTGGGTTGGCCCTCCTGAGCGTAAAAGCCTTAGGCAAACTATTGGGTTCTACGGCTATTTTACTGCCAGTGACATTTGACTGTCAGTGACATTTGACTGCCAGTGACATTTGACTGTCAGTGAAATTTGACTGTCAGTGACATTTGACTGTCAGTGACATTTGGCTGCAAGTGACATTTGACTGACAGTGACATTTGACTGCCAGTGACATTTGACTGTCAGTGACATTTGACTGTCAGTGAAATTTGACTGTCAGTGACATTTGACTGTCAGTGACATTTGGCTGCAAGTGACATTTGACTGACAGTGACATTTGACTGCCAGTGACATTTGACTTCCAGTGACATTTGACTGCCAGTGACATTTGACTGTCAGTGACATTTGACTGCCAGTGACATTTGACTGCCAGTGACATTTGACTGTCAGTGACATTTGACTGCCAGTGACATTTGACTGCCAGTGACATTTGACTGTCAGTGACATTTGACTGACAGTGACATTTGACTGTCAGTGACATTTGACTGACAGTGACATTTGACTGCCAATGACATTTGACTGTCAGTGACATTTGACTATCAGTGACATTTGACTGTCAGTGACATTTGACTGACAGTGACATTTGACTGTCAGTGACATTTGACTGACAGTGACATTTGACTGCCAGTGACATTTGACTGTCAGTGACATTTGACTGACAGTGACATTTGACTGACAGTGACATTTGACTGCCAGTGACATTTGACTGTCAGTGACATTTGACTGTCAGTGACATTTGACTGTCAGTGACATTTGACTGTCAGTGACATGAAACCAATAATACAAGTTCATGCTTAATTTACACCAGCTCATACTGTGCTCACGCCAGGCTCCGACCTGCTCAGCATGCTTCGTCACGGCGTACTCAGCTTGACTTTCCTGCCCGAAGCCGCCGCCTCCCAGATCGTGCTGCTGACCGACTGCAACCTGGCCACGGCCGACCAGACCCAGCTGGACCGGACTCTGAACATGCTGCGCTCAGCTCCAATCTCCTGCTCCTTCATCGCCGTCGGCTGCTCCATCGATCAGCAGCTGTACGCCAACTTCGGCTACCTGCAGACCGACGAATTCTGCAGATTTTTAGCCAAGGCTACGTTTGGCAAATTTCTCACCGAGGACCGGCTGGCCAAGCACAAGTTGGCCGACTGCCAGCTGCTGCCGCCGCTGCCTCTCACCGATGTGCACCGCGCCCTGCTGCTGTGGAGCTTCACCCGCGGCCTGGCCAAGCCCTGGAAGAGCAGCGAGTGCCAGCTTTGGCAGCCGCCTGGCAGCGGCGCCGGCTGCGGGCCTAGCGGCGGCATTGACGCTGGTGGCCGGCTGTTCGAGTCGGCTGCTATGCCGTCTCTAGGTTTCGTCGATTCTTCATCGGCTGGTGGCGGCGGCGAAATCGGCGGCTCGATGACGCCGAGTTTCGCCAGTTTGATGAGCGCCGAGCGTCGACTTAACGGCGTCTGGTTGAAGCGGCTGCGCACCGACCCGCAGCAGCTGGCCGTGTCGTTTCTGGCCATCTTGTCCGTGCGCCTGCGTGAGGGCTACACTATTAGACGGTTCCAGCTGCTCAAGGGGAATACGGAGATTGAGCTGGAGCTCAGCTTGGCCTGGCGGCCTGGCGTGTCTATGCTGTACACCCTGCACAGTGACTGGCCACCGGAGCGGAGCACCGCAACTCTGGTGAGCCTGTCCCACCTGCACCAATCCTCAGGTGTGGGCCCGGCCTGTCCCGCCTGCACCAATCCTCAGGTGTGGGCCCGGCCTGTCCCACCTGCACCAATCCTCAGGTGTGGGCCCGGCCTGTCCCACATGCACCAATCCTCAGGTGTGGGCCCGGCCTGTCCCACCTGCACCAATCCTCAGGTGTGGGCCCGGCCTGTCCCACCTGCACCAATCCTCAGGTGTGGGCCCGGCCTGTCCCGCCTGCACCAATCCTCAGGTGTGGGCCCGGCCTGTCCCACCTGCACCAATCCTCAGGTGTGGGCCCGGCCTGTCCCACCTGCACCAATCCTCAGGTGTGGGCCCGGCCTGTCCCACCTGCACCAATCCTCAGGTGTGGGCCCAGCCTGTCCCGCCTGCACCAATCCTCAGGTGTGGGCCCGGCCTGTCCCGCCTGCACCAATCCTCAGGTGTGGGCCCGGCCTGTCCCACCTGCACCAATCCTCAGGTGTGGGCCCGGTCTCTGAGATCCCCATGAGTGACAGAACTTCCTACCTCTGAGATCCCCATGTGTGATACAGCCCTTCCCACTCTGAGATCCCCATGTCTGACACAGCCCTTCCCACTCTGAGATCCCCATGTGTGACACAGCCCTTCTCACACTGAGATCCCCATGAGTGACACAGCCCTTCTCACACTGAGATCCCCATTAGTGACACAGCGCTTCTTAAGTTCCCAATACAACAGACATAAAACAGACATTAAACGTCTGCCCCCCCCCGTCGCCCAGGTGTCAGCCGCCTGCGAGGGCAGCGCAGACTACCTGTACCGCCTGTCGGAGGCTCGCTCCAGGATGTCCCGCCAGTGCGCGCAGCTGCGCTGCAGCTACGAGCGATTCCAGTATCACATTCGGGACTTGAACAAAACCGACGCGTTCGTAGCCCAGCTGTACACATTCGACAGGGACTCGGCCGTGTACGTGATCCCCCAGCAGTTCAGGGGCAGCTCGCCGCTGTTCTGCCTGCTGCCGCAGTCGCAGGAGCCGGTGCTATCGAAGAGCACCATGGCTGAGTCGGACGACAGGTTTGCGGCCTATTGGCTTCGAATGGTTCGAGTTGACTCGGCCAGCTGCCAGAAATGGATGCACGTGCACCGGCTGTTCCTGCTGATGCGACACGACGGCCAGCTCAGCCAGCTGAGGCACCTGAACCTGCGCAATCCCCGGGGCAAGTACAGCGCCGTGCAGTGTCGCCAGGCCCTGTCGCTCATTTGCGATCGGGTTATTCGAGCTCGAAGCGACCGGCTGATTGACAATTGCTTCACCCTGCTGGAGCACAGCGTCTACGTTAAACTGCTGTACGACAGCGCCAAGTTTAACCGCGAGGACGACTTGGACGAGGCCCGGCCCGAGTCCTTCTATATGGTGAGGGCTTCTTGGAGGAATGGCTCCGGCTGTGGGAGAGGGTCATTGGATGCTTGTGTTGTGGGGTTCATTGGATGCTTGTGGGGTTCATTGGATGTTTGTGGGGTTCATTGGATGCTTGTGGGGTTCATTGGATGCTTGTGGGGTTCATTGGATGCTTGTGGGGTTCATTGGATGCTTGTGGGATTCATTGGATGCTTGTGGGGTTCGGTTCATTGGATGCTTGTGGGATTCATTGGATGCTTGTGGGATTCATTGGATGCTTGTGGGGTTCATTGGATGCTTGTGGGATTCATTGGATGCTTGTGGGGTTCATTGGATGCTTGTGGGGTTCATTGGATGCTTGTGGGGTTCATTGGATGCTTGTGGGATTCATTGGATGCTTGTGGGGTTCATTGGATGCTTTTGGGGTTCATTGGATGCTTGTGGGGTTCATTGAATGCTTGTGGGGTTCATTGGATGCTTGTGGGGTTCATTGGATGCTTGTGGGATTCATTGGATGCTTGTGGGGTTCATTGGATGCTTGTGGGGTTCATTGGATGCTTGTGGGGTTCATTGGATGCTTGTGGGGTTCATTGGATGCTTGTGGGGTTCATTGGATGCTTGTGGGGTTCATTGAATTCTTGTGGGGTTCATTGAATGCTTGTGGGGTTCATTAAATGTTTGTGGGGTTCATTGGATGGTAATGAGGGTTCACTGGATGGTAATGAGGGTTCACTGGATGGTAATGAGGGTTCACTGGATGGTAATGAGGGTTCACTGGATGGTAATGAGGGTTCACTGGATGGTAATGAGGGTTCACTGGATGGTAATGAGGGTTCACTGGATGGTAATGAGGGTTCACTGGATGGTAATGAGGGTTCACTGGATGGTAATGAGGGTTCAATGGATGGTAATGAGGGTTCACTGGATGGTAATGAGGGTTCACTGGATGGTAATGAGGGTTCACTGGATGGTAATGAGGGTTCACTGGATGGTAATGAGGGTTCACTGGATGGTAATGAGGGTTCACTGGATGGTAATGAGGGTTCACTGGATGGTAATGAGAGTTCACTGGATGGTAATGAGGGTTTGATGTGCAGGATGATTGCGCTAAACAGATGGAACGAGTGGGGTTTAATTTCATTCAAACTATTGCGTTGCAATCTTTGCCCGCCCGAACTGCAATCTTCTCAGGTGTACCTGAGCGTGAAGCCGCACTGCCAGACCCTGATAGTGACTCTGGCCTTCCTGGCCCACGTGTCCAGCACCATTCGGCAAACGGTGCTGCAGGAGCTGCGCGAGCGCCTCGCCAATCTGTATTTTCCGTCAAGAATCGCCGAGTCGAAGCACAAGACTCCGTCTGGCGGCACCGCGGCCAGCGGCGGTGGCGCCCAGCGTCCCGACGCAAGCGGCGCCGACATCGGCTCTGGCGTCGGCGGCGGCAGCGTCAAGTCGCCGTTGCAGCGAACCGAAAGCGAAACGCCTTGTTGCTATGCTGTTGCTAAGCCGTTAGATCGCTTTCTAATCCAGTTCGAGCCAAAGTGCTTGGCCAGGAATCTGATGGGCTTTGCTGACACTGAGAAGCTCAACCTGCAGCTGCAGATCATCTCCAGGCAGCTGCACTTTCGCCGATTCGTCTGGCATGTCGTCTGGCCCGCGGAGCAGCAGCCGTCGCCAGCAGAGTCCGCTGGCCAGCTGCCGACTCGCGACAATCTGCTGCACATCTTCAACTGCCTGGTGGCACTGCGCCTGCAGCAGGGCTTCCACTTTGCCTACGCCAATGCCGGCTTTGTCAACTTGTTTCGCCGCGTCGCCCTACAGCCGTCGGAGACCGCAGCCGCAGCAGCGATCGGCGACGATAACGAAGGCTCCGGCGATGTCGAACTGTGCGTGCAGTACCTGCTGTACCCGCTGATCTCCCGCCGTCGGCTGGACAGCGAGTCCAGCGAGGCCACCGTCCTGGAGGAATCCAGCAGCGTGCAGCGGGTCAGCGCAACTCCGACTGCAGTCCCAGCCTCCGTGGCGCCGCATCTTCATCATCAACATCAGCAGCCCGCAGGCAACCGCCAGTTGCTCGACCTGCGCATCGTCACGGAGGTCTGGGCGGAGCCGCAGCCCGGCCGGCCGCTGCCGTCGGATCTGGCGAGAGAAACTGCCGACTGGCTTGACGCCGACTTCCAGCTACTGCCCGGTCTGCTGCGCGACTCCGACCAGCGAGTCTTCTGCGTCTTCCTGACGCTGGACGCCGCGTTGAAGTCTGTAGCGTCGGCGGCCACCACCGTCTCCAACGCTGGCGTTTGCCGTTCGCCGGAATGTCGGGAGCGGCAGCGGCCAGGGAGCGGCGGTGGCAAAGGCGGCGACTCAACTTGGCGCCAGGCCATCAGCGACAAAGTCCAGCAGCTGTGGACAAAAGTCGACCTGATCAGCCTGGTGAGCCGCAGCGCCCAGGCCTGCCTGCTGCTCAGCCTCATCCAAACCGATGAGCCCGATTGTCACGAGCAGCTCATCCGCCAGCTCGAGCAGGAGCTCACGACCAGGCGCTTCTGTCAGCTGCCGCTCACCTGCTGCGAAGAGGAGAACTATACCCGTCACCTGGCGGCCAGGGGCGGCGCGGGCATGGAGAGCCTTGTGCAGCCGGATCAGCTGCAGCTGCTGGCCCAGCAGCAGGGCTGGTGCTGCTATGCGCTGGTTTGTTCTCGCTGCGTGTCTGTCTGTCTCTGTCTGTCTGTCTGTCTGTCTGTCTGTCTGTCTATCTGTCGTCTGCCTGCCTGCCTGTCTGTCTGTCTGTCTGCCTGTCTGTCTGTCTGTCTGTCTGTCTGTCTGTCTGTCTGTCTGCCTGTCTGTCTGTCTGTCTGTCTGTCTGTCTGTCTGTCTGTCTGTCTGTGTCTGTCTGTTTATCTGTCTGTGTCTGTCTGTGTGTCCGTCAGAGTGTCTTTCTGTCTGTCTGTGTCTGTCTGCCTGTCTGTCTGTCTGTCTGACTCTCTAGCTGTCATAGCAATAAATTTTTCGCAAACAACAGGATTTTAAAGAGGCCCTGTTTAGCCTCCTTGAGTCTCGCTTGCATTTTCATGGTAAAGCTGTTTTTCTTGGGTTTCTAAGGCGCGGTTCCTAAGCCGTGCAATATTCATACGCTGAATTTCTGTCTAGAAGCAGCAAAGTTTTCCACAATGGAGTGCTGCTGCTGCAGCTTCATCCGCAGAATCTGATGAGGCTGCAGCCAGTCGTGGCTCTGTTTGCAGCCAAGGCAAGTCTGCAACTAATTGGCTGCCTCAAACAATGGCTGGCGTTCCGCATCTGGCCTGATTGCTCAATAATTAATGGGTGCAACTTTTTAAGCCTTCGGCAAAAGAATTTTCTTGCTAGGACTTTCTTGCGCGCAGAGATATTTTTCAAAAGAAAGTTTTGCGGATAGAATGCAGGCTTTATTGATTTGCTCCGTGCTGACTGCAGCAGCGGTGGCTGCAGATTCGAGCTGGAAGCTTCAGCGAGGCGACCTCGCCGAGTACCGAGTTCTGACAGTGAAGCTGGCAGCCAGCGACGTTCACTGTATGACAGCTGCTGAGAATGCGGATGCTGTCCGCTTTGACGCAGCCGCGGGCTCCTGCTCGCTGCTGGCCTGCAATCGGGGCCCGGCGGACGGCTGCAGGAAGTGCCGGCACCTGGGCAACTCCAGCCTGCCTCAGCTGTGGGTGAGTGCGCTGGGACTTGCAGTAGCGAGAAGGGCAAATACGCAGGCACACGCTTGCACAGGGGTGTACAGCCTTGACGTGAGCCGAAGATCTGAGTTCTATTTTCAAAAGTACGTACATATAAATTGGATAGATTCAAATTTATGAAACTTGTTTATCTTTAAGGCACAGAGTAAACATTTACTATACTACTACTACTACTACTACTACTACTACTACTACGACTACTACTACTACTACTACTACTACTACTACTACTACTACTACTACTACTACTACTACTACTACTACAACTACTACTACTACTACCACTACTACTACTACTACTACCACTACTACTACTACTACTACTACTACTACTACCACTACTACCACTACTACTACTACTACTACTACTACTACTACTAATACTACTACTACTACTACTACTACTACTACCACTACTACTACTACTACTACTACTACTACTAATACTACTACTACTACTACTACTACTACTACCACTACTACTACTACTACTACCACTACTACTACTACTACTACTACTACTACCACTACTACCACTACTACTACTACTACTACTACTACTACTACTACTACTACTACTACTACTACTACTACTACTACTACTAATACTACTAACTTGTCTCTTCTGGACAAGCGACTACGTTAAAAAAACCTGACTCCTGTCATTCAACGCATTTGCCATTCCAGATGCGAGAGCCGGTGAACTGTTGGACAACGTTCCAGCACCGAGTCGACGGCTCCGTCAGCTTCAACCGTGGCTGGTCGGAGTACGTAAGCGGATTCGGTCAGGGCGAGAGTCTCAACTACTGGATGGGGCTGGAGCAGCTGCACCAGCTCACCGCCACTGGAGTGTGGAGAGTCCGCTGGGAGTTCAGCGACTGGAACGGCACCTGGTACTGGGTTGAGAATGCTCCGTTCTCTGTTGGCCCAGCGGCTGACAAGTACATGTGCTCGATGGGACCGCCGGTCTCAAACAGGTTGAATATCGGACAACGGGACCACGTGAATTGGTTGCCAAGCGGCCAGCAGTTCAGCACGCCAGACTATGACAATGACGCCTACAGCGCTGGCAACTGCGCCCAGAGCAGATCGGCCGGTTGGTGGTACGCCCACTGCGCCGTGATGGACCCGAACGCTGTCTACAAGAACGCTCCGCACCACACCACAGGCGGAGGACTTTATTATTTGCTATACGACACTGGCGTCCTGCTGACAACCTCCTATTCGATGAAGACTTTTGAGTGCCTCATTATTAACTCATGATATCAGGTTGATGACCTGACAAAAAGAAAAAAAAACATTGCACGATTGCAGCTGAATAAGTATAGCAGTTCTGGTTGTACTTTCTATTAACGATATAATTGTTGGTGTGCCCGTAGGCTGCACAACACCATCAGCATGCGGAAATAATGTCTTGAATTACTTTCCACCGTATTGTACTTTTCCTCTAAGCAGGGGAAACTGCTTGCACATTTGTGAGTATAGAAATGTAGAGGCAGCAAGAGAAAAATGCACTGACATCTGATCAGCATGTTTTGGAATGCAGTTTAATGCATAGCGAGTAAAATGAAGTCTTTGTGTTTCTTTAAAACAGGTTTTGAGCTTGTCCAGCTCAGTTTCTGTCTGTCTGTCTGTCTGTCTGTCTGTCTGTCTGCCTGTCTCTGCCTGTCGGTCTGTCTGCCTGTCTGTCTGTCTGTCTTGTCTGTCTGTCTGTCTGTCTGTCTGTCTGTCTGTCTCTCTGTCTTGTCTGTCTGTCTGTCTGTCTGTCTTTCTGTCTGTCTGTCTTAGTGTCCGTCTGTCTGTCTTAGTGTCTGTTTGTCGTAGTGTCTGTCTGTCTGTCTGTCTGTCTGTCCGTCTGTCTGTCTTAGTGTCTGTTTGTCGTAGTGTCTGTCTGTCTGTCTGTCAGTCAGTCTGCCTGCCTGCCTGTCTGTCTGTCTGTCTGCCTGACTGCCTGTCTGTCTGTCTGTCTGTCTGTCTGTCTGTCTTTTCTGTCTGTCTGTCTGTCTGTCTTTCTGTCTGTCTGTCTTAGTGTCCGTCTGTCTGTCTTAGTGTCTGTCTGTCTGTCTGCCTGACTGCCTGTCTGTCTGTCTGTCTGTCTGTCTGTCTGTCTGTCTGTCTTTTCTGTCTGTCTTGTCTGTCTGTCTGTATCCGTACCCCCAGTATATCCCCACTCCCAACGCGCGATCCACCCTTGTAGGCCTGCAAGTCCCGCTGTCTGCAGCTGCTGTTTTTCCCAGCCTCGGCAGCTGCACTGTCGCAGCTGCTGCAGGCCACTGGTGAAAAAGCCTTCCCAATCTACGCCTACTGCGTCAATGACACGTGGCTGGCCGACTCGCTGGCCAACCAGTGGAGTTTCTCTCCGCCACAAGATGTTACTCTCAGGTGCGATTTTGCGTAACAATTTTATCTTTTTGAAGAGTCTCACTTAAAAGCTTGTTTCTATATATAATAATGCGCTGTGACTCAGATACCGCCTGGGCGAGCCGGCGCCAAAGTACATCGAGCGCGAGGCCTTCTGCGCCGGCGCCGCTCGTCGCGGTGGCGTCGTGTGCACCTCTGAGAAGCTGCTCGACGACTGCGGCAAGCTGCACACTCATTTGAATCAGATGGTCGAAGCGATGTCCGATGTTCACGCCTTGGCCACTGTGCGAACTATTTTTCAGGTAAGGGTTGGGTACAGTAAACTGGGGAGATAGGTAGACAGGTATTGTAGGCTAGGGAAACGGGTAGGGTAGGCTAGGGAGACAGGAAGAGTAGGCTAGGGAGACAGGAAGAGTAGGCTAGGGAGACAGGTAGAGTAGGCTAGGGAGACAGGAAGAGTAGGCTAGGGAGACAGGTAGATTAGGCTAGGGAGACAGGTAGGGTAGGCTAGGGAGACAGGTAGGGTAGGCTAGGGAGACAGGTAGGGTAGGCTAGGGGACAGGAAGAGTAGGCTAGGGAGACAGGAAGAGTAGGCTAGGGAGACAGGAAGAGTAGGCTAGGGATACAGGTAGAGTAGGCTAGGGAGTCAGGTAGAGTAGACTAGGGAGACAGGTAGGGTAGGCTAGGGAGACAGGTAGAGAAGGCTAGGGAGACAGGTAGATTAGGTTAGGGAGACAGGTAGGGTAGGCTAGTGAGACAGGTAGAGTAGCCTAGGGAGACAGGAAGAGTAGGCTAGGGAGACAGGAAGAGTAGGCTAGGGAGACAGGTAGAGTAGGCTAGGGAGACAGGTAGAGTAGGCTAGGGAGACAGGTAGGGTAGGCTAGGGAGACAGGTAGGGTAGGCTAATGCAGGTAGAGTAGGTTGGGAGGACGGGTACTGCAGTGTAGACGTTAAATGAATCTCACATTCGCAGGCATCGCAGCAGCGCCTAGTCATTGAGGAGACCTCGCTGCAGGCGGCGCTGGACGAGCTGCTTGAAGAGCAGGCCTCAATCAATATCGACCTGACCGATTTTCTTGCCTATTCCTGCGGTCACGCCTACTACGGAAGCAGATTAGACCGGCAAAAACAACAACAACTACAACAACAAGAGGCTCTAATTCGTCGGCTGAGCCGCTGCTGCGAAGCCTCGCCCGGCGCGCACCAACGCAGCGGGAGCCGATTTCGGGCAACCATCGGTTTGTTGCTTTCCTTTGATTTCCCCATATCTCAAGATGATTTTAAGTCGATAGCATTCAAGACCTGTCGCTCCTTATTCAGGCAAGTACTTCTCCGAGCTGTGCTGCCTGCCCGGCTACTTTGCGCTCAACTGCGGCTGCATCGACGCTTTGCTGAACCCGGGTGCCAATCAGGAGGCCGACACCGAGGACGACGACGAGGGCGACGATGATAGAGGATTTCGTGTCGGCTCGTCGTTTCTGGTGGGCTCCGATACGGGAGAGAATGTGAGTATAGTCCTCCAACTGTTGTCTATGGTCCTCCCACTGTTGTCTATTGTCCTCCCAATGTTGTCTATGGTCCTCACACTGTTGTCTATGGTCCTCCCACTATTGTCTATGGTCCTCCCACTATTGTCTATGGTCCTCCCAATGTTGTCTATGGTCCTCCCACTGTTGTCTATGGTCCTCCCACTATTGTCTATGGTCCTCCCACTATTGTCTATGGTCCTCACACTGTTATCTATGGTCCTCCCAATGTTGTCTATGGTCCTCCCAATGTTGTCTATGGTCCTCACACTGTTGTCTATGGTCCTCCCACTATTGTCTATGGTCCTCCCAATGTTGTCTATGGTCCTCCCACTATTGTCTATGGTCCTCCCACTATTGTCTATGGTCCTCCCACTATTGTCTATGGTCCTCCCACTGTTATCTATGGTCCTCCCAATGTTGTCTATGGTCCTCCCAATGTTGTCTATGGTCCTCCCACTGTTGTCTATGGTCCTCCCACTATTGTCTATGGTCCTCCCACTATTGTCTATGGTCCTCACACTGTTATCTATGGTCCTCCCAATGTTGTCTATGGTCCTCCCAATGTTGTCTATGGTCCTCACACTGTTGTCTATGGTCCTCCCACTATTGTCTATGGTCCTCCCACTATTGTCTATGGTCCTCCCAATGTTGTCTATGGTCCTCCCACTGTTGTCTATGATCCTCCCACTATTGTCTATGGTCCTCCCACTATTGTATATGGTCCTCACACTGTTATATATGGTCCTCCCAATGTTGTCTATGGTCCTCCCAATGTTGTCTATGGTCCTCCCAATGTTGTCTATGGTCCTCCCAATGTTGTCTATGGTCCTCCCAATGTTGTCTATGGTCCTCCTAATGTTGTCTATGGTCCTCCCAATGTTGTCTATGGTCCTCCCACTGTTGTCTATGGTCCTGCCAGGGTTCCAGGGCCCATCAAAGAGGACCCCAGATAACCGCGCAATGCTTTCGCGGCTCCACCACTCCCGCTCTCAATCCCGCTTCTCTGCCGCAGACGGACACAGCCGTCCCCGAAAACGAGTTGAACAGCGGCCAGCAGCTCGACATCAACTCTGTGAACGCCGTCAGCGCCGGCTCGGCTTCGGCCAAATCCGCAGCCGCCCGTCGCCGCCGCCGCCACTTGTCAGCGGCCGAGGCCGACGATCTCGGCGAAGAGCTTCGCCAGCAGCGCTCGCTGGCCAAGCGGTCACCACTGTTCCTGCAGTACTACTGCACAGCTGAGGAGGTCGAATCCGACGGCCCCGACGATACCGACGATAACCGTCAGTTGGACAACGACAAGGAAGCCAGCAGCGACGCTGGCGACGATGTTGATGCCGACGACGGAGGCCTGCAGGCTGAGGGCTGCTCGTTTTTCACCTGCCTTCGCGAAGCGCTGCCGCTGCCGGCCGAAGTGGCCGGAAGGCCGGCGGACGAACTTCAGGAGCTGATGTCGGCAGCCGCCGCCGGCTACAGAGCCAGCCTCATCCTGCTGCCGCTGAAGCCCATCGAGCCCGGCCGCGTTACCTCGACGCCAACGGCTTCAGCAGCCACCGCCGCCGCCGTAGCCGAAGGCGACTGCAAAAAGTCGGCAAACGCAGCCGCTACCGAGGTGGCCGCCGAGTCATCAGCTGCTGGTGAAAAAATCGACGCCGCTACAGCCCAAAGCGACAACAATGTCGGCGGCGGCGGCGCTGTTAACGAAGCTGGAGCCGTCTCCGGCGACGCGTCGACGTCAAATACCGAAGAGTCTCAGCGACGCGCCCAGCGTCAGAAGCGGCGGCTCCAGCGCAAACGTCGGGAACGACGCGCCCCCGCTCTGGCTGTCGATGATGTCGATGGCGGCGGTCGGCGCTCTGGGCAGGATCCGACCGACAGCGACCAGCTGGACGATGACAGCACTGAACTGGGCGGTGTCGGCGGCAGCGGCGGAGTAGCCGGCGGACACGACGTCAGCCAGCCGTGCAGCAGCGGCGGCGGCTCCCCGGCCGAGGAAGACAGCGCCGACGACGCTGAGCTTGTGGGAAGCCAGGAAACTGACGACGATGACGAGGGGGAAGACGGCGTCGGCGGGGGTGGCCTGCTGGGCATCGGGCGCGGCTTCCCGCAGCTTCAGCGAGAGGTTTGCGAGACCTTTGGCGCAATGCCTGTCCCAATAATGATTAGCTGACAGATCAGCTGACTGTCCCAGTTGTGATCAGCTGACTGTCCCAGTTGTGATCAGCTGACTTTCCCAGTTGTGATCAGCTGACTGTCCCAGTTGTCATCAGCTGACTGTCCCAGTTGTCATCAGCTGACTATCCCAGTTGTGATCAGCTGACTGTCCCAGTTGTGATCAGCTGACTGTCCCAGTTGTCATCAGCTGACTGTCCCAGTTGTGATCAGCTGACTGTCCCAGTTGTCATCAGATGACTGTCCCAGTTGTCATCAGCTGACTGTCCCAGTTGTGATCAGCTGACTGTTCCAGTTGTGATCAGCTGACTGTCCCAGTTGTCATCAGCTGACTGTCCCAATCCCGCACCATTCGCAGATTCTTTTCCAGTGCCATCGCGAACTGCAGTGGGTTTTAAGCGACGAGATCGTTAACATAATGCGCTGCCGTCCGCCCATCACCGAGGCCGTTCTGGACCGGGTGGTCAGTCACGTGACCGCCGCCCCGGAAGCCCTGGGCAGCGAGGAGCGCGCTGCGGCTCAGGGCATTTCGAGTTTCAGCGTTGACTTCGACAGCGAAGACACCGAGGCAGATTATCAGTTCGTGTTCGGCGTCGCCGAGTCTGTCAAGGTCAGCGCGTTTTCAAATAAAAATAGAAATGGCATCAGATTCTTGTAAAATGGCGCATAAATTAGGAAACGGCATCAGATTCTTGTAAAATGGCGCATAAATTAGGAAACGGCATCAGATTCTTGTAAAATGGCACACCAATTAGGAAATTGCATCCTTGCTTGTAAAATGGCACACCAATTAGGAAATTGCATCCTTGTTTGTAAAATGGCACCAATTAGGAAATGGCATCCTTGCCTGTAAAATGGCACACCGATTAGGAAATGGCATCCTTGCCTGTAAAATGGCACACGGATTAGGAAATGGCATCCTTGCCTGTAAAATGGCAAACCGATTAGGAAATGGCATCCTTGCTTGTAAAATGGCACACCAATTAGGAAATGGCATCCTTGTTTGTAAAATGGAAAACCAATTAGGAAATGACATAGAATTCTTTTAAAATGGCGCATTAATTAGGATATGGCATCAAATTCTTTTCAAATGGCACACCAATTAGGAAATGGCATCCTTGCTTGTAAAATCGCACACCAATTAGGAAATGGCATCCTTGTTTGTAAAATGGCACACCAATTAGTCAATAAGCTTTGTTTAAAATAGCTTTAACGTGGTTCCCTAATTAATGCCAAGCAAACTTCAACACCGAGTACGGGTTTCCAATCTAGGTATTCTACAACTACCTGGCCGAGGAAACCATTCGCGTTGGCGGCTCGCTGCATCGATTCCGTGAACTCGGCCGCTATCACTATTTGGCTCGCTGCGGCGGAGGCGGTGGCGCCGGCGCCTCCGCTGGCGCGCCAGCCAAGCTGCCCGCCGTGTCTGTGGACAATCTGCAGCAGCAGCAATTGTCAAAGCAGAGGGAGGCTCTGCAACAATTGGAGCAGCAAAGGAAACTATTGAGAAGCGCGTCCGACAGCGAAATCCAACCGCTGGATCCGAGGCTGGTGCCCTCGCTGCTGAACAACAGCAGCTCCAGGCTGTCCTTTTCCAGCTTGCTGGGCGCCGACAGCGAGGTGGAGCTCATCACCCAGCTGGCTGACGCTGCCGCCAGCACCTCGGCGCCCACCGCGGTGACAACTAGCAGCACTGTCGTGGACTCGACTTCAGCTGCGGCAGCTGCTGCCGCCGCCACCGATGCCGAAGTTTTTAAGCAGGATTTGCCTGCTGCTGCTTCCACCGCCGCCGCCGCTGTGGAAGAGTCCCCGGTGCCGCCGGTTCGCTCTCTGTCGACTCAGCAGCCGATGGTGTATCAGCAGCAGCATCAACTGCAGTCCATGACGCTCAGGACTGTTTCGTCTACACCGAGACGGCACAAGTCCGGCGACACGCCAACTACCCGGTGAGTTTCAGTGGCAACTCTGTCAGATGTCTCAGAGACTGCACTCCAGCACAATAAAAACCCCTCACTCAGGCTGCACTCCAGCACAGGTAAACCCCTCACTCAGGCTGCACTCCAGCACAGGTAAACCCCTCACTCAGGCTGCACTCCAGCACAGGTAAACCCCTCACTCAGGCTGCACTCCAGCACAAACCCACCCTGCTCAAACTCCAGCTGCTCAACCCAGACGCCGCAGCCGTTCTCGCGGCCCGAGAGCAGTACCGGCGAAGGCTACGACGCCGGCGAATCGTGCAGCGCCGAGGACGAAGACAACGATGACGAAGGCCGCGGCGGCGGCGGCGGCGGCGGCGGCGGCGACTCGGTCGGACACGAGCCCGACGCCTTCGCCTCGCTGTTGTCGCAGCGGGCGTGGCAGCAGCTGCCTGATTGCTGGCTGGTGTGCCAGTTCGAGGCTGCTAAGAACACGCTGACTTTTTATCAGGTAATTTTTTAAGGAATTTCCTCACGGTTTTCTGCCCATAGTTGTACTTTTAGGTCTGTCTCACTTTGGCCTAATTTCATAGTGTCTCATGGTATATAAAGGGTCTGACCCCATTCACAATTGCCAGCACCACTCGGACAAGCACGTCACCGAGGATGGCGGTCTGAGCGCCAGGTGCAGTCTGTGCGACCTGATGCCGACTGTCCGAGCCACAGTTGCTAAGCTCATCTACCGGGTCAACCAGCTCAAGCTGCTCGAAGAGATGCAGACCACTCTCAGATGCCGGGAGATGCTCGTGCCGGCTGGCAGCGACGACATCGTCTGGCAGGATCCGCAGCACCAGCAGCTGCAGGGCCAGCGCCATGTCAGGCCGCAGATTCATCAGCGCCATCAGCTTCATCGGCCATTCCAGCAGCCGCCGCATCCGCAGCTTCCCCACTTCCATCGACAGCAGCGCCGAGAATCTGTCGCTTTAATAACTGGCGACTTCGACGCCGCCGCAGACAACAACAGCAACAAAAGCGACGAAGCTTCATCAGACGATGAGGCCAGCCGGGAGCCGGCGCCGCTACACTACGAGGTCCGGGTGCAGATGGAGCCGGGCAAGTTCCAGTGCGAGATGCAAACCTGCCGCGACCTGCCGCTGCAACCGAGAATGCGAGTGTCGCAGGGCAGCTACAACTCTGTGGCGATACTGCGGGAGCACCTGAGCTACCTGTCTGTGAGCAATCGGAAGAATATGCTTGTGATGCGAGATACAGATGGAGACGGCCAGCATTGTATTTTCTATCTGCTGCTCAATGAGGTGAATTGATAATCGCTTCTTTGACCGAGTTTATCATTTCTATGACCGATTTGTTAATCCCTTCTTTGACCGAGTTTATCATTTCTATGACCGATTTGTTAATCCCTTCTTTGACCGAGTTTATCATTTCTATGACCGATTTGTTAATCCCTTCTATGACCAAATTTATCATTTTATGACCGATTTGTTAATCCCTTCTATGACCGAATTTATCATTTCTATGACCGATTTGTTAATCCCTTCTTTGACCAAATTTATCATTTTATGACCGATTTGTTAATCCCTTCTATGACCAAATTTATCATTTCTATGCCGATTTGATAATCGCTTCTATGACCGATTTGATCATCGCTTCTATCACCGATTTGACAATCGCTTCTATGACCGATTTGACAATCGCTTCTATGACCGATTTGACAATCGCTTCTATGACTGATTTGACAGTCGCTTCTATGACTGATTTGACAATCGCTTCTATGACCGATTTGACAATCGCTTCTATGGCTGATTTGACAATCGCTTCTAAGACTGATTTGACAATCGCTTCTATGACCGATTTGATCATCGCTTCTATGACCGATTTGACAATCGCTTCTATGACCGATTTGATCATCGCTTCTATGACCGATTTGACAATCGCTTCTATGGCTGATTTGACAATCGCTTCTATGACTGATTTGACAATCGCTTCTATGACCGATTTGACAATCGCTTCTATGGCTGATTTGACAATCGCTTCTATGACTGATTTGACAATCGCTTCTATGACCGATTTGACAATCGCTTCTATGGCTGATTTGACAATCGCTTCTAAGACTGATTTGACAATCGCTTCTATGACCGATTTGACAATCGCTTCTAAGACTGATTTGACAATCCATCTCTGTGATCCATTCATCTCTGTTCCACACTGCAGGTGCCAAAGCCATCGAGCAACCCCCGCCGCTCCCTGCCCGACACCAGCTCCGCCCCGGTGCTTCTCAACTCCGCCGCCGCCGCCGCAGGCACCACCGTCTCCGCAGCCGTCAGTCAGAATTTTCAGGCGGCCTCTGCGCTCGATTTGAGCAGCGCCAATTCGTCTGCAGCGGCAGCCGCGGCCGCTGCAGCAGCGGCGACCATCGCGGCCTCCGAGGCAGCTTCGGTTGCAGCCAACACGGCCGCTCTGCTCCAGTCTCCGTCAGAGAGTCGGACTTCCGGCATGCAGCTGCCGCCTCATCAGCAGGGCCAGCCGCCGGCTGTCACCGACATTCTCAGCGTGTCAGTCTACGGCCTGCGCAAGCCAACCAAGCTGGTGCACGAGTGCATCGCCAGCATGAAGACCAAGCTGGACAGCATTGTGCTGCTCAAGCTGTCCGACCTGCTCAGTAGGACTCCGTATACAAAGGTGAGTTTTAATTCTGCATGCTGTCAGTTCATGATGGTTAGTGAGTGAGTCATATTGATCAGCTAATTAGTGAGTGAGTCATATTGATCAGCTAATTAGTGAGTGAGTCATATTGATCAGCCAATTAGTGAGTGAGTCATATTGATCAGCTAATCAGTGAGTGAGTCATATTGATCAGCCAATCAGTGAATGAGTCATACTGATCAGCCAATCAGTGAGTGAGTCATATTGATCAGCCAATCAGTGAGTGAGTCATACTGATCAGCCAATCAGTGAGTGAGTCATATTGATCAGCCAATCAGTGAGTGAGTCATACTGATCAGCCAATCAGTGAGTGAGTCATATTGATCAGCTAATCAGTGAGTGAGTCATACTGATCAGCCAATCAGTGAGTGAGTCATATTGATCAGCCAATCAGTGAGTGAGTCATACTGATCAGCCAATCAGTGAGTGAGTCATATTGATCAGCCAATCAGTGAGTGAGTCATATTGATCAGCCAATCAGTGAGTGAGTCATACTGATCAGCCAATCAGTGAGTGAGTCATACTGATCAGCCAATCAGTGAATGAGTCATATTGATCAGCCAATCAGTGAGTGAGTCATACTGATCAGCCAATCAGTGAGTGAGTCATACTGATCAGCCGATCAGTGAATGAGTCATATTGATCAGCCAATCAGTGAGTGAGTCATACTGATCAGCCAATCAGTGAGTGAGTCATACTGATCAGCTAATCAGTGAATGAGTCATATTGATCAGCCAATCAGTGAGTGAGTCATATTGATCAGCCAATCAGTGAGTGAGTCATATTGATCAGCCAATCAGTGAGTGAGTCATACTGATCAGCCAATCAGTGAGTGAGTCATATTGATCAGCCAATCAGTGAGTGAGTCATACTGATCAGCCAATCAGTGAGTGAGTCATATTGATCAGCCAATCAGTGAATGGGTCATATTGATCAGCCGGTTAGTGAGTGAGTCATATTGATCAGCCAATCAGTGAGTGAGTCATATTGATCAGCCAATCAGTGAGTGAGTCATATTGATCAGCCAATCAGTGAGTGAGTCATATTGATCAGCCAATCAGTGAGTGAGTCATATTGATCAGCCAATCAGTGAGTGAGTCATATTGATCAGCCAATCAGTGAGTGAGTCATATTGATCAGCCAATCAGTGAGTGAGTCATACTGATCAGCCAATCAGTGAGTGAGTCATACTGATCAGCCAATCAGTGAATGAGTCATATTGATCAGCCAATCAGTGAGTGAGTCATATTGATGGGCCAATCAGTGAGTGAGTCATACTGATCAGCCAATCAGTGAGTGAGTCATACTGATCAGCCAATCAGTGAGTGAGTCATACTGATCAGCCAATCAGTGAGTGAGTCATACTGATCAGCCAATCAGTGAGTGAGTCATACTGATCAGCCAATCAGTGAGTGAGTCATACTGATCAGCCAATCAGTGAGTGAGTCATACTGATCAGCCAATCAGTGAATGAGTCATATTGATCAGCCAATCAGTGAGTGAGTCATACTGATCAGCCAATCAGTGAGTGAGTCATACTGATCAGCCAATCAGTGAGTGAGTCATACTGATCAGCCAATCAGTGAGTGAGTCATACTGATCAGCCAATCAGTGAGTGAGTCATACTGATCAGCCAATCAGTGAGTGAGTCATACTGATCAGCCAATCAGTGAATGAGTCATATTGATCAGCCAATCAGTGAATGAGTCATACTGATCAGCCAATCAGTGAATGAGTCATACTGATCAGCCAATCAGTGAGTGAGTCATATTGATCAGCCAATCAGTGAATGAGTCATACTGATCAGCCAATCAGTGAATGAGTCATACTGATCGGCCAACCCGCCCGCGCAACCCGCAGCTCACAGCCGAAGACATCAACTTCATCCAGCACCCGTTGGACGCGGCAGTGGAGTCTTTCCGCCTTCGCCTGCCCAGCCTGGTGAAGGATTTCACCTTGCCGTTCCTAGTCTACCTGAAGCAGAACTTCAACCTGGCCTTCATTGCGCCCAAGTACCGCGACCACGCCTGCCAGTTCCGCTGCCAGTGGGGCCCCGGCGACTTTGGCAACTTGGGCGAAATCTACCTGTGGAACATGGGCTTCTCACAGGGTCAGAGGTACGACGGCATCGCCTGCATCACCTGTCGCCTGTTGCTAGGCAACCATCCGATGCGGCCGACGCTTAACTCATTGCTAGTGCGACCTCAGCTCGCCTTCGAAAGCGACGATTCTCCGGCTGATTTCGACAGCTGGGTTGCCATGGAGACCGTTTGCGCGCCGGCCGGTAGCGGCAGCTCCACGCGATCCAGCCCGGCGGCCCAGGCTAGCAGGACTGCGCCGCCTCCGCCGCTGCACCCGACCCTGGAGTTCAAGGTGATGACCGATAATTGTGGATTTGGATAGATTATAAAGGCGGGGAAAGCAGTCATGTGATGCAATTTGTACATGCGGTTAATGCACATTAAGGGGGGGGGGGAACAATGGTCAAAACTAACTGCTGTTGTGTCTGGATGAAATCATACTCGGCAACCAAGGACTACGAGTACTCAAGTAGGAGGACTCGAAACCTCGTTTCTTGGAAAAAAATTTAGGAGGCCTGTTTTTCCGAAAAAATACACTACGGAGATAGGAAGCTTCCATTTTTAACAAAAATTTGGTCTATTCTAGTTTTTTATTCTACGTACATTCCCTGTACCAAAAAATCATCAAAATGCCTGGCACAGCTCGACTCTTTGGTTTTATGAGTCTATTTTATCATCTCTGTTACACATATTGTTGCACAGTCAGCTAAGATTGATAAAATAGATTCATAAAACCAATGAGTCGAGCTGTGCCATTTCAATGGTTTTTAGGCACAGGACATGTAAACGAAAAGCTTTAATGCTGCTTTATGAATATCAATAGAGCTATAATATAAGAAAGGCACAACATATCAAAAGATGAACATTTGAGTCTGCCTCCTATCGGAAGCAATAGCAATGTTTGTGCTGAAACAATGAAAGCTTCCTATCTCCGTACTGTATTTTTCGGAGAAGCCTGCATCCTAAAATTTGTCCAAGAAGCGACGTTTCCCCGTCCTTTTACTTGAGTAGTAATTGTCGGAAACATGCTCAAGTTGCCACTGAGAGCTTTAATCCAACTCTAGCTCAACTCTCCACTCTCTCTCTCCTCACCAGCCTAACCAAACTAGGACTCGAGAGCCAAGCGTGCCCCAGCTCAAGAGTGACCATATCAAGTGCATATTATGAACAGGTGTTCGCGGTGATGAGTGCAACCTAGGACTTAAAGTTAACAATACGGTTACCAGACTGACGCAATTCAAGTGGCCTGTTGTGATATCTTTATCAGAACAGTCTAGGAGTCAGGAGTGGAATTCTAAAATCCCAGTTTTATAAATACGCTCATTCCTGACTCTGCATTGCTGCAGTTCACCCAGCTGTAAAATTGGTGCCAGCATTAGCTGGGCTAATTGAGGGTGTGTGTGGCGACCCCCAGTCCTTGGACTGAACAGCCGTACGCAGCTTTCAGATGAGCTGTCGGTTGCACATCTGTCCATTAGTTAGTAATCAATAATTAATTTTATTATTATTATATAATTATTATTAAAAACATTGCTTAACTTTTGTGCCGCATGACAGTGAGTTGGGGGGGGGGGTAGCTGCTGGTTGACTCACCAACGCTGCCATCACTGCCAGGAGATATCATCCCGCTCTTCATGGTAGCCAGCTCCAGGATGCCCCATGCCGTGCCCCTCCCCTGTGCCGATTTTACAGGTGTGGAAGCGAGGCGGAGTGACAGTGGAAGGCCTGGTGGAGCGGGTCAGCACCTGCGTCCGTCACGCCCTGGAAGACCTGGCCATGGAGCACCGGCTGCTCACGCTGCCCTTCTCCGAGGTGCCGCCAGAAGTTAGAAAAGAGGCCGCCGCTGCCGCCGACGCCGCCGCTGAAGCCGCCGCGGCCGCCTGCCCGGCAAACAAAGCGGCCACCGGCGCCGCTGACGATTCAGTCGCGGCAGCCGCCACGCCCAGCGAGCGGGACTCGCCGCTGATGTCGCCCGGCGGCTCCCGTCGGCTGACGGCCAGCGCCGCAAGCCGGTCGCAACAGCAGCAGCTGCAGGCCTCCATCGGCCAGTCCTCCTCCTCCAGCCTGAGCTTGCTCACCCGGGCCATCAAAGGCGGCGGCAGCCAAGCGCAGGCGACGCCGGCCGCCACTCCGACGCCCGCGCCACCGGCGACGCCCTCTGTCGCGTCCGTGATCAGGGATTTCGAATTCGGCGATTCCGGCTGCATGAATCCGTTCTATCATCGCGTTTTGAGGTTTGATTTTGAGGGTCAATTTTGAGGGTCATGAAACAATTCAGTGGCGGGGACGCTAACAATGCTACTGAATTCCTGTAGTTAAATAACTGGTTCGCTAAATTAGATTTGATCATCAGCAGGGTTATTGGATTATTTCTAGGTCAGCCCCGGAGCTCTAACTCTGTGGGTCATCAATTGGGTCACTAACTCCCTGTGGGTCATCAACTGGGTCACTAACTCCCTGTGGGTCAACAACTGGGTCACTAACTCCCTGTGGGTCAACAACTGGGTCACTAACTCCCTGTGGGTCAACAACTGGGTCACTAACTCCCTGTGGGTCAACAACTGGGTCACTAACTCCCTGTGGGTCAACAACTGGGTCACTAACTCCCTGTGGGTCAACAACTGAGTCACTAACTCCCTGTGGGTCAAAAACTGGGTCACTAACTCCCTGTGGGTCAACAACTGGGTCACTAACTCCCTGTGGGTCAACAACTGGGTCACTAACTCTCTGTGGGTCAACAACTGGGTCACTAACTCCCTGTGGGTCAACAACTGGGTCACTAACTCCCTGTGGGTCAGCAACTGGGTCACTAACTCCCTGTGGGTCAGCAACTGGGTCACTAACTCCCTTTGGGTCATCAACTGGGTCAGTAAGTTACCCATGGGTCAGCAACTGAGTCAATAACTTTCTAATGGGTCAGCAACTGGGTCAATAACTTACCAATGGGTCAGCAACTGGGTCACTAAGTTACCCATTGTTCAGCAACTGGGTCACTAAGTTACCCATTGGTCAGCAACTGGGTCACTAAGTTACCCATGGGTCAGCACCTGGGTCATGAAGTCCCCCGGGTCAGCAACAGCTTCACTACATCGTCATGCCATGAGTCATCGTCACCAAGGCCTCCCTCCTGTACCCCGCCCCGCCTCCAGGCCCTGGTTCGCCCGGTTCTCAAAGAAGTCCAGCAGCGATCAGGACCACCAGCCCTGCCAGCAGCGCAGCGTGAAGCTCTACTCGGCCAAGAGCATCGACCACTTCCTCAAGCACGACCTGCCCGGCTGCCTGCCGAACCTCACCTACGCCGTGTACGAGGCCTCCCCTGGCTCCGATCCTTCAGCCGCCGAGTGGACTCGGCACTCCTTCGACACCGCCACCGCCGCAGTCGACCGCCTGCCCGGCAGGAAGCGGCACTTCATGGTGCTCTGCCGCAGCCGGGCCCTGTGGCACGACGCTCTGCGAATCGCGGCGGACCCCTCCGCCGCCGCCGCCGCCGCCTCCGCTGCCGGCCCCGCGGACGCCTCCGCGTCGACTTCCGCAAACGACGGAGCTTCCGAGTCCGGCAGCGTCGCCGGCGGAGGCGTGTCAGCGCCGCTGCTCAAGCTGGCGAGCTTCAGCCTGACTGCGCACGGCTACCCTTCATTCTGCCCGCCTCCCGGCCCAGCGGCGCTCGAGTCCGCGACCTCCATGGCCTCCGTGTCCGCCGCCGCTTGTCCGCACCTGGCCAGCATCGTTGGTGGCGGCATTGAGACGCCGGTGTCCACCGACTCGGAGGTGTCCTCTTTGAACAGCCGGCCGACCGCGCCGCCAGCCAAGGAGGAGGCCGCCGTGTGCGACGCCGCTGTGCACACGGTGCACAGGCAGCTGTTCGTCATGATCTGCATCAGCGGCAAGGATGTCACTTTCTACTCCTACAATCTCAATAAGCAGCTGCTCGATAGCATCAATGAGCGGCTGAGGAACTGCTTGGCCTATATTAACCAGCGGTGAGACTTGCCTCTGAGCAGTGTGCAATCTGTCATAAATATTACATTTTCTACTGTATGCGACTTTTGACCTACTTGTGACCATCTGTCACGGATCTGTCCATCTACCTGTGATCTATCTGCCACTGATCTGTCCATCTGCCTGTAATCTATCTGCCACTGATCTGTCCATCTACCTGTGATCTATCTGCCACTATCTGTCCATCTACCTGTGATCTATCTGCCACTAATCTGTCCATCTACCTGTGATCTATCTGCCACTGATGTGTCCCCCTGCATGTGATCTATCTGCCACTGATGTGTCTATCTACCTGTGATCTATCTGCCACTGATCTGTCCATCTACCTGTGATCTATCTGCCACTGATCTGTCCATCTACCTGTGATATATCTGCCACTGATCTGTCCATCTACCGGCCTGTGATTTATCTGCCACTGATCTGTCCATCTACCTGTGATCTATCTGCCATTGATCTGTCCATCTACCTGTGATCTATCTGCCACTGATCTGTCCATCTACCGACCTGTGATTTATCTGCCACTGATCTGTCCATCTACCTGTGATCTATCTGCCATTGATCTGTCCATCTACCTGTGATCTATCTGCCACTAATCTGTCCATCTACCTGTGATCTATCTGCCACTAATCTGTCCATCTACCTGTGATCTATCTGCCACTGATCTGTCCATCTACCTGTGATCTATCTGCCACTGATCTGTCCATCTACCGGCCTGTGATCTATCTGCCACTGATCTTTCCATCTACCTGTGATCTATCTGCCATTGATCTGTCCATCTACCTGTGATCTATTTGCCACTGATCTGTCCATCTACCTGTGATCTATCTGCCACTAATCTGTCCATCTACCTGTGATCTATCTGCCACTGATCTATCCATCTGCCTGTGATCTATCTGCCACTGATCTGTCCCCCTGCCTATGCATTCATACCCAACCTAGCTAAGCAAGGATTAACAACCCCCATCCAGCCACGGTAATGCTCAATAAAAAACTCTAATATTACTCATTCCCGCAACCCGCAGCTTCCTCGCCTTCAAATCTCACGTAGTCTGCCCCAAGCTGGGCCTCAGCCACCTCATCCCGGCCGACTCAATGCGCGGCCCCATCGTCAATTACCTGCATCCGTCGGCGCCCGGCGGCCAGTCGGCTTCGACATCAGCTGGCGGCGTCAGCGCCAGCAGCGCCGCCAGCGCCGCCGTCGTGCGCAGTCGAGGCGGCCAGCATCAGCTGACGTCGGCCATGCAGCTGCGCCATCGACCGGCCACGCAGCGACAGCACCAGCACCACCAGCACCAGCACCAGCTCTACCATCCTCCGTCCGCATCGGCCGCTGATGCTGCTGTCGGGCCATCTGGCGCCTCCGCACTTGTCGTTCGCGACCCGTTCACTGTCTGCCGGCTGGGCCTCCGCCGAGCCAACTTGGCCGACCTGCGTCGCGAATCGGCTGCGGCAAGCGGCGGCAGCAGCGGCAGCGTCTGCGACGATCTTTATTGGCTGTTCCTGCAGCTGCTGCGCCTGGCCCAGATGCAGGAGGTATGGCTGAACAGTCTGACAACTGACTCATTTAGCTTCCCTAAGTGTACACAGACAGCCACCCCACTCCTTTCCTAAATGTACACAGACAGCCACCCCACTCCTTTCCTAAATGTACACAGACAGCCACCCCACTCCTTCTTAAATGTACACAGACAGCCACCCCAGTCCTTAAATGTACACAGACAGCCACCCCACTCCTTTCCTAAATGTACACAGACAGCCACCCCACTCCTTAAATGTACACAGACAGCCACCCCACTCCTTAAATGTACACAGAAAGCCACCCCACTCCTCAAATGTACACAGACAGCCACCCACACGGTCCACACAACCCCAATGCCCTCACCAGTGCACACGCACGGACCCATAACAATCAAGCATCTGTCGCACTCGCATCCCCATCGCGCCAGAGCCGCCTGCACCACTGGCGAAAGCTCAGCGCCCTGCACAACGACGCCTACGGCTCGTCGGCAACCATCGACTTGTTCGGCAGCGCGCAGCTGGCCGCCAGCGGCCTCAGCCCGCAGGACCTCGTGGCCGCTTTGAAGGCCAGCCTGCGGCCCGTCCACGCGGTGGCCTCCCCCATCCGATTTGACCTGAGCCGGGCCAATCGGCCCAGGCAGGCACGCTTTAGTCTGGGCCAGCAGCAGCAGCCCCAGCAGCAGCAGCCCCAGCACCCTCAGATGCATCGGGAGACGTCGGCACCGACAGGTGGCGTTGCCGGTTCCACAGGTAAGAGATTTCCCAACTATCAGTTTCATTGTACTTTTCTAATTTGATTTTATCAAAAATCCCTCTTTGATTGGTTTCCCTGAAAGTCCCGAACCCCATCGTCGCATCCCTAATCCTTTAGTACTTTTAATCCTCTTAAATCTACCGTAAAAAAATCCCAAATCCCATTGCAGACACCTTAGAAATCCCAAATCCCATTGCAGCCACCTTAGAAATCCCAAATCCCATTGCAGCCACCTTAAAAATCCCAAATCCCATTGCAGACACCTTAGAAATCCCAAATCCCATTGCAGCCACCTTAGAAATCCCAAATCCCATTGCAGCCACCTTAGAAATCCCAAATCCCATTGCAGTCACCTTAGAAATCCCAAATCCCATTGCAGACACCTTAGAAATCCCAATTTCCAATCCTATTGAAATCCCCATACCTGAAACTCCCCACACCGCCAAAACCGCAGGCAAGCAGAGGCGAAAGTCCAGCACCAATAATCCGCCGTTGGCGTCGGCGCTGGGTGTCCAAACGGCGTCGGCTGCTGCAGCGGCGGCTGTTGCGGCGGCTTCCGGCGGGCCGATCGCCGCCAAGTTGCGGCACGAGTCCTCAGCGGCAGCCTTCGCCGTCTCCGGCGCGACCCCGAGCTCCGCCCAGCAGCAGCAGCCGCTGCCGCACCGACAGCAGTCGAAGGACTCCACGGTGTCGGATCCTTCGGCCAGCCTCGGCGGCAGCGGCGCCTGGTACGCCAACCTGAAGGCCGACATGGTGCGGGCCTACTCCGACTACCTCACCCGCAAGGACAAACTGTTTGGCAACTACAAGCTGCTGTTGTTGGCTCCGGCCGCTCCCGGGGCGGAGCTGCTGCCGAACATGCCTGCGCCTCATCTGGGCCTGCACTACAGGTGAGCAGTGGCTGATCCTATGCGAGACCAATGCTTGTGTCTGCTGTGGCCCTGTGGTATCCAGTTTGTTTGTTAGCTAGTGAGTTATAGATAGACGGACTGACGGACAACCGGACAGACGGACAGACAGGCAGGCAGGCAGACAGACAGACAGACAGACAGACTGACAGACAGACAGACAGACACTAAGACACTAAGACAGACAGACACACAGTCAGACACAGAGATAGCCACACAGACAGACAAACAGAGAGACACAGAGACAGACACACAGACAGACAGACACAGATAGGCAGACAGACAGACAGACAGACAGACAGACAGACAGACAGACAGACAGACAGACAGAGCACAACACAGGACAGACAGGCTAATATACAGAAATCTTCCGGTGTTTCTTACTGCAGTAAACCAAATTTCGCAGTTCATTGCCAACCCCATGAATCCCCCCCAATCCCAGACTGCTAGTCAAAGTGATGGACAATCGCAATGGCGTCATCGTTATCGAAGTGTTCTGCCGGGACGACTACCTGCACGTCCACCTGTCCGTGCTGGAGGGCAGCCGGCTGGCCCTGCCGCCCGGCGGCGCCTTCCACCTGGTGAAGTCGGCCAGCCGGCACATTGTGGAGTGCGTGGACCTGATGCGGGACTACACCCACGTGCACTCGTTCTGCCACGACTATCACCTGCGGCTGCTGTCCGACTACATCCAGGACAGGCGGCCGACGCCGCTCAAGACTGTGCGCGACGGCTACGACGTGGTGTCCTTTCTGCGCGCCTTCACCAAAGCCATCCAGCAGCCGCCTCTCTACGCCAATCACTACGCCTATGTGACGCAGTTCAGCGCTACTAGCAGAAATATTGGCAGAGAAAAGATTTTCAAATATATGCAGGTGAGATACTCAGTTTTAGCTTTTTATTAGTTTTAATTGTGTGTCTTACAATATGCTATCGAAACAAAAGTTTACACCATAGTGACAACCAATGGGGTCACTCTGGGGTCACTCCAGTGTCACACCCTAGTGTCACTCCAGTGTCACACCCTAGTGTCACTCTAGTACCACACCCTAGTGTCACTCCAGTACCACACCCTAGTGTCACACCAGTGTCACACCCTAGTGTCACTCCTGTGTCACACTCTAGTATCACTCTCGTGTCACACCCTAGTGTCACTCCAGTGTCACACCCTAGTATCACTCTCGTGTCACACCCTAGTGTCACTCCAGTGTCACACCCTAGTGTCACTCCAGTGCCAATCCAGTGTCACACCCTAGTGTCACTCCAGTGCCACCCCACCCCGCACTCAGGCCAACCAGCAGCGCTACCCGGTCCGAGTGATGCAGACTCAGTCGGACTCGCCGGGCAGCAGCTCTGAGTACTGCCTGATTCATCACACGGAGGACTTGAGCCAGCAGCACAGTGTCCTGTACGTGATCAGCCAGGACAAGAGCTCGCCTCAGCCGGACACTGTCGACTTCAGCGTCTTCATCCTGCTGCTGGATCGGACGGCCAGTTTCCCAATTCAGAAGCTGCTCAGGCTGGTTGGCGGCTCTGGCGGCAGCAGCAGAACTCGAGCCAGCAGCGCCTCGCTGGCCCTGGAGCCCAGGCACATTCGGCCTGGCCGGATCCTGCCGCCCTACCAGCTGGTGAGTTGCACGGCATTCCGTTGTGTCCACTGCGTCTATTCAATTCCTTATTGTCGTTTCTATACATATCGGGAGATAATTAAATAGACTCTAAAATACTAGTGTAGCTATTCTATTAGCTATATACGAGCGTAAATATAATAAGGGGTTGTGGCCTAGCGGTCTGAGCGTCGGACTCACAACTTGAAAGTCGGGGGTTCGATCCCACTCGGAACAATTTGTGTCCTTGAGCAAGACACTTAACTCTACATTGCTTCAGTTCACCCAGCTGTAAAATGGATGCCAGCATTAGCTGGGGTAATTGAGGCTGTGTGGCGACCCCCCAGTCCTTGGACTGAACAGCCGTACGCAGCCTTCAGATGCGCCGCGCAATAGCTGCGGCTGAGCTGTCGGTTGCACATCTGGCAGGTGTAATAAAAAGTATAATATTCATGACTATATTTGCTTTTGGCTTAGATTTGTTACATTTTGGGGATTATTGTGCGAGTATCTTATTCATTTCTACTCGTAATTGTTTTCGATACATGTCGGCAAAGTACTAATGAAAGTTACCCTAGATGCACATGCACATGTTCCTTAATCAATATATTGTTTTCGATACATGTCGGCAAAGTACTAATGAAAATTACCCTAGATGCACATGCACATGTTCCTTAATCAATATATTGTTTTCGATACATGTCGGCAAAATACTAATGAAAATTACCCTAGATGCACATGCACATGTTCCTTAATCAATATATTGTTTTCGATACATGTCGGCAAAGTACTAATGAAAATTACCCTAGATGCACATGCACATGTTCCTTAATCAATATATTGTTTTCGATACATGTCGGCAAAGTACTAATGAAAATTACCCTAGATGCACATGCACATGTTCCTTAATCAATATATTGTTTTCGATACATGTCGGCAAAGTACTAATGAAAATTACCCTAGATGCACATGCACATGTTCCTTAATCAATATATTGTTTTCGATACATGTCGGCAAAGTACTAATGAAAATTACCCTAGATGCACATGCACATGTTCCTTAATCAATATATTGTTTTCGATACATGTCGGCAAAGTACTAATGAAAATTACCCTAGATGCACATGCACATGTTCCTTAATCAATATATTGTTTTCGATACATGTCGGCAAAGTACTAATGAAAATTACCCTAGATGCACATGCACATGTTCCTTAATCAATATATTGTTTTCGATACATGTCGGCAAAGTACTAATGAAAATTACCCTAGATGCACATGCACATGTTCCTTAATCAATATATTGTTTTCGATACATGTCGGCAAAGTACTAATGAAAATTACCCTAGATGCACATGCACATGTTCCTTAATCAATATATTGTTTTCGATACATGTCGGCAAAGTACTAATGAAAATTACCCTAGATGCACATGCACATGTTCCTTAATCAATATATTGTTTTCGATACATGTCGGCAAAGTACTAATGAAAATTACCCTAGATGCACATGCACATGTTCCTTAATCAATATATTGTTTTCGATACATGTCGGCAAAGTACTAATGAAAATTACCCTAGATGCACATGCACATGTTCCTTAATCAATATATTGTTTTCGATACATGTCGGCAAAGTACTAATGAAAATTACCCTAGATGCACATGCACATGTTCCTTAATCAATATATTGTTTTCGATACATGTCGGCAAAGTACTAATGAAAATTACCCTAGATGCACATGCACATGTTCCTTAATCAATATATTGTTTTCGATACATGTCGGCAAAGTACTAATGAAAATTACCCTAGATGCACATGCACATGTTCCTTAATCAATATATTGTTTTCGATACATGTCGGCAAAGTACTAATGAAAATTACCCTAGATGCACATGCACATGTTCCTTAATCAATATATTGTTTTCGATACATGTCGGCAAAGTACTAATGAAAATTACCCTAGATGCACATGCACATGTTCCTTAATCAATATATTGTTTTCGATACATGTCGGCAAAGTACTAATGAAAATTACCCTAGATGCACATGCACATGTTCCTTAATCAATATATTGTTTTCGATACATGTCGGCAAAGTACTAATGAAAATTACCCTAGATGCACATGCACATGTTCCTTAATCAATATATTGTTTTCGATACATGTCGGCAAAGTACTAATGAAAATTACCCTAGATGCACATGCACATGTTCCTTAATCAATATATTGTTTTCGATACATGTCGGCAAAATACTAATGAAAATTACCCTAGATGCACATGCACATGTTCCTTAATCAATATATTGTTTTCGATACATGTCGGCAAAATACTAATGAAAGTTACCCTAGATACGCGTGCACACGTTCCTTAAATTAATCATTATCTAATTTTCTATACATATCGGCTAGGTTAAAAAATATTGTAAAGGTGGGCAAAGTTAAAAAATACGAGCTAGTATTATCTAATATTATCTATCAACTCTGATTAGGCCATTGGCACCTGGTCTCTGCTAACTATCGATACTGAACCACCGCATTCGGTAACTGCTGCTGCTTCTTTTACTGCTGGCTTTCTGTTTTTTGACAGTTTTTTTTATTTTAATATTTGACAGTTCTTTCTTACTGTGTTTTAAGCTGTTTTACGCTGTTCTCGTAAAATTGCTTTGTTGGGAATTTGTAACTGCTCGGCGTTTTTTTACACTTAAAAAGAGTTTACGCAGTTTTGTTCAGCGGTTTTTTGCCCGCTTTTAACTGGCCGGGTTGCCACATGCGGCGTGGCCGGCCAGTATTGATCACTCGTGACCTTCCAGTGTCCTCAGGACAGAGACGGTCGATATTTTTAACTTCCTTTCAGTTCAAGTGACCTCTCCCATATTGCTTTGTGACCCCTCCCACCCGGTCATGTGACCTCCCCCAACCGGTCATGTGACCTCCCCAACCGGTCATGTGACCTCCCCAACCGGTCATGTGACCTCTCCCATCCGGTTAAGTGACCTCCCCCATTCGGTTAAGTGACCTCCCCCATCCGGTCATGTGACCTCCCCTATCTGGTTAAGTGACCTCCCCAACCGGTCATGTGACCTCCCCCAACCGTTTAAGTGACCTCCCCCATTCGGTTAAGTGACCTCCCCATCCGGTCATGTGACCTCCCCTATCCGGTCATGTGACCTCCCCTATCTGGTTAAGTGACCTCCCCCAACCGTTTAAGTGACCTCCCCAACCGGTTAAGTGACCTCCCCATCCGGTTAAGTGGCCTCCACCATCCGGTTAAGTGACCTCCACCATCCGGTTAAGTGACCTCCCCATCCGATCATGTGACTTCCCTCATTCCTCTCAAGTGATTTTATCTTAATCAGACTCGTGCATCCGTGTCCCTCTGGTTGGTCAGTACGTGAGCTCAGCCTGATGGGAAAAATTAACACCATAAAAAAACAATTTTTTCCCGCGAGCAGGAGTCGCTGCCCGAGCACCAGCAGCTTCATCACCAGCCCGACCCGGCCACCGACGTCCTTGGCTACACGGCCGAGCACCAGTGGCGGCTGCGGGAGTCCCTGGCTCTGGCGCTGGACCGCGTGAGGGGCCAGCTGTCCCGCACCGTCCACGCCGCGGCCGCCGACTGCCACCGAGACCTGCTGTGGAGCCGCCTGTTTGCGAGCCTGGACAGCGACTGTCCGGGACAGTCGGAGCAGCTCCATCTGGACCTGTCCGAGTTCGAGGAGCTCCTCGCTAGGGCGGCCGTGCAAATCCCGGCCGAGGATCTGGACCCGCGGATCAGCCGCATTCTGAACATGCGCCAGAGCTTCGCCGACTACGTCTTCGAGCGGCTGTGCGAGCGCTACAGGCCCGGCTCGGCGCTGTTCACTGGCGCCGGCGCCTGCGCTTATCAGTACCTGGCCATCTGTATTCCCCAGCTACTTGGCAATGACAACGGCGAGGGCGAGATTGACAAATGTGGCGCCAATGCTGGCGCCGTCCCTTTAGAGGTTTGTTGCTTTTCGATACATATCGGCTTACCGAGAATTTTGTAGGCTAGTTTTTTGTTTTCGATACATGTCGGCTTACCGAGAATTTTGTAGGCTAGTTTTTTGTTTTCGATACATGTCGGCTTACCGAGAATTTTGTAGGCTAGTTTTTTGTTTTCGATACATGTCGGCTTACCGAGACTTTTGTAGGCTAGTTTTTTGTTTTCGATACATGTCGGCTTACCGAGACTTTTGTAGGCTAGTTTTTTGTTTTCGATACATATCGGTTTGGCTTTTCGACTTTTAATCAATACGTGTTCAATCTTGTATATTTAAGGATGACGAGTTCGACGAGGGAAGTCGTTGGCGTCGCCAGTACCAGCGGCGGCAGGAGTTCCTGCTGGTCCGGCGCACCATGCAGACCTCGCACATCAGCCTACTGGCTGTCCTTCGCCGCGACAATCTGACACCCGACGGGAGCAGCAGCCCTGTGTCCAGCAGTCCCGAGCAGTTGCTAAGCAACCGGGGCTTGGTCGCTCGAGTCCACGATGTTGTCGAGCAGTGCGTCTTTAAAGCCTGGCACAGTCTGTACTGCCCCGGTTCTTCTTGAATATCACTGCAAATCTTTGACGTGTATTTACCTTGGATACGCTTGGGAACCAGAGTATTTACCTTGGATACGCTTGGCAACCAGCGTATTTACCGTGGATAGGCTTAGCAACCAGCGTGTCTACCGTGGATACGCTTGGCAACCAATTTATTTACCTTGGATATGCTTGGAAACCAGTTTATTTACTTTGGATACGCTTGGAAACCAGCGTATTTACCGTGGATACGCTTAGCAACCAGCGTATTTACCGTGGATACGCTTGGCAACCAATTTATTTACCTTGGATACGCTTGGCCACGAATGTGTTTGACTTGAATTGCCACCAATATTGCGTTTAATAAATCATAATTGCAACGGGTGTGATTATTTTTAATACGCTTAGCAATCAGCTTGTTTGCCTTGGATACGCTTACCAACTAGTGTGTGTTAACCTTGACAACGCGTGGTATTTATCTTTAAAGGGTATTTGTAACCAATAATGCGTTTATTTATTTTTTGACTGTCTGAACAACATGTTTGTTTACCTTAGATGCGCATAGTAACAGACGCTTCCTTGGATAACATAATCTCCCGAAATTCGGGGATTCAAGCCCCTGCCCCAAGTCAATATTTTGTATTGAGCTGTGCCGCTAGTGCCAATGCAGTATCGGGCATTATTAAAACCCTTGTCAGTAGTATTGTGCGACCATTGCTGTTAAATTATTTCATAAACAGTCATTTGTACTCTTGATTGTAGCTTAGCAGTTTTTCGCGTTCATAACTTTGGCGCACCTGTCATTGTGGATGGCTTATTAATTTTTATTATTAATCGTTGAGGAGTTGTCGATGTCAATAATTTTATACAGAGATTTGTACAGCCAGCACTGTACCGGCTCGTGGCTTATCACTTGGCTTTGAAAATCCTTGCGATGCCAAAAATTGGATTAATTGCTGCTTGTAACTAATTCTTATATGCTCAAATATAACTCAATTGCTGTTTTAAAGATCTGATTCTGACATTGAGCTCTTGTAATTTGTGGCCTTAGATAAACTCTCATATCTGCCTTTGTTAGATTTTGCAGGAACCGCATTTATGTGTTAGGAGTAGCTCTGTCACACTCTCCCGGTTGCCTCATTCCCCGGTGCTTCCCAGGTTGCCTCATTCCCAATTGCTTCACTGGTTGTCTCATTCCCCGGTGCTTCACAGGTTGCCTCATTCCCAATTGCTTCACTGGTTTTCTCATTCCCCGGTGCTTCCCAGGTTGCCTCATTCCCCGGTGCTTCCCAGGTTGCCTCATTCCCCGGTGCTTCACTGGTTGCTTCATTCCCCGGTGCTTCCCAGGTTGCCTCATTCCCCGGTGCTTCACAGGTTGCCTCATTCCCCGGTGCTTCACTGGTTGCTTCATTCCCCGGTGCTTCCCAGGTTGTTTCATTCCCCGGTGCTTCACAGGTTGCCTCATTCCCCGGTGCTTCACTGGTTGCTTCATTCCCCGGTGCTTCCAGGTTGCCTCATTCCCCGGTGCTTCACAGGTTGCCTCATTCCCCGGTGCTTCACTGGTTGCCTCATTTCCCGGTGCTTCCCAGGTTGCCCCATTCCCCGGTGCTTCCCAGGTTGCCTCATTCCCCGGTGCTTCACTGGTTGCTTCATTCCCGGTGCTTCCCAGGTTGCCTCATTCCCCGGTGCTTCACAGGTTGCCTCATTCCCCGGTGCTTCACTGGTTGCCTCATTTCCCGGTGCTTCACAGGTTGCCTCATTCCCCGGTGCTTCACTGGTTGCCTCATTTCCCGGTGCTTCACTGGTTGTCTCATTTCCCGGTGCTTCACAGGTTGCCTCATTCCCCGGTGCTTCACTGGTTTCCCCATTCCCCGGTGCTTTACGGGTAGTCACTGCTCTCTGCCCCAGATTCGCTGATAGAATTTTGTAGAAAGCTGACAGACGGGTTATTAAGATTCTAAGAAAATTAAATTCTATTTTATTTTATTAATTCTAAACAGAAAAAGTGCCTGTATTGTAACTGTACTTTTAAAATCAAAACGCAGGTTGCATAATTTCATTGCGATCATATATTTTCAAAACATTCGAATTGTGATGCTTGAAAAGTTTGTCGGTCAAAAATTAGATTAAAGCCGTCGGTCAAAAATTAGATTAAAGCCGTCAAAATAGGCCTAATAATGTGGTAAATTTATGGCTATTGGATTATGAACTTTTTTGCTTAGTAGCAATTCGCTGCAATCGGTACATGCATAATGTGATACTACATTAATGTAAAATCTTGAAAGCTTACATAAAACTGAATCTTCTGCTCAGATATTGTAATAATTTACTAACAAAACAAATGATTATGCAGCTTTGTTGAAGGGCCTGTCACCCCTCTGGAGACCCTGTCACCCCTCTGGAGACCCTGTCACTCCTCTGGAGACCCAGTCACTCCTCAGGAAGACCCTGTCACCCCTCAGGAAGACCCTGTCACCCCTCAGGAAGACCCTGTCACCCCTCAGGAAGACCCTGTCACCCCTATGGAGAAACTGTCACCCATCGTTTGGTAAACCCCATGTTGACCCCGCCATACCGAGAGTGGACTAACAATCGAAACGTCAAAAAAATCTGATGAAAAAGCAGAAGCAGAGCGGCTAGACCCCCTGCCCGATGGCCTCCTCGGTGATGAGCACCCGCTGGTTGACTGCGTAGCTGCAGTGCACCCGGCCCTCCGAGGTGAACACGCAGGCGGCCCCGCCGGTGGGGCACTGGGCGAAGCCGCTCTGGCCAACCAGCACCACCCGGACATCCGGGACCACGATCGGCATCAGGTGGTGGCTCCAGCGGCCCTCGGAGTCGCGCGGCCGGAACACCGCCTTGCCCGAGATGCGGCTCACCACGGAAAACTCGCCGTCCAGCTCCTCCTCGTCCAGCAGGATTTTCACCCGGGTGGTCGTGTTCTTGGGCACCGGCACGCTCGTGTTCAGACTCCACTTCATCTTCTCCACCTCGGTGGACTCAGTGCCGCCTGTGAGCTGCAGGCTCAGCTTCGCCCCGATGCCCGCCTTGCTGACCACGTTTGGCGGGGTGATGCTCAGCGACAGGGAGCCCTCCTTGGTGAAGCAGCGCTGCATCGTCACCTGCAGAAGGGCGAAGGGACTGATTGGACTCGTTGGGCTGATGGACAGGCAGGAAGACCGACAAGGGCAGTCAGACAGACAGACAGACAGACAGACAGACAAACACAGACAGACACACACAGACAGACAGACAGACAGACACAGACAGACACAGACAGACACTAAGACAGACAGACAGACACTAAGACAGACACTGAGACAGACAGACACAGACAGACAGACAGACACTAAGACAGACACTAAGACAGACACTAAGACAGACACTAAGACAGACACTAAGACAGACAGACACTAAGACAGACAGACAGACAGACACTAAGACAGACAGACAGACAGACACTAAGACAGACAGACAGACAGACGGACAGACAGACAGACAGACAGGCAGACAGACACACAGACAGGCAGACAGACACACAGACAGACAGGCTCACTTTATAAGTGGTGCAAATCTCCCTCTCAGCGTGCAGCGTCAGCGCCTGCGGGCTGCCAGTGGTGTTGGAGAACTCGGACTCGAAGGCGATCTTGCTGCTGGGGAAAGTCCGCTTCCTGGCCTCGATGCCGTCAACGTACTTGGTCTCCTGGTGCTCGATGCAGAGGCCGCTCAAATCGATGTAGCCGCGCTTCAACTCGGAGGCCGCCAGGCTGGGCTTGTAGCGCTTCGCGAAATAGTCGAAGAAGATTTTGTCCAGCTGGACAACCGGGTCCTCGGCGTCCTGCAGTCCGCCGCCAGCCTGAGCGTGAGCCATCCTCAGCCCTTGAGAGAAGTGTTTGAAAAACGCGATGCTCCCCGGCCAGGTAATCCCCAAATTCGTTTGGTTTTATGAGAAATGAAAAAATACGCGGGGTGACTCATCCGCTGGCTGGCTGAAGTCTCGCCATTTGGGATGGGGAAGCAGTGCGGGGGGTCATTGATGGGGCAAGGACCGCCACGCAACAATATGGCGATAAGACCGAAAGCCGCTGACCAGTGTCCAGTCATCTTCATCCCCCGCTCTTTCTCCTCTCAGCATGCCGCCGCCTCGAAGGGGTTTGGGTTGGGGCTTTCCCGAATTGCGCAATCGCTCCGTGCCCCCCCCCCCCTATTCAAGACGAGAATATTCATTCCATCGCTAGGGGGCTCCCCGTGTCTGTCTCTTTTTATCCCGTTTACTCAGCTCCCTGGCTCTGCGGAGTCTTTGTTCAGCGCGGGTCTTGGTCGTGTGTGCGTAGAAGATTTTTCTCATTCTGAAGAGCCGATGCCTGGCTTCAAGACTTCACGGGTCGAATGATAGAGAGCTAAAGAGAGAATGGAAGTGAGAGAGAGGAGAACAAAGAAGGCATGAGAAGGAGAAAGCGTGGAGTGTAGGATGGTGATATATCATAAGAGTGGACATAGAGACGAAGATAAGAAGAGGCGAAAGAGAGATGAGAGATAAGAGATGAAAGGAGAGTGGAGATATGAGAGATGAGAGATAAGAGGAGAGTGGAGAGTTGAGAGATAAGCGATGATTGGAGTGAAGAGACGAGATTAGAGTGGAGAGATGAGATCAGAGGAGAGTGAAGAGATGAGAGATGAGAGGAGATATGAGAGATGAGAGGAGAGTGGAGAGTTGAGAGATGAGTGGGGAGTGGAGAGATAAGAGATGAGATGAGAGTGGAGATATGAGAGATGAGAGGAGAGTGGATATATGAGAGTTGAGAGGAGAGTGGAGATATGAGAGATGAGAGGAGAGTGGAGAGATGAGTGGAGAGGGGAGAGATAAGAGATGAGAGAGAGAGTAGAGTGGAGAGATGAGAGATAAGCAATGATTTGAGAGTGAAGAGACGAGATTAGAGTGGAGAGACGAGATTAGAGTGGAGAGATGAGAGTAGAATGGAGACATTAGAGAAATAATCTACGCAGGGTCAGAGGTCAAAATTGCAGACAATTGCAGTGTGCTCACCAAAGCAGCCAGACATGTCAGAGTTGCGCAGGTTCTGCTGAATCCGGAAGCAGATCTTCACGCGCTAAACTCTGTCGGCACGTTTAGTTATTGAATGCAGCTTGGCGAATTTAAAGACAGAGAGAGAGAAGGCCGCCTTTGACTCACCGCTCGCATGTGCAGTGCCGCAGCTGCAGGGCTGCTGTAATAATGCCAGTTATATAAGCTGTGCTGCCTGCATTGCCTGCGCCACAAGGGTTTGGCAGGCCGGGCCGCTTCCGCCACGCAATCCCGCCAGCCCCGCATGGCCAGCAAAACGGGAACTGGGGAAGTGAAAGTTGCTTGGCACACAGTGGGAACGGAGCTCTCGACAGGAAGAGAATAATGGGCTATTGGAAATGGGAATAGGGGGAATGGGTTAGTTTACATGTAGAAAGAGAAATTGTACTACTGGCTTTCATTTTTTGGTTGCATTTGTGACCCGTGCACTTTTATAACATTTGCCCGATCTGCTGGGAATGTTGTGTTCTTGTTCTACTGTCTACTATTCTACTCTACTCTACTCTACTCTACTCTACTATTCTACTCTACCGTCTACTCTTCTACTCTACCGTCTACTCTTCTACTCTACTGTCTACTATTCTACTCTACTCTACTCTACTCTACTCTACTATTCTACTCTACTGTCTACTTTTCTACTCTACTGTCTACTTTTCTACTCTACTGTCTACTCTCTTCTACTCTACTGTTTACTCTCTTCTACTCTACCCTCTACTATTCTACTCTACTGTCCACTATTCTACTCACTCGAAAAAAAGCAGCCACTCGATTTTTTCCCGTTGCTGTCTGGTTTTGTTCCGCTTGAAACAAAAACGCACTGGACTGATGTCAGTAGCGTCCTACGTGCATGAATGACACCCAAAGAAATTAAATTGAGGGCCAGAACATCCATTGCAAAATGTAACAAATTAAAGTTTAAACTGAGCTACTGAGTTTGAGAGTGTTCCTGACAGTTTGTTAAACCTAGTTCATGATCATGGTCAAGAAATAGGCAAAACATGTATAACAAATTAAACTATTATTTAAAACAAAAACATTACATTTTAAAGAATTGCACAAGACGATGAAAAAATGACGATGACTGATTGATAAAAAATGAGCTAATAACGAATCAGAAATTACGCTAACTATAATGAACAAGAATTAACAAAAGTTCCATTCTCAATGCACACGACTCAAGTCCTCACTGCGACAGTCGAGACGAGTCGCCGCCCGACCCGACGGCGCCCCCGATGGAAGTCTCATTGATGACGACGTCCTGGTCGACGCTGTACGAGCAGAACACGTGACCCTTCGACGTGAACAGAACCGCCTCGGGGTTGTTCGGGCAGCGCTCGATTCTGCTGTCATCCCTGACGTACGGCAGGAACTTGGCCACGCTGGGGAAGGTGATGGGGCTGCGCCTGGTCCTGGGCTTGCCTTTGCGGTCCAGGAAGCGGAACACCACTGGGCCTGAGATTCGGTGCACAGCGGTGAAGGGCGAGCTGAACTCCCATTCGGACAGCCTCACCTGCACGTTGACCTGCTTCGTTGGCGGCACAGTGATGTCGTTGTTCAGGCTCCACTTGACAGTCTCCACGTGGGTTGTCTCCCTGCTGTCATTCAGCTGCAGCGTCTTCTTGTTGTTGAGGGCCAGCGAGCCGATGTTGGAGGGCAGGGAGATTTTCAGATTGACGCTGCCCTCGATTGTCACGTACTCCTGAAGAGTCACCTGCGGTGTCCGGTTCGGTGCCTGAGTTGGAGCTTGAGTCACCCCGACTATTGGATGAGGCGCTCAAATCGGGGATTGAGGCTTCAGATTGGGAGATTGAGGCGCCAGATTGGGAGATTGAGGCGCCAGATTGGGAGATTGAGGCGCCAGATTGGGAGATTGAGGCGCCAGATTGATAAATTGAGGCGCCAGATTGGGAGATTGAGGCGCCAGATTGATAAATTGAGGCGCCAGATTGGGAGATTGAGGCGCCAGATTGAGAGATTGAGGCTTCAGATTGGGAGATTGAGGCGACAGATTGATAAATTGAGGCGCCAGATTGGGAGATTGAGGCTTCAGATTGGGAGATTGAGGCGACAGATTGATAAATTGAGGCGCCAGATTGGGAGATTGAGGCGCCAGATTGGGAGATTGAGGCGCCAGATTGGGAGATTGAGGCTTCAGATTGGGAGATTGAGGCGCCAGATTGGGAGATTGAGGCGCCAGATTGGGAGATTGAGGCGCCAGATTGGGAGACTGAGGCGCCAGATTGGGAGATTGAGGCGCCAGATTGGGAGACTGAGGCGCCAGATTGGGAGATTGAGGCGCCAGATTGGGAGCTTGAGGCACCACATGGGGAGATTGAGGCGCCAGATTGGGAGATTGAGGCGCCAGATTGGGAGATTGAGGCGCCAGATTGATAAATTAAGGCGCCAAATTGAGACTGAAGCGCCAAATTCTGAGATTAGTATCCATCAGATCAGCAGCTCACCTTGTACGTCACCGAAGTCTCCCGCTCCACATGCAGCGCCAGTTTCTGCTCGGCAGACGACGTGTTTTGAAAATTCGTATCGAAGCTGATCCGGCCCTGCCGTCCCGAGCTCGAGCCCAGCTCCGCGCTGCCCGGCTCATTCTCCGGCTGGCTCGGGTCGGCCTGCTGAAAAGTGGTTGACACCAGCTCGACAACCAGGCCGGTCATGTCGAGAACGCCTCGACGCCGCTCCCATCTCGACACGCCGGGCCTCGCCTTGATGTCCTGCATGTACAGCTTGCTCAGCTCAAGCCGGGTGTCTCTGCTGTCATCCTGCCTTGCTTTGCCTGACTGCTGCGGCTGCTGCTGCTGCTGCTGCTGCTGCTGCTGCTGCGACATGGCGGGGTGCTGGAGGCGCGGCTGGTCTGGGTGGAGGTCTGGGAGCATGGAGGTCTGCTATGGCTCTTTGTCATTTATGCATGCCGACTCCCGCGACCCCTGGCAGTGAAACAAAGACCTGCAGACTGGCTTGCTCATTGGGGGGGGGGGGGCGGGGCGGGGAAACAGAGCTTCGACTATGACGTCACTAATTGGTGGAACTCTGAATTGCCTTGACAATAGGCGGGCGCCCTCTAGGGACCCGAGGAGCAAACGCCATACGTTGAGTAATGGGGGGGGGTTCTAGCAGCAGCCCATCTGGTCTTCAGAGGTAGAATTCTTATCTGGAATCTCGCCCGCTCTTTGTTATGGCCAAGTTTTGGTCTTTGTTCTACGACTAGCAAGATTAAGCGACTGTTTCAGCCAGCCCTGCAATGCCCACAGGGCTGCTTAGCGGTGAATTCAATCTGGAATTCGGAACTTCAAGCTGACAATCACTGGCTCTCGCCCAGCTTCCACTTCCTACATCATCACTCAGCAGCTCCTCCCCTGTCTATCTCTCTCCTCCCCTGTCTATCTCTCTCCTCCCCTGTCTATCTCTCTCCTCCCCTGTCTATCTCTCTTCTCCCTGTCTATCTCTCTCCTCCCCTGTCTATCTCTCTCCTTCCCTGTCTATCTCTCTCCTCCCCTGTCTATCTCTCTCCTTCCCTGTCTATCTCTCTCCTCCGTTGAGTAATGGGGGGGGTTCTAGCAGCAGCCCATCTGGTCTTCAGAGGTAGAATTCTTATCTGGAATCTCGCCCGCTCTTTGTTATGGCCAAGTTTTGGTCTTTGTTCTACGACTAGCAAGATTAAGCGACTGTTTCAGCCAGCCCTGCAATGCCCACGGGGCTGCTTAGCGGTGAATTCAATCTGGAATTCGGAACTTCAAGCTGACAATCACTGGCTCTCGCCCAGCTTCCACTTCCTACATCATCACTCAGCAGCTCCTTCCTGTCTATCTCTCTCCTTCCCTGTCTATCTCTCTCCTCCCCTGTCTATCTCTCCCCTTCCCTGTCTATCTCTCTCCTCCCCTGTCTATCTCTCTCCTTCCCTGTCTATCTCTCTCCTCCTCTGTCTATCTCTCTCCTCCCTGTCTATCTCTCTCCTCCCCTGTCTATCTCTCTCCTCCCCTGTCTATCTCTCTCCTCCCCTGTCTATCTCTCTTCTCCCTGTCTATCTCTCTCCTCCCCTGTCTATCTCTCTCCTTCCCTGTCTATCTCTCTCCTCCCCTGTCTATCTCTCTCCTTCCCTGTCTATCTCTCTCCTCCCCTGTCTATCTCTCTCCTCCCCTGTCTATCTCTCTCCTCCTCTGTCTATCTCTCTCATCCCTGTCTATCTCTCTCCTCCCCTGTCTATCTCTCTCATCCCTGTCTATCTCTCTCCTCCTCTGTCTATCTCTCTTCTCCCTGTCTGTCTCTCTCCTCCCCTGTCGGTCTCTCTCCTCTCCCCTGTCGGTCTCTCTCCTCCCCTGTCTATCTCTCTCCTTCTCTGTCTATCTCTCTCCTCCTCTGTCTATCTCTCTCCTCCCCTGTCTATCTCTCTCCTCCCCTGTCTATCTCTCTCCTCCCCTGTCTATCTCTCTCCTCCCCTGTCTATCTCTCTCCTCCCCTGTCTATCTCTCTTCTCCCTGTCTATCTCTCTCCTCCCCTGTCTATCTCTCTCCTTCCCTGTCTATCTCTCTCCTCCCCTGTCTATCTCTCTCCTTCCCTGTCTATCTCTCTCCTCCCCTGTCTATCTCTCTCCTCCCCTGTCTATCTCTCTCCTCCTCTGTCTATCTCTCTCATCCCTGTCTATCTCTCTCCTCCCCTGTCTATCTCTCTCATCCCTGTCTATCTCTCTCCTCCTCTGTCTATCTCTCTTCTCCCTGTCTGTCTCTCTCCTCCCCTGTCGGTCTCTCTCCTCTCCCCTGTCGGTCTCTCTCCTCCCCTGTCTATCTCTCTCCTTCTCTGTCTATCTCTCTCCTCCCCTGTGTCTATCTCTCTCCTCCCCTGTCTATCTCTCTCCTCCCCTGTCTATCTCTCTCCTTCCCTGTCTATCTCTCTCCTCCCCTGTCGGTCTCTCTCCTCCCTGTCTATCTCTCTCCTCCCCTGTCTATCTCTCTCCTCCCTGTCTATCTCTCTCCTCCCATGTGTATCTCTCTCCTCCTCTGTCTATCTCTCTTCTCCCTGTCTATCTCTCTCCTCCCCTTTCTGTCTCTCTTCTCCCTGTCTATCTCTCTCCTCCCCTGTCGGTCTCTCTCCTCCCTGTCTATCTCTCTCCTCCCCTGTCTGTCTCTCTCTTCCCGGTACAACGATAACTTCTAGTGGTCCTTGCGCGAATCGATTCTATAGTAAATTTAATATTTACTCTGTAAAATTACTTAAAGTAGTACAATAGCCATTTTAAGCGTTTTTTATTACAAACGGCTTTGAAAAGAAGATGAGAGGTCCCAGAAGCTGCGGCAGCTTTCCTGCTCTCTATTCAGCTGATTTTGCTCTCGTGTCCGGTTTTTTCCGGCTGAGTTCCTGTGGATCGCGGATCGATCAAGCTATCAATTCGTTGCTATGACAACGGTAATGAGTAGACTCCGCGCGAAAGCTCAGCAAAGAAAAATCGAAGATTCAAACAATGATTTGTGGGATCTGGCTGGTGACAAAAGCCCGGAAACTTCGCTCAAGACGGAATTCAACAGAAATTTTCCATGACTGCTGATTCTGAGTGTTCTGAATAGACTGGGCAGTTGTCACGCTGTCTTGTCACTCCCTTCTCATACCTGTAGCAACTCCTCTTCAATTCCTTTCTCGTAGAATATGTTCAGTCTCTTCACTCCCTCCTCACAGCGCCTTGTCACTCTCTTCACTCCCTCCTCACAGCGCCTTGTCACTCTCTTCACTCCCTCCTCACAGCGCCTTGTCACTCTCTTCACTCCCTCCTCACAGCGCCTTGTCACTCTCTTCACTCCCTCCTCACAGCGCCTTGTCACTCTCTTCACTCCCTCCTCACAGCGCCTTGTCACTCTCTTCACTCCCTCCTCACAGCGCCTTGTCACTCTCTTCACTCCCTCCTCACAGCGCCTTGTCACTCTCTTCACTCCCTCCTCACAGCGCCTTGTCACTCTCTTCACTCCCTCCTCACAGCGCCTTGTCACTCTCTTCACTCCCTCCTCACAGCGCCTTGTCACTCTCCACCCCTTTCTCACAGCCAACATCAGCACTGTGCACAGGTACCTTCATTTCTCTTTCAACATGCGAAAGCAAAAATTCCTTGACAAACAATTTGATGCATAATCTGGACAGAATTGGATAAGAAAGATAAGAAAGAAGATAATCATTAATTGTATTATATATTTGACACATTTATTTTACTGTTTTTGCAACTTAGGACACACAACAGATATAATCGCAATTGAAAGGAGAAAACAAAAGTAAATTAATCAGTGGCTTTTCAGATGTGCATTTATAAAAGAAAAAATTATATAATCAAGTTTTAAATTTTAGCGACTAAGATTCAAGAAGCACTGAACATAAAATAAAAAATATTTGCGCATCGAATCGGATGTTTTTCAATAAAATTTAATAGTTTGTTGAGTTTTAAGCGAAAAAAACAAATAAAAAGTATCTTTAAAAACATTTTGCAAAAAACGTTTTAAAGTTCATGAAAGGGATACCCAAATTATAATATAACTTTAACATAGAAGTCAACAGGTAAAGATGGCTCGTAGTTTAAAAACAGGAGAAAAATAGTCAAGAATCTTTTAAAGTATTTTATCCACAATTTGAGAAAATAGAGTTGGTCAGCATCGGTCACATACTGTCAGTAGATGCTGTTACACACTGTCAACATCGGTCACACACTGTCAGCATTGGTCACACACTGTCAGCATTGGTCACACACTGTCAGCATTGGTCACACACTGTCAGCATTGGTCACACACTGTCAGCAGTAGTCACATACTGTCGGCAGTAGTCACGCACTGTCAGCATTGGTCACACACTGTCGGCAGTAGTCACACACTGTCAGCATTGGTCACACACTGTCAGCATTGGTCACACACTGTCAGCATTGGTCACACACTGTCAGCATTGGTCACACACTGTCAGCATTGGTCACACACTGTCGGCAGTAGTCAGACACTGTCGGCAGTAGTCACACACTGTCAGCATCGGTCACACACTGTCGGCAGTAGTCACACACTGTCAGCATCGGTCACACACTGTCAGCATTGGTCACACACTGTCAGCATTGGTCACACACTGTCGGCAGTAGTCACATACTGTCAGCATTGGTCACACACTGTCAGCATTGGTCACACACTGTCGGCAGTAGTCACACACTGTCGGCAGTAGTCACACACTGTCAGCATCGGTCACACATTGTCAGCAGCAGTAACGCACTGTCAGTGTCGGTAACACACTGTCAGTTTCGGTCACACACTGTCAGTGTCGGTCACACACTGTTAGTGTCCGTCACACACAGTTAATGTCGGTCACACTGTCAGCATCAGTCACACTGTCAGCGTCGGTCACACTGTCAGCAGCAGTCACACTGTCAGCGTCGGTCACACTGTCAGCAGCAGTCACACTGTCAGCGTCGGTCACACTGTCAGCAGCAGTCACACTGTCAGCGTCGGTCACACTGTCAGCAGCAGTCACCCGCAAGTGCCCAGGTTCAGCAGCTTGACCTCAACCAGCCCATGCTCCCTGCCAGTGTTGCCACCCATAAGAATGTCGCTATAAAGTCCGACTTCGGCACAGAAGGAGCCGCCGCCGCCTCCGGCCTGTCCGGATCCCGGACCAGCTCCGCCGCCGCTGTACCCGCCGCCGCCTCCGCTGCAACCATCGGAGCTGCCGCCGCCGCCGCCGCCTCCACCGCCGCCGAATCCACCGAACCCGGCCGAGTTGAAGACGCCGGCCTTCCCGCCAGTCCAGCCGTCAGCTCTGCTGCCGCCTCCCTGGCCCTGACTGCCGCTGACCGACCGGCCAGACGAACTGAACCAGCCGGCTCCGGGGCCGCCAGCGTTGCCCGTGGGGTTCGTGTTTCTGATCCCGGCGCTGCCGTTGACGCCGCCGTGACCCACATTCGTGATACCTCCGGCGGGGTTTTGAGAGTTCGAGCCGCTCGAGAGAGCCTGGCCCGGCTGGCCTAAAAGACAGGTGAGATTTAGTTAGCAATGCATCTTTGACACACCTGCTTTCGTTTGCTTGACGCATCTATGTAAGTTCTCTGACACACCTGACACACCTGACATATCTGATCCACCTGAAAACCTGACACATCTGACACACCTGACATATCTGACACACCTGACATATCTGACACACCTGACACATCTGACACACCTGACATATCTGACACACCTGACACATCTGACAAACCTGACACATCTGACACACCTGACACATCTGACACACCTGACACACCTGAAACACCTGACATATCTGATCCACCTGAAGACCTGACACATCTGACACACCTGACATATCTGACACACCTGACATATCTGACACACCTGACACATCTGACACACCTGACACACCTGACACACCTGACACATCTGAAAGATCTGACACACCTGACACACCTGACACACCTGACACACCTGACACACCTGTCACTCCTGACACACCTAGCTGACACACCTGTCACTCCTGACACACCCATTCGGATTCCGTCACACTTATTTTTAAAAGTCCACAATAACTGACATTCCCAGTTGCCACTCTAGTAATCAATAACAACTGAAGCCAGGATCCCACCTATTATCGATCCCACCGCGCCGCCGCCGCCGCCAGCAGCCAGGTACAGGTAATTATTGTCATCGTCGTACACGAAAGAGCCGCCGCCGCCGCCGGACCCGACGCCCGGCGAGGTGCCGCCGGCGTCACCGCCGCGCTGCCCGACAACGATGCTGAGCGACTTACCGACAGTCAGGTAAAATTTGGCCGTCGCCGAGGCGCCGTAGCCGCCAAGCTTTTGGCCTAAGGTGTTCGGCACAGCGGAGCCGCCTTTGGCGCCGACGGCAGAGATTGCATAGCAACCAGTTGCTACGGCGGTGAACTTCTGTACCGATCCGCTCTGGCCTGAGTTGCTGTCTGCGAGAGCGGTAAAAGTGGACAGCATCATCCTTACATAGACAGCGTCATCCTGACATTGACAGCATCACCCTCACATTGACAGCATCATTCTGAGATTGACAGCATCATCCTGCACATTGACAGCATCATTCTGACATTGACAGCACCATCCTGACTCTCTGACAGCATTACTAGAGTGTATGTTATGCCTCACTACTAAATCGAAGCGATTTTCCCAAGCACAGGATCGAGTCGTCCGATGCCGCGGGTCAGCCACAGCCCACTGCTGACTGCCAGCCGTCAGGAACTTCCGAACAGCAGCAGAGTCGGATGTCCGATTGTCCGAGACGGCCAGGGCCAACAGGCAGCTGTCGATCCCGCGAGGAAGATTAGAGTCGGGTCGGATGCTCAGCGCCACGCACCGCCTGTTCAGCGAGCACCGCAGGTGGCACTCCGGCCCGGAACCCACCGGCGCTTCTCTTAGCAACAGGCCGCAGAAATTGCCCAGCAACTGGCGCCGCAGCCTGATGGCCGATACCTGCGACTGGTGGCAGCTGGACTCGGTGGGTAGCTGGGCCGCTGAATAGGTGAAAGGGTAGGTGACTGAGGGTGTTGGGTAGGTGACTGAGGGTGTTGGGTAGGTGACTGAGGGTGTTGGGTAGGTGACTGAGGGTGTTGGGTAGGTGACTGAGGGTGTTGGGTAGGTAACTGAGGATGTTGGGTAGGTAACTGAGGATGTTGGGTAGGTGACTGAGGGTGTTGGTTGCACGGACTACTTAAGTAATATAAACGACAATTAAGTAGTCCGTGGTTGGTTGGTGACTGAGGATGTTGGGTAGGTGACTGGGTGTTGGGTAGGTGACTGAGTATATTTGGTAGGTGACGGAGGGTGTTGGGTAGGTTGCCGAGGATACTGGGTAGATTACTGAGGATATTGGGTAGATTGCTGAAAGATCTGGCGGTAAACTACTGAAGTAGCTGAAGACAGGCTGCAAAAACTTGCCTGAGAGAAGGGCGACAAGAATTGCCTCGAAGACCTTCATGCAGAGTATAGAAAGTTGGCAGAATTTACGAGCAATGGAAATACCTCAGGTTGACATGAGCTGCTTTCAGGTCTGAAAATCTCTATATATGCTCATCAGTTCTTTCGGCTAGCTCCCAGTCGCTGCATATACTACTATTAGTAAGGCTAGTTTTTGGATTCCACTTGGAAAACTACATGTAAAGTTTGGCAGTTAATAGAACAGACTTCTTAGTATTTCTTTTCTACTTTGTAAACTGTCTATTAGTTTACAGTAATCTACCCACCATCCTGCCCAATATATTCATTATTAATACTCATGGTCCTTGTTCTCAACACCGAAATTGCATCCTTGATACCCAGTGCTCACGGCCCAGTTCTCAACACCGAATCCTCACCCTTGATACTCACAGCCCTGTTCTCAACACCGAATCCTCACCCTTTATACTCACAGCCCTGTTCTCAACACCGAATCCTCATCCTTGATACTCACGGCCCAGTTCTCAACACCGAATTCTCGTCCTTGATATTGAAGGCCTATTATCAACACAGAGTACTCATCCTTGATACCACAGCAACGTTCTATGCAAACCATTGTAGCCTTATACTGAAAGTTCGAATAAGTAAGATGTCGAAGACGCATCTGTCATAGGCATTTGTAAGCGTTTTGACATAAGAATTAGTAAATTATAATATGAAAACCATAATTAGCAGAAACCGCTTGCTTCGCAAATAAATTCAGAGTTGCCAGCTGAGCAGCTTGAAGAAAAAGCTTGAGTTACTTTAGCCTGTAAAGCAAAGAAACTGACGCGAACGAATGCTTGCAATGTTGAATTGGTGTTTGTAAAACAGAGCCAAGTTTTGGACGGAATGAGCCGGGGAATCGGGTACGGCACAGTGAACCAGACGCGGTCAGTAGAGAAACTCACACAAAATAAACCTGTTAAAAACGTTTTCTCACTTCTATTGGTAGTAGTGAGTTGAGAGAGAGAGAACAAAGCGCATAGGAAATTTTGATCAAGAAGGATTCCAATATGCAAAGCAGTTAATCCAAAATTCACAAACGAAATTAAAAAATAGTAAATTATAAAGAAACAAAACAAAACAGGAGACAGGGCGGCACAACAACATTCGTGCATATGGAGAAAAGTTCGTTAATTTCTAGATAAAGAACTCAAACAAAGGCTTGGTCCCTCAGAGATAAATATCATACAAGTGTCTCAAAGTTTCTACCCCAATAGTTGGACAAATGCCTCGTCATCTAACTGTTGTCTGTCTTCAGTAATAAGTAGTATATAAAGGCTGCACAAATGTTTTACTCGCTCGGGTTTGCATCAAACTGAATTAATTCAGATATACAATTGAATAGAAGGACGAGTAGTTTCGTTTCCTTTCTTAGAAACTATTTGAAGGCTTAGCAATAGCAATTAAATATGATTTATTTGATTGATTTTCCTAGAATATTAATTCATTATTACACCTGCTCTAATGGACAGATGTGCAATTGACAAGTTGACAGCTCAGCCGCAGCTATTGCGCGGCGCATCCGAAGGCTGCGTACGGCTGTCCAGTCCAAGGACTGGTGGGTCATCACGCACCCTCAATACCCCAGCTAATGCTGGCACTTATTTTAGAGCTGGCTGAACTGAAGCAATGCAGAGAGCTAAGTGTCTTGCTTAAGGGCACAAACTGTTCCAGTGGGACAGAGAATCGAACCCCCGACCTTTCAGTTGAGTTCCGACAGCCAGCCTGTAAAACTTTTCTAAGAAACGGATTCCCCCTTAGACGAATTTCCATTTCTGTATAATTTGTTTATTTGAATGGCGGCCTCTGGCTGACACTCGAACCAACGCTGCTGGCAGCCGAGGACGCAGTGCTGTGCGGCCGGCCCCTGCTGACACCGCTGCGGCTGGTGGCGGCGCTGCTGCGGCCGGTGTCCAGGGCCTGATCCAGCGCCGCGGCCAGCTTATCGACGTCCAATTGATCGGCGTCGTTTGCCCGCTGACTGGCGGCCGACTTTCCGCCAACTATGCTACTTGAAGTAGTAGAGCGGGCAGTTTGCGGCAGCGAGCCGGTGACGAGGCCCTCGGGGAACAGCTTGACGGCCACTCGCAGGCCGCCGGACAGCATGAACAAGTTGTCGTAGCCGCGCTGCACCAGAGTTGTGGCCACCCTGGGCGCGATCTTCTCGTCCTCATCGTAGATGAGCACAATGCGGCCGGGCCGGTTGCGGCAGGCCAGCATCTGGGGAATCTCGTAGTTCTGGGCCCGGCTCAGCATTGTGTACGGGTAGCTCACGGCGCCGATGATGCGGCATCTGAGAAAAATGCACAAATTAATACCATGAACGAGTTTCTATTGGAGTTCACTTTCTAATAGTCAGGCAGGTACATTCTGTGTGCCTTCAGGATTGGCCATCAGGCGTGTGGATCCATGCTTGAGCGCAACCTTGGGATTCACCTGGCCGTTTCTATTGGCAACACACACATGTAAATCGCTATTGGACGGAATAGTAGTCACGTGACTGCTTTCAGCCAATAGCGACTTACATGTTTGTGTTGCCAATAGAAACGGCCGGGTGATTCCCAAGGTTGCGCACGTATGCGTGGATCGCACGATAATAAACGTGGTCGCGCACGGAATCAAACCAGGGACCGTGGCGCGAGTCAGATGCGTTTACCTCTCACCTGTCACATTTCCATCCCTCCTGTCACAATATTATCTCTCACCTGTCACAACCCCATCCCTCACCTGTCGCATTCCCATCCCTCCTGTCACAATATTATCTCTCACCTGTCACAACCCCATCCCTCACCTGTCACATTCCCATCCCTCCTGTCACAATATTATCTCTCACCTGTCACAACCGCATCCCTCACCTGTCACAATATTACCTCTCACCTGTCACAACCCCATCCCTCACCTGTCACAATCCCATCCCTCACCTGTCACAATCCCATCTTCCACCTGTCGCAATCCCATCTCCCACCTGTCGCAATCCCATCTCCTACCTGTCTCAATCCCATCTCCCACCTGTCACATTCCCATCTCCCACCTGTCGCAATCCCATCTCCCACCTGTCACAATCCCATCTCCTACCTGTGACATTCCTATCCCTCCTGTCACAATATTATCTCTCACCTGTCGCAATACTATCTCCCACCTGTCACAATCCCATCCCTCCCGTGTCACAATCCCATCCCTCCCGTGTCACAATCCCATCCCTCAGCTGTCACAATCCCATCCCATCCCTCACCTGTCACAATCCCACCTCCTACCTGTCACAACCCCATATCCCACCTGTCACAACTCCATCCCTCACCTGTCACAATCCCATCTCTCACCTGTCACAACCTCATTTCCCACCTGTCACAACCTCATCCCTCACCTGTCACAACCCATCCCTCACCTGTCACAATCCCACCTCCTACCTGTCACAACCCCATCCCTCACCTTTCATACTCCTCCCTTTCCCGCACATCCAGCAGCAGGTAGGGGGTCTCCTCTGGCCACTCAGGCATCGCCGACAGCCGACCACCGCGGCCGCCGCCGTTCTCATCCAGTTCGCCGACTCCGCTGATGACTGACTGCAGAGTCGACCGAGCCGTGGACACCGGACGGCCGTAGTCTGATTCGGACACGGCCAGCGACTGGGCCGATTGCGCCCTGGCTGGTTGGCCATCGTCGCCATCGCGCAGAGTTCGCTCGGATTCGGCCGGCAGCAAGTCGTCCTCGGCGTCGGAGAACTCACCGGCGTCTGGCGGCGGCTCGGCCAGGCCGCGATTGATTTCGGTCACCTGCAGCATCAGCTGCACGAAGGTGGTGGCTTTCATACGTTTGAAAATCTCGTCCTGTCGGAAGCGATAGTCTGCGCGAGGGTTGGGGCAAGGGGACCCACGACTTGAATTTCAATTTTCACGCTACTCTACTTACAGTTGAAAGGCAAGAAATTTGCAAGTAAAATATCAATAATTTCATTTACTAACTGCACTACTTATAGTAAATAAAATACTACTAAGTTATGAAATTAATAACTTTTACAATAGCAAACTTACTTTCTCGAATTTCTTCAATCTTTTTCATATACTTGGTGATGCTGGCCCCAGTATCAATTGTAGACTTCACATTGGCATACTTTGGATTCCTAGGTATGCGCTTTTGTAGTGGCTAAAATTTGTGCAATGAACATTAGCATTGTGATTGATTGTTTCATATAATATTTTACATATGGCTGATGGCTGAGTGTATAGTGTAGCAATTGAATAGACACTATAAAGTTTAAGAATAAAATGAGAAATACATATTTGTATATTTAGGACTACAACTATCATTAAGTGGTAATTTACCTAATAACTAGCAAACTGTGTAAGAAAAACATGACTTAGAAAAGAGTTCAATACTAAGCAAAAATGGAAATCTTTAACAAAAAACTTTTATATTGTAGTATTTAGATATAAGAAAGAAGTCCATTTGTCTTTTGTTAATATACTAATATATTATTTTAATTAAGTACTAGCAAAGAGGGAATAAATATATTACAATGTCAGTAACCACATTAAAATATGGCTATAAAAATAGACAGTAGGCCTACATCTATATGCATGACACCATGAGTAGGCCCTATATATTGGCTATCAGTTATTTTAACAAAAGTACAATTAAATAATAACTTGGACAAAAATATTTTGTATTGTAAATTACAACCTAGAAACTATAAAAGATATAGAATTGTAAGATTAAATGCAAAAATACTTTTATATCATGGTCATAGATATATAAGATAGTATATTTTGTTCTTTTTATATAATTAAATCAAACTCAAACTTCTACCAAAAATATATAAAGTAACATCATAAAATAAATTATATACATTTATATGTCTGTCAGTGTGTTAGTGCTTTTGCATGCATATATTATTGCATAAATAATCAAATATAAAAAGAAATAAAACTCAAAGGCGTAAAGCCATAATTTATATAGAGACCATTATTTATCTAAAATCAAAGATATATAAAAATCTAATTCAAAGATATCAAAGATTTTGATTCCATAATAGAAATGGTTTAGGGAAGGTAAAAATAGGCTATTTTCTTGCTAGCATATTGCTATTTAGGTAGACTAGCTTAGCTTCTAGCTAGTTTTCTGGCTTTTAGAATTTATCTTTTGTTTTTAAAATCACCAATAACCAACTTTAAATACAGTCGTAGTTAAAATTATTAGCCTATTTATAAAGTAAACGTAGAAAATGTATAATTTTCCATTAATAATAAATATACTTACATCAATAGGTTTGGGTCTGGCTTTGTAGGCATGCATCTCACACTCGCTTTCTTTTACTCCGAGTATCGTTCAAATTACAAAATAAGTAACAAAATGCTTAGAATGACAACTACGTACACAACTATATTACTAAGAATTAATTTTAATATTTAATTCATACAGGGATTATGTCCGAATATGGTTTGCGAGGTCTGTCAATAAATACTCAAGACACAACTGCAGGACCTGCTACAAAGATGCTGGCAATAAGTGGGCGCAAATTGCAACTTAAATTTGTTGACTCCTCGTGAGTTGCTGGAATTTCATGCAAAATATAACAAAATATTCTTTACAAAAAGAAAGAAATTGTTTTGGTAAACCTTTTGAATGTAATTTTATTAAGTTGTGTTTGAAATTAAACTACAAAACTTTTATTCACACAATATTTTTACGAGCGTACGTGTTTCGGATAGCTAGATTTATAATTTAAAATCCATACAACAAACATGCAAAAAAGTGATCATGGATCCATCAAAAATTGTTAATAAAATACAAATCAATTTATTAAACGCTATTGCTTCATTGTATTTTGTTCTAATTTCTTCTCATTCATATTTTGATAAAAAATTACACGTGCGTGCTTTTTGACAAAGGGATTACGCGACTTATCGACCATGACGAATCACGAGCTTATTCTGATCGCTAGAATTTTTACTTCAAAACCATGTCAAGTTCTCTGATATATCGAAGATCTCGATCCTTTAGATAAGGTTCCATGTAAAGTTCCATGAGCTGAGCTCTTTGTGAAAAAGTTTCTTGTACATTTTCGATTTCAATTCAATAAGTGATAAGTGATTGTCAAGTGATACCAGGCTTTCAAAATATGTACGACGTACGAGGCTCGTAATATCTATACTTATATAGTACACCACCGTTAATCTGATTTTTTGGTTGTCGTACATGTAGTCATGTATATTCATGTATTAATTAATGCTTAAAGTTGAAGAAAAAGAACCAATCAAAGACTTTAGATTGTTTGAAATAATTTATTGGCATACAAGCCAATCACTCGCAACTACAAAAATATCTTTTAGACAAATGTCAATTTTTTACTGTATAGTTTAATATGCAATTACATGGGTTAAAGGGTTTTAATTCGAAGCTACATAAACATTACAGAAAGTAAAAAAAGTTACTTCGCAAAATTTGCGACAAGGCATATAGGTAACAATTTGAACGACAATACCTGCTTGTAGAAGTCCACAATATCGAAAAATTATACAACAATAAAAAACAAATGACATATTGGCATTTAAAAGTTCACAGACATACTAGATTACGTGTCACAACGATTTTTTCAGCGTCGACTATAAAATGAGGTTTGGCGAGCGCAGCCCAAGACCAATGAAAGTTCTGATATAGCATGATATGAATTTTGGCGAATAAAAATATATACAAGGAAGCATCAAGAGCCAGTGTATTTCCACCTGAAACATAATGCAGGCAGTCTAACATCAAAGGTCAGTTAAATAAAATAAGCCAGAATTATGTATGAATAAGCCAAAAAACCAACTTAAATAGCTAAAGGGGCCCAAATAAAAAATGAATCATATAAAATGCGCACAATTTGATAATCTGAACATGCGTTTTTGTCAATTGTGTGTTGCCTCAAGCATTCAAAGTTGGTCACTGCTGCACAATAATTTTCCCGTCAAAGTTTCTGAACAACAGCGCACTTTACACCTTGTTTGAGTGCGTACAAAGGAAATGAAGATTTAATTTGAATCAATTAACAACAAACCACCGCGACAGTCTCATTAATATCGTAAAAGATTTGCGTCATGGAACAGTTGCAGTTCAAGCGTCAGCAGGCACTGGGCTACAGCATCTGCACATAGTTCAGCGGGATGATGCCCCTTCTACCGCCTATCACGCCGCAGCACCAGCCCTCGACGCCGTCGATTCGGTGCACATCGTACACCAGCTCGTCAGCATTGAACGACAGGTCGCCTTCGGCGTCGGCTCTGCACGGGTACAGAGTCTTGGCGCAGCACCGTGGCCCGTCAGCCAGGGAGAAGGCCAGCTGGCCAGCTCGGTGCAGCCGGCTGCCGCCGCGGCCGAAGCTGCTGCTCTTGTTCGCCGACTCGATGATGTCGTCGCCGGACGCCTGGCGCAGCACCGGCGCTCGCGACTCGACGTCCGAAGAAGGCGAAGCCGCATCATCGGTGGGCGACGCCTCGGACTGGAACAGGTCCGGCAGCAGCTCCTCGGCCTTCTGCATCAGCACCAGCAGCAGCTGTTTGCCTTCGACGGCGCAGAGCTGCACGCTCTGCAGATTCATCTGACGCGGCCAGCACAGCGTCGGCGCGAACACCATGGCAAGGTTGTCGGCAGGCATCCGATTCGCTGCCGACTGATCGGCTACGCGGCGAAGATGCTGCAGCAGCTCGGCGAGGAGGCGACGATTCACAGCCGGCAGCTTGTCGGTGGACAGGCGGTCGCGGAGCTTGGCGAGAGGCCTGTGTGACTGCGAGTCGTTGGCCGGATCCGACTGCGGGTGGGCGGTTCAAATCATAGGTGATTTATGATGCTGATCTACAAGCCCTACCTGTGCTGATCTTCAGGCCCTGACTGTGCTGATCTACAGGCCCTAACTGTGCTGATCTACAGGCCCTACCTGTGCTGATCTTCAGGCCCTGACTGTGCTGATCTACAGGCCCTAACTGTGCTGATCTTCAGGCCCTACCTGTGCTGATCTACAGGCCCTACGTGTGCTGATCTACAGGCCCTAGCTGCGCTGATCTACAGGCCCTAGCTGCGCTGATCTTCAGGCCCTAGCTGCGCTGATCTACAGGCCCTACCTGTGCTGATCTACAGGCCCTAGCTGCGCTGATCTACAGGCCCTAGCTGCGCTGATCTACAGGCCCTACCTGTGCTGATCTACAGGCCCAACATCTGCTGATCTACAGGCCCTACCGGTGCTGATCTACAGGCCCTACCTGTGCTGATCTACAGGCCCAACATCTGCTGATCTACAGGCCCTACCGGTGCTGATCTACAGGCCCTACCTGTGCTGATCTACAGGCCCTACCTGTGCTGATCTACAGACCCTACCGGTGCTGATCTACAGACCCTACCGGTGCTGATCTACAGGCCCTACCTGTACTGTACCTACAGATACCTGACTGTATCTACAGATACCTAGCTATCTACAGACCAATAGCAAAGCCCCAGCTGTCACTCACACTATTGATCAAATATTCGACAAAGTCGAAGGTGAGCAGCGGCTGCGGCAGCCGCTTCAAGTAGCGCTTGATGCAGGTGCTCAGCACCCGCTCTCCGACTGTCTCCAAGTTGCAGGGGCTGCCGCCAAGGACGAAACTCTGCAGCAGCTCTTCGACCTCGCGGTTCTGCCCTTCAACGCGGTACAGGCCCTCCTCTTGCAGGCCGCGCGACTCCAGCGCCCTGAGGCAGGCGATGAGCCGGTCCGCGTCCGCCTGGCCTGGGAGCTAAATAAGTATTAAATTAGGCGCATGCGCTAATCAGCTACTGACAGTAGGTGCTCTGCTAACTTAGATACAATAGGTTTGCATATACGAGGAATCTATTTCGAGAGCTCAGCATAGATGCAGTGAGGTCAGCGGGCGTCAGCGGCGAAGTTATTGAGGTCAGCATAGATGTCAGCAGGGGGTCATGGAGGTCAGCAGGGTGTCATGGTGGTCAGCAGGGGGTCATGGAGGTCAGCAGGGTGTCATGGTGGTCAGCAGGGGTCATGGAGGTCAGCAGGAAGTCATGGAGGTCATGAAGGTCAGCAGGGAGGTCAGCACGGAGGTCAGCGGGAGGTCAGCAGGGAGGTCAGCAGGGAGGTCAGCAGGGAGGTCAGCAGGGAGGTCAGCAGGGAGGTCAGCACTCACCTGCTCATCAGAAACGGAGCCCCGCTGCCCGCTGAGCGCCTGCACCCAGGCCCTGAAGTTGCTATTGGAATAGGCCTGCAGCAGCAGCGACCGGCCCTCGATGGTGGCCACCTCAAAGGTGAACTTCCTGCCGGACGAGGTGTCCTCAGTGACGCTGGAAACGACGCCGCTGATGGGAGCGGCGGCGGCGGAGCTACCGGCCGGGTTGGCCGGCGAGTAGGGCTGAAGACTGATGTGGCGGCTCTCCAGAGTCAGGGTGCAGTAGCAGCGCTGCCAGGAGGTTGGGATGCCCAGCTTCTTCTGCGCCAGCAGCAGGTAGCCTTCGTGCTGTCCGCTGCTGGTTCGCAGGCTGGCCGGGAGCAGCTGGCTGGAAAGCAGCTGCTGCTTGTTCTCGTCCAGCTCCTTCTCGGCCGATTCCACGCTGCTGTTGAACAGCATCACCGACTTGTTCATGTGGTGCATCTGCTGCTCGCGGTCGCCCAGGTTGTCGTTGCATTCCTGCGGGGGAGGCGGGTGATTCAGGATGAGGTTATTCAGAGAGACGATTCAGCTCAGGGAGAGATGATTCTCAGTTCAGGGGAGATGATTCTCAGTTCAGGGGAGATGATTCTCAGTTCAGGGGAGATGATTCTCAGTTCAGGGGAGATGATTCTCAGTTCAGGGGAGATGATTCTCAGTTCAGGGGAGATGATTCTCAGTTCAGGGGAGATGATTCAGCTCAGGGGAGATGATTCTCAGTTCAGGGGAGATGATTCAGCTCAGGGGAGATGATTCTCAGTTCAGGGGAGATGATTCAGCTCAGGGAGAGATGATTCAGTTCAGGGGAGAGATGATTCAGTTCAGGGGGAGATTATTTCGGGAGAGATTATTGAAAGAGAGATAATTCAGGGAGACATGATTCAGGGAAAGATGATTAAGGGAAGAATGATTCAGGGAAAGATTATAAAGGGGAGAATGATTTAGGGAAATATTATTAAGGGAAGAATGATTCAGGGAAAGATTATAAAGGGGAGAATGATTCAGGGAAAGATTATTAAGGGGAGAATGATTCAGGGAAAGATTATAAAGAGAAGAATGATTCAGGGAAAGATGATTCAGGGAAAGATAATTCAGGGAAAGATGATTCAGGGAAAGATTATAAAGGGAAGAATGATTCAGGGAAAGATGATTCAGGGAAAGATTATAAAGGGAAGAATGATTCAGGGAAAGATGATTCAGGGAAAGATTATAAAGGGAAGAATGATTCAGGGAAAGATGATTCAGGGAAAGATTATCAAGGGAAGAATGATTCAGGGAAAGATGATTCGGGGAAAGATTATAAAGGGAAAGATGATTCAGGGAAAGATGATTCAGGGAAAGATGATTCAGGGAAAGATGATTCAGGGAAAGATGATTCAGGGAAGAATGATTCAGAGAAGCAGGTCGGTTGCGGCAGAAAATTAGTTTGTCAGAGAATTACATGTAAACGGAGGGTAGAGAAAATGAAAATCAGCTAGAGGTGACACCAGCTCACCTGATAGAAGCACTTCCACACGCTCTGCAGAGAGGCAATGATCTCAAAGAATCTGCTCTTGTTCATAGCCTGCCGGAACTGCAGCGCCTTCACGTATTCGTATGTCCGGCCGAAGTACTCGATTCTCTCCATGTCCATGTCGCGCTCCTGTGGCGCCGCTTTGGCCAGGGCGCGCTCCTGGTTGTGATAAAATCGGCGCGTCTCTTCGTAATACTCGCGCCGCGTGTCGGACAGGAAGGCTTTGATCTTGGCGCGCTGGCTGTTCAGCTCGTCTACGAACAAGCGCTGCGAGTTCTGCAGCCACCGCCTGGCGGCCAGCGAGGAAATGATGAGATCATCTTGATTGGACTCCGCGATGAGCAGAGACAGGTGGCACAGACTGGGAAGAGGCTGGACTGGCTAGGGTAGGTACGGAGGGGGAGAAGGGTAGAGAAAGGAGAAGGAAAAGAGAGTACAGGGTAGAGATAGGGGAGGGTGTAAGGGTAGGAAGTGAGGGGAAAGAGGGTGTCGGGTAGGAAGTGAGGGGAAAGAGGGTGTCGGGTAGGAAGTGAGGGGAAAGAGGGTGTAAGGGTAGGAAGTGAGGGGAAAGAGGGTGTCAGGTAGGAAGTGAGGGGAAAGAGGGTGTCGGGTAGGAAGTGAGGGGAAAGAGGGTGTAAGGGTAGGAAGTGAGGGGAAAGAGGGTGTAAGGGTAGGAAGTGAGGGGAAAGAGGGTGTCAGGTAGGAAGTGAGGGGAAAGAGGGTGTCGGGTAGGAAGTGAGGGGAAAGAGGGTGTAAGGGTAGGAAGTGAGGGGAAAGAGGGTGTAAGGGTAGGAAGTGAGGGGAAAGAGGGTGTAAGGGTAGGAAGTGAGGGGAAAGAGGGTGTCAGGTAGGAAGTGAGGGGAAAGAGGGTGTCGGGTAGGAAGAGAGGGGAAGAGGGTATATGGTAGAGAGGGGAAAGAGGGTGTCGGGTAGGAAGAGAGGGGAAGAGGGTATATGGTAGAGAGGGGAAAGAGGGTGTCGGGTAGGAAGTGAGGGGAAAGAGGGTGTCGGGTAGGAAGAGAGGGGAAGAGGGTATATGGTAGAGAGGGGAAAGAGGGTGTCGGGTAGGAAGAGAGGGGAAAGAGGGTGTCAGGTAGGAAGTGAGGGGAAAGAGGGTGTCGGGTAGGAAGTGAGGGGAAAGAGGGTGTAAGGGTAGGAAGTGAGGGGAAAGAGGGTGTAAGGGTAGGAAGTGAGGGGAAAGAGGGTGTAAGGGTAGGAAGTGAGGGGAAAGAGGGTGTCAGGTAGGAAGTGAGGGGAAAGAGGGTGTCAGGTAGGAAGTGAGGGGAAAGAGGGTGTCGGGTAGGAAGAGAGGGGAAGAGGGTATATGGTAGAGAGGGGAAAGAGGGTGTCGGGTAGGAAGAGAGGGGAAGAGGGTATATGGTAGAGAGGGGAAAGAGGGTGTCGGGTAGGAAGTGAGGGGAAAGAGGGTGTCGGGTAGGAAGAGAGGGGAAGAGGGTATATGGTAGAGAGGGGAAAGAGGGTGTCGGGTAGGAAGAGAGGGGAAAGAGGGTGTCAGGTAGGAAGTGAGGGGAAAGAGGGTGTCGGGTAGGAAGAGAGGGGAAGAGGGTATATGGTAGAGAGGGGAAAGAGGGTGTCGGGTAGGAAGAGAGGGGAAGAGGGTATATGGTAGAGAGGGGAAAGAGGGTGTCGGGTAGGAAGTGAGGGGAAATAGGGTGTAGGGTAGGAAGTGAGGGGAAATAGGGTGTAGGGTAGGAAGTGAGGGGAAAGAGGGTGTAGGGTAGGAAGAGAGGGGAAAGAGGGTGTCGGGTAGGAAGAGAGGGGAAAGAGGGTGTAGGGTAGGAAGAGGGGAAGAGGGTGTATGATTGAGAGAAGGGAAGATTGTGAAGGGTAGGAGGAGAGGGTAAAGAGGGTGAATAGGAAACCAGAACACGGGAAGAGCCAGTAAAAGAGACCGCATTGAGTTTAACTGCAATTTATTTAAGGCGGTGAATTTCCGATGCCCTCCTCAATTACCTTCTGGCCTCCTCAATGTACTCCAAATCCTGCGACAGCTGCACGAAGAAGCTGGCCATCTCCCGCTCGGCTTTCAGGGCGCCGACACTACTGGAGGGCTTGCCGGCGTCAGTCGAGTCCGAGCTGCCGGCGCCGAGCTCGCTGATGGCTCGGCCAAAGGCAAGAAGCGCTTCGCTGTGGCTCAGGCCAGTCTCCCGGACCCGGTTGAAGCTGTCAATAACGCGCTTCATCGACTTCACAGAGTCGTCAAGCATGCGCTCCTGGTCGAGGAGGGCGCCACGCAGGTCGGGACCGTCCAGAAGGCAGGCGTTATAATCCACAATGCGCATGGTAGCTGGTGGTGAGTTATGCTTTTCAGCTTATTTACATGTATAGTGATGATGCCAGTTTTTAATGTTTACAAAGCCATGCAATAACAAAAATTGAATGTGCCCCAATGCTATTATAGGTATATATTTCAGTAGTCTTACATGTAAAAAATATTTAAGGTTTAATTTAGTTCTAGAATTTTAATTATATATTTTTTAATTTTTTGTTATTATTTTCTTAAATTATCATTAAATTAAAGATAAGATTTTTATAAACTATACATGCATTAACACTTGAAATTCATGCTTACCTACAATGGCAGTTCTTATCTTGAAAAAATTTATAATGTTTTAAACAAATAGCTCAAAGCCTAGTCAAAGTAGGGTAACTTGCAGTTTCCAAGGTTAAATAATTTATTAAATAATTCAAAGTTTCAAAATAATAACCAGAGGCAAAGGCCTTTATTGAGAAATTATTTCTCAGCTAGAAAGACTAACAAGGAACCTTATAAGATAAAATGTAAAAATAGCTCATATTTCTCAATTCGGCCAATAAGATCTTCTAATTCACTAATTTTTCCCTGTAACAAGGAACTTTAGTTATTTTTATTTATCTTGTCATAGTCATCACGCGGAAGTTAAAAATAGAGGTTTATTGGTATGAACACGACTAAATATAAAATGAAAATACAGAAAAACCCACATCTCCCCCTGGAGTATATACTTTGAATATAAGTTTTTCATTTTTGGCTGCAGTTGTCGTTCAATCATGTTGTTTAGTCATTTAGTTCCCTACACAACCAACGGTCCAACGTTACATTTTGGATAAAATCTACTGCAACTCGCATAGTAGAATTTTTCTGCAACTCTGCGTTTAGCCTGAAATCTAAAACAAAGCTAAAAGCACTAGTACTGCGCGAAAAATATTCTACAGCATTTACAGCTCAGCAACAAATAAACATTCTTAAGTTTAGATAAATTACACTAACAACGAACATTGAATTCGTGCCGCTTTATTTCGAGTCATTATTACAACAAGATACGGACTCATTTAAACGTTGTGCATATACACAGAATGCATATACACAAAAATTTATAATACAAATACTTCTATATTGTAGCTTTTCCTGTAACTAAAGTTTATTTTGAAAGAAAAATTACATTTAGCTTTTTACGACTTTTGTTGTAATAGTTGTTCAATCTCTTAATTTTGGTCTTCCTGCGTAAATAGTGGTTGTGGTATTCCTGCCTTAGAGGGTTGGCCGCAGCAGCGTCAACTTCGAGGATGACTTAAGCAAGAGTAAAAGGACAGGATAAACTTCGTTTGAATTCTTAAATATCTTTGAAAGCTGCTTGGCTCTACACAAAAATGCATGCTACTATAGCTAGAGTTGATCTGATCCATTTGTCGATCTAAGGATTGATAATTTGTACAGCACTAGTACCAGAGAAATGTACTTTCCATTTTCAACCCAAAACCTCCTTCTGGGATGATTCTCTTAGTATTGATTCTCCCATTTTACCCCGTTTCATCTTGCTTGATTCCCGATCAGACTATAAAGTACAGTGTTTACCTCTCCCTCAATCAACTGCGAATTTTTATGTACTGAAGTCATTGTGAAAGATTAAGTGGCAAACAAAAAACTGCCATTTCCATGTCTTGAACTCCGTGCAGAAGGCAGAATATTTTTTTGTAATTACATGTACAAAGGCGTCGAATCCATCGCATATGATTTCTAGTAATTGTCATCAGCTCGCGCGTCGCTAGCTATCATTTTGTCGAGTCTGCAGGTTGTCGCTTGGTGTGCGCGCGCAGGTTAATCTAGTAAATAAATAATTTGCTTCTGAGAATCTGAGAACTCCCGGTAGTTCAGTGCTGCTGTTAATTAGCCATCAGGCCAACAGCACGCGGGGGGCCTAATTTGGGTCTCTAATACACGTATGTATTATGCAGAAGAAATTTCTACCAAAACGCTTGACTCAGACAGAGCCGAAAAAATTAGAAACTGCTGTCTGGGTTATTCTTCGTGAATATTAGTCAGCCATGCTCGACAACGCCACTCTTGACAATCGGAGCTTGCAGTCCAACCTCAAGTACTAGCAAATCTGTTTCGTACAGCAAGGCGTACATCGCCGTTCGGGCGGTCATGATTCCAGTAGCTGCTCTGGGCCTGCTGCTCAGCTGCCTGTCAGTCCGGCTGCTCAGGCGGCGGACACTGCGACATCGGGTGAACATCGGTCTCCTCCTGCTGGAGCTGGCGCACGCCAACTACTGCCTGACCCTGTGCGCCTACGCGCCGATCGATCTGGCGATTCTGCTGCTGCGGCTGCCTGCGGACCCCGGATCTGCGGCCGGGATCTTGTTCGATGCAAGTGCACGCTGTGATTTGTTTAGCGATAGGCGCTTTCGTGTCCCAATGCCGCAAATCTAATGGCCCTGCATGTTCCCCATGTCTCTCCCATCTTCTCCATGTCTCTCCCATCTTCTCCATGTCTCTCCCATCTTCCCCATGTCTGTCCCATCTTCCCCATGTCTCTCCCATCTTCCCCATGTCTGTCCCATCTTCCCCATGTCTCTCCCATCTTCCCCGTGTCTGTCCCATCTTCCCCATGTCTGTCCCATCTTCCCCATGTCTGTCCCATCTTCTCCATGTCTCTCCCATCTTCCCCATGTCTCTCCCATCTTCTCCATGTCTGTCCCATTTTCCCCATGTCTCTCCCATCTTCCCCATGTCTGTCCCATCTTCCCCATGTCTGTCTGTCCCATCTTCCCCATGTCTCTCCCATCTTCCCTATGTCTCTCCCATCTTCTCCATGTCTCTCCCATCTTCCCCATGTCTGTCCCATCTTCCCCATGTCTCTCCCATCTTCCCCATGTCTGTCCCATCTTCCCCATGTCTGTCCCATCTCTGTCCCATCTTCCCCATGTCTGCCCCATCTCTGTCCCATCTTCCCCATGTCTGTCCCATCTTCTCCATGTCTTTCCCATCTTCCCCATGTCTCTCCCATCTTCCCCATCTCTGTCCCATCTTCCCCATGTCTGCCCCATCTCTGTCCCATCTTCCCCATGTCTGTCCCATCTTCTCCATGTCTGTCCCATCTTCCCCATGTCTGTCCCATCTTCCCCATGTCTGTCCCATCTTCCCCATGTCTGTCCCATCTTCCCCATGTCTCTCCCATCTTCCCCATGTCTGTCCCATCTTCCCCATGTCTGTCCCATCTCTGTCCCATCTTTCCCATGTCTGTCCCATCTTCTCCATATCTGTCCCATCTTCCCCATGTCTCTCCCATCTTCCCCATGTCTGTCCCATCTTCCCCATGTCTATCCCATCTTCCCCATGTCTGTCCCATCTTCCCCATGTCTGTCCCATCTTCCCCATGTCTGTCCCATCTTCCCCATGTCTGTCCCATCTTCTCCATGTCTGTCCCATCTTCCCCATGTCTGTCCTATCTTCCCCATGTCTGTCCCATGTCTGTTCCATCTTCCCCATGTCTCTCTCATCTTCCCCATGTCTCCCCATGTTCCCCAAGTCTCACATGCACTCTCCGTCAGGTCAGCTACTGCTGGGTGTCGTCAGCGTGGCCGTGAAGAACATGTGGACGGCCTGCGTCAGCGTGTTCTGCTGCCTGGTCACCTTCCGGCCACTCAAATTCCGCCGCTGGCTGACGCGCCGCTTCCAACTGTGCAGCTTCGCCGTCCTGTTGCTGGTCACGGCCGCCGCCGGGCCCGGCACCTTCGCCGCGTGGCGTCTGGCGACCGACGGCAGCGAGCGGTTCCTGGTGGACGTGATGCTGCCGCTGACGAGGACGCCTCAGACTTACCTGCCCGTGCCGCTGATCCTGCTGGCCTCCGGCGTCACCGCCGCCCAGCTGGCCGTTGCCAGGGGCAACCGGCCGGGAGAGACCGCGGCGGCTGCTGCCTACCGCCTGCTGCAAACTGACGGCGGCATCGTTGCCACCCGCATCATGCTGGCGCTGGCGATCAGCTTCTCCGTGTTCGAGCTGCCCGGCGCGGTGCTCGTCGCCTTCGGCCTGCACCGCCGCCTTCCGGACTGGCTGTCGCCGGCCAGCGACCTGCTGGCGTCCGCCGACGCCTTGGCCAGCTTTTTCGTGTTCTTCGCCTTCAGCGCCAAGCTGAGCCGCCTGCTGCTCGCCAACCGGCGTGGAGGCCGGCCGCAGCCGCTGGTCGGCTCTCAACGCCGTCGCCGTCGGGGCGCCCTGACGGACCCCGTCGAGATGCTGCCGATGGCTGGGCGCATTCTCGCTCCTGAATGACCAAGATGGCATTGAGTTAAGAATTTTATCAGAGCTGCATGGCCTACTAATAGTAGAGAAATTTAAACATTTTGTTTCAAAATTGTTTTCTTTTACACAGCCAGTCCAACTGGTGACCGACCGACGGACCGATTGAAGCAGATTTCAACAAAGATTTGTCAGAGCGTCATGACAGATGTGTCAGAGCGTCATGACAGATGTGTCAGAGCTTCATGACAGATGTGTCAGAGCTTCACGACAGATGTGTCAGAGCTTCAATGACAGATGTGTCAGAGCTTCAATGACAGATGTGTCAGAGCTTCACGACAGATGTGTCAGAGCTTCAATGACAGATGTGTCAGAGCTTCAACAACAGATGTCAGAGCTTCATGACAGATGTGTCAGAGCTTCGTGACAGATGTGTCAGAGCTTCAATAAAAGATGTGTCAGAGCTTCATGACAGATGTGTCAGAGCTTCATGACAGATGTGTCAGAGCTTCGTGACGGATGTGTCAGAGCTACATGACAGATGTGTCAGAGAATCAATTTCTGAGGTAAATAGGTTAGAATAATATGCGAGTATCGTATTTTCCTAATTTTCATGTCGTTAAGTACCCGAATCAAATTTTAACACAAAGGAGTCTTGCGCATGAGTAGCCACTGCCTTGCGTACGCGAAGAGCCGTGCGAATCTTATCCAAATTTAACTAAACAAAAGCTGGATGTGTTTGAATAAAATTGCCGCACTGCTGATAATAGAAAAGTTAGGTATGAAAATCGAAATTATAAACAATTCAGGCACTAAACAAATCAAACAGAGCTCAGTGAGTAGCCACTGAGTAGGGTCTTACGGCTTGTAACTATCGAGTTGTTTAAAAAACATTATAAAATAAAATCTTAGAGGGAATTCGGATCAGTTAAACCATCAGATTCCTCTAAGATACCCCATCAGATTCCTCCAAGATACCCCGTCAGATTCCTCCAAGATAACCCATCAGATTCCTCCAAGATACCCCGTCAGATTCCTCCAAGATACCCCGTCAGATTCCTCCAAGATACCCCATCAGATTCCTTCAAGATACCCCATCAGATTCCTCCAAGATACCCCGTCAGATTCCTCCAAGATACCCCATCAGATTCCTTCAAGATACCCCATCAGATTCCTCCAAGATACCCCGTCAGATTCCTCCAGGACACCTCATCAGATTCCTCCAATATAACCCGTCAGATTCCTCTGGGACACCTCATCAGATTCCTCCGGGACACCTCATCAGATTCCTCCGGGACACCTCATCAGATTCCTCCGGGACACCTCATCAGATTCCTCCGGGACACCTCATCAGATTCCTCCGGGACACCTCATCAGATTCCTCCGGGACACCTCATCAGATTCCTCCGGGACACCTCATCAGATTCCTCCGGGACACCTCATCAGATTCCTCCGGGACACCTCATCAGATTCCTCCGGGACACCTCATCAGATTCCTCTGGGACACCTCATCAGATTCCTCCGGGACACCTCATCAGATTCCTCCGGGACACCTCATCAGATTCCTCCGGGACACCTCATCAGATTCCTCCGGGACACCTCATCAGATTCCTCCGGGACACCTCATCAGATTCCTCCGGGACACCTCATCAGATTCCTCTGGGACACCTCATCAGATTCCTCCGGGACACCTCATCAGATTCCTCCGGGACACCTCATCAGATTCCTCCGGGACACCTCATCAGATTCCTCCGGGACACCTCATCAGATTCCTCCGGGACACCTCATCAGATTCCTCCGGGACACCTCATCAGATTCCTCTGGGACACCTCATCAGATTCCTCCGGGACACCTCATCAGATTCCTCCGGGACACCTCATCAGATTCCTCCGGGACACCTCATCAGATTCCTCCGGGACACCTCATCAGATTCCTCCGGGACACCTCATCAGATTCCTCTGGGACACCTCATCAGATTCCTCCGGGACACCTCATCAGATTCCTCCGGGACACCTCATCAGATTCCTCCGGGACACCTCATCAGATTCCTCCGGGACACCTCATCAGATTCCTCCGGGACACCTCATCAGATTCCTCCGGGACACCTCATCAGATTCCTCCGGGACACCTCATCAGATTCCTCCGGGACACCTCATCAGATTCCTCCGGGACACCTCATCAGATTCCTCCGGGACACCTCATCAGATTCCTCCGGGACACCTCATCAGATTCCTCCGGGACACCTCATCAGATTCCTCCGGGACACCTCATCAGATTCCTCCGGGACACCTCATCAGATTCCTCCGGGACACCTCATCAGATTCCTCCGGGACACCTCATCAGATTCCTCTGGGACACCTCATCAGATTCCTCTGGGACACCTCATCAGATTTCTCCAAGATCCCCCATGACATTCCTCCAGTTTCATCCCGTCAGATTCCTCCAAGATCGAGTACCCCATCAGATCTGAAGGATCGACCTGATAGCAGTGTTGTATTAGACTACTTACTTACTTACTACTGACGGGGGGCGCAGGCGCCGCGAATAGGCCGCGAGGCCCCTATCGCAACCCCAAGGTAAAAGAGCACAAGGATTAGCCTTGGGGGTGCGCCCAGTCCCCGCCAGTAGTCGGCAGGTCCGCAGTGGAGGCATCGGCGACCCTCATCCGGCCGGAGTCCCGGACGAAGGCGCGGAGGTCTCGGATATTGTCCGCGGTGGTCAGCTCGTCCATCCGCTGGGGGTGGCCGAGGTATTTGTGCCGCGCCTTGTTGAAGTAAGGGCAGAAGGTGACGTGATGCTCCGCGGTCTCCTCTCCTATGCCACAGAAGGGACAGGTGGGAGGGCAACCGGTTTGCAACGATATATGTCTCTGGAAGAATCCGTGGCCGGTTAGGACCATGCACATCTCCCTGAGGTCGGTTCTGTTAAGCGAAATCAGATAATCAGAGACTTTCCTGTTCAGGTTAGGCATGGCAGAGCGGCTCTGCCTGTACTCGGTGCAGCTGTTCCAGTGGAGCTGGTGCTGCTGATGGAGCCACCTGTTGATATGGCGGGTGACTTGCGACCTGGGGGTGGGTAGCCTCATCAGACGGTGGTTGCCGTCTGGGTTGCTGCCCTCCTTGGCGAGAGAGTCCGCGAGCTCGTTGCCCAGGATGTTGCTGTGACCAGGTGTCCAGATAATTCTAATCCTGTTAAGGACTGAGAGAGATTGCACACTGCGGTGGCATTGAGATACTGTAGCAGCGGAGATATTCTCAGTGGTTAAGGCCTTAATAGCAGCTTGGCTATCAGTGTAGAAATTAATGTCAAAATTATTAATGTTCGCCTGAAACAGTTGCTGGGCACACTGCTCAATGGCGCAAATTTCAGCTTGGAAAACTGAGGTGTTCTCACCGAGGTGCAGACTTTCCTGGAGAAGCATCTTACCCTCGTGGAAAATGGCAATACCCGCTCCAGCGCGGCCGTTGAACAGCGAGCCGTCGGTGAAGCAGTGAATGCCCTGGCTGCGCCGGTTCACACCGACATCCAGCGGAATGTTGTCTCGGCCAGGGATGGCGGTCTTGAAGCCCCTCCTGATGTTGAGGGCGGGAGGTCGACTATCCACATTGCCCAGGTCCATGTGGATGTTGTTAAGGTCGCGGCGGACAAAGTCCATATGCGGGATTAATGTTTTCATTGGCATAAAGCCAGAGGGCGCGTTATTTAACGTTTTATCTCTGATAAGCCGGGAGGCAGACTTCATAGCCTCCGCCCTAATAAATAGGTGAAGCGGAGGTAGGTTAAGGATAGTGTTCAGCCCCTCGTAAGGGGTGGACGGGTACGCACCTGTGATGGCACGGCAAATGCTGCCCTGAAGCTGGTACAGCCGCTGACGGGCGGCCTTCTGCTCCAGCACGCTAGTCCAGATGAGACTCGCGTATGTGATACTGGGCCGGATGATGCCGGTATAAATCCAACGGACCGTTCTAGGCGAGAGGCCCCAAGTCGGCCCGATGGCTCTGCGCAGCTGGGCAAAGCAGCGTTTTGCCCGACCGATGACGTTATCAAGGTGCTTCGTCCAGCGCAGGTCATGCGTTAGCGTCACACCGAGGTATTTGACCTCCTTCTTGAAGGGGATGTTTCTGCCATAGACAGTGAGGTTTTTCATCTCCCATTTACGGCGCTTGGTGAAAACGACAGCGACAGTCTTAGTGACGCTGATTTTTAGGCCATGCTGTGTAGCCCAGTCGGCCGCCTTGTCGGCGAATTGCTGCATCAGGTTGCGCAGAGTGGCGGGGTCGGGTCCGCTGACGACCGCGGCAACGTCATCGGCGTAGCCCGCCCTGGTGATACTGCTGGGAATGTCAGCGGTTAGAAGTTCGTCCATGACGAGATTCCAGAGAAGTGGAGTTAGCACGCCACCTTGCGGGCCGCCTTTCATCACCGCCCGGGTGAGGGTAACGCCCATAAGTGTGGATGTCACAAACCTTTTGCGGATCATAAAATAAATCCAGCGAACAATGCTGTGTCTTACATTCCTGCGGGAAAGAGAATTTCTGAAGGAGCGGAAGAGGACATTGTCAAATGCTCCTTCGAAGTCAACGAACAACCCGCAAGCGAGTTGTTTGCTAAGGATGGCACTCTCAATTTTGGAGGTAATGGCGTGGAGAGCATGCTCAGTCGTCCTCCCAGGCTGGAAGGCGTACTGGTACTTACTGACAGGGTCGGAGCGCAGGTCGCACTCTCGAAGCCTCCACAGGATGAGCCTCTCCATCAGCTTAACACAAAAGGAAGTGAGGCTGATGGGCCGGAAGGATTTCACGTTGGTGTAGTCACCCTTAGCAGGTTTCGGGATGAACACGACTCTGGACATTCTCCAGATTGTGGGAATGTAACCTGTGGTATAACAGTCAACAAGCAATTTAGAGAAAGAATCAGCAAAGTTTTGCAGCTTTAGCGCCTCCTGCAGGATACAGGGGGCGATATTGTCAGGGCCAGACGATTTATACGGTTTAAAAGAATTTGCTGCCAGCTGGAGTAGCTGGGGGGTGGCGCACTGCTGGAAAAGCTTGTGATCACAAGCCTGTGGTCATCGACCACGTACTCCGGTTCGTCAACCTGCGGAAAGCAGGTGGAGAAAAGAAGATTTAGCGAACCTTCGGCACTGGTAGTGTAGTTACCATCCAGGTGCAGAAGGGAGTTACACTGAGCTAGCGTGTCGTGCCTGAGAGTCCTGACCAGCCGGGCTGTGGGGTGTTGCCCTTCCAGGCCGGCGCAGTAGGCTTTCCAGGTGGTCTTCTTAGCCCTTCGGATAGCACTTTTGTACATCCTCAGAGCAGAGTGGTAGTTCTCCCAATCCTCTGGGGTATTCGAGCCGTTTGCGAGGCGTTGCAGTCGGCGGGTGTTTTTCTTCATGCGAGTGAGCTCTTGACTCCACCAAGGAGAGTATTTCTTCCTGCAAAACAGCTTAGGGGCGTTAGCGCGTATGGCGGTGTTTAGGATCTCAACGAGGGAGTTGCACCGATGCTCAATGCCAGGGAGATCCTCGCTGGAGTCCGGTAAGTTGGCTTCGGTCAGGAGTTTTAGCAGGTCTCTTCGAAAACCTGTCCAGTCGGCCTTTTTCAAATTAAGGCGGTCCCGGTTCTCATGACGGGCTCCGACGGAGCTGATGCTGTACTGAATGTACGAGTGGTCGGAAAGCGATGGGAGGTCATCCCTAACCAGCCAGCTGTGGACCTGATTGAGGGCGTTGTTGGAGACGAGAGTGAGGTCGATAACCTCACGCCGATTAGAGACAATAAATGTGGGTTTGCTGCCTCTGTTGCAAATGTGTAACGAGGAGGAGTTAATGAAATCAATTAGTAAGTCACCGCGCCTGTTAGTATCGCTACTAGACCAGGCAGTGTTGTGGGCGTTAGCATCGCAGCTAACGATAAGCTTCCGATCCTGGAGATTACAGAAGTCCGCCAGCTCCTGCAGGAGGGGGGGAGGGACGTCCTCCTGAATGTCCAGGTAAGCGGAAACGAAGGTCAAGTCAAAGACTGAGAAAGTACACATGTCTTTAGAGCAAAACATTGGCATAATAGTGGCCGGGAGGTCGTTTTTGACGAGGGCGATAGCTCTGGGGGTGTCGTTCGCGCAGAGGTACAGAACCTGATAGCCTGGCGGCAGGCAGGTCGGCTTCCCCTTGCGGGTATACGGTTCCTGAATAAGGTAGATGTCAACTTCCTTGTTGGCAAAGGTGCCTGAAAGGTTGCTAGATGCTGCAAGGGCGTGGTGCAGGTTGATCTGAATAATGTGCAGGTTAACAGGTTGGTTCGCCGGCGGCGGATTATTTATTTGGTTGCTGGTGGCAGTGTCATCATTGGGCTGGCCGTTAAGGTTCGCCCTCAGCGCCCCGCTCCTAGTTTGGCACGGGGTTGGGAACGGCATTACTCGTTCCCAGAGCTATCCGAGCTCACGGACTCACCTCGGCGCCGATCGCCGGCTGGACGACGCCTGAGCAGCAGGTGGAAGACGATCTTCCACGCTCCGATGTAGGCGGCAAAATCGTCCTTCTTGAGGGCGTCTTCCCACTCCGCGGAGAAACCCATGTACAGGGTCTTGCCGGGAGCGCCTTTTGCCGGAACCTCCTTGAAGGCCCGGATACCGTCCTGAGGTAGGTCGGGGTTTTTACTGAGGAGCCGGGCGCGGATCTCCTCGATGCTTCTCGAGCCGGAGTAGAAGGCTCGGTAGCGCCTGCAGGGCGGCGGTGGTCGGGCACGCTCAACGACCAAAGGCGGGAGGGCGGTCGTGCAGGTGTCCCAGGAGATGGACACCAGGTTAGCCAGCGCGAGCTCGAGCTGGGCTTCGTCCTTGAAGGCGAGGATGACGCTGCCGTTGGCGTTTCGAATCGCCTCGACTTTGATGTCGAGGGCGTCGTTTTCCCAGAGGAAGTCATCAATCATGCCGATTGATGCTTCCATCTGGGCGGTGGTCAGCGTACCGCTAGCCGCGCGCACGCAGATTTTAAATTTCGGCTCCGTCGCCACTTTGGCGTACGTGCCGGCATTGGCCTCCTTTGGCCTCTTGGGGTCCAGCGAGGGGTCGGTACGCTCGTCTGGCTGCTGCCTTTTCCGCTCAGAGCCAGCCGAGGTTTTATCATCGCGCCTGCGACGGTTGACGACCTGGAAGCCGTCATTTTGAGACGCCCCTGTAGCGGGGGTAGAGGTGGACGCACCTGAGCGAGGTGTGGGGGTTTCCGCGGGATTCGCGGCAGAATCAACCTCCATGTTGGAGGGTTGGGGGATTGACGGACCCCCGGCCGCGGGAATTGACGGCTCCCGAGCCGTGTCAGGTGGTTTTGATTTATCCATGCAGAGTAGGCTGAAATGGAAAAACTGAAATGTAGAAAAGAGGGGGGTAACCGCTCGGGACTGGATATACCCCCAGCCAGCTCCGTGGAGCTACCCTCTGCCACGGTAAACAGCAGAGAAGCTTTGGGTTGCCGTCTTATCCCAGGATTGCTCCCAGGCGAGGCTCCGGCAGGCCCCCGGTCCACACTCTGCAAGATCAGGGGGCGGGAGGCCGGCTGCGGGCTTGGGACACAGGCGCCAGGTCGAGTTGACAGCCGACGCCCGAGCCCTCCCCCACAAGAGCGGCCCTCGAGAACCCGTGTGGTACCAGTTGCAACTAAGGGCTGTCGATGGGTAGTTGGCGCTTAGCCAGCAGCCAACTACTTAGCAGCCACCTGCCCCGCAAAAAAGCAGCAGGGGGGATCCGTCCCCCACCAGCAGACCAAGACGAGGAAGCTAGCCGCTTCCACGCCAGGCCAGAACGAAAAGGAGGGGGAGGAGCCTCCTCGAAAAACGAAAAGCTGGCGGATGTCACAGAGTCCCTCGGTTTAAGTTGCCGTTTGCCCCCCTGTATTAGACTATAGTTTGAAAGTTAATAATTTTTTCTTATCCCATTATATTTTGTGTGAGCAGTAATAGATTTCTGAGAAGCTGCCTCTAAGGTCAGGGCCGGTGCATGCGAACTCAAAAGTACAAAAAAAGCTGCTTGAGTATCATGAGAAGAGACGCCAGGCTTGCTGGGCAACTTGCTTGGCTATTGGCTCGGATCGATAATTGAGTGGCCTGCTCCATGCCGTGAGTAACGAGTTGGTAACGAGACGGGCAAGGGATACAAGCCAGTGTGGGCGGGGCGGATCCTCACTCTGCACATATTGATGCCGCAGCTGCGGACAGCTCAAAAGTTTTCTGTCTTTAAAAAAGGAAGCAATGAGTATTCAAGCAATGAGCTCAGAATGAATTGGAAGATGAGTCATTCAGTTTGGTCAGTCCAGTCTGCAGAGTTCACTTGAGGTCGCGAAGCCGCAGTGAGACAGGATGCCAGAAAATAAACTCATATATGCGAGAGCGTGGGCATTAAAGAGTAGAAAAAATGAAGTTGAAAAGATTAATCAAGTAAATGGGGGTAGAGAGGGCAGGAAAAGTCTCTTTCTACTTTAATGTGTTTTTTGTCATTCTGATTGTACTGTCTGGCTCTCCCTCAAACTCGACTCTCCTTACTCTCAAACTCTCTCAACCCATTCTCACCCTCTCCCTCACCCTCTCCCTCTCCCTCTCCCTCACCCTCTCCCTCTCCCTCTCCCTCTCCCTCTCCCTCTCCCTCTCCCTCACCCTCTCCATTACTCTCTCCCTCACCCTCTTTCTCACCCTCACCCTCACCCTCTCCCTCACCCTCTCCCTCACCCTCTCCCTCACCCTCTCCCTCCCTCACCCTCACCCTCTCCCTCACCCCCTCCCTCACCCTCTCCCTCCCTCACCCTCTCCCTCACCCTCACCCTCTCCCTCACCCTCTCCTCCACCCTCTCCCTCACCCTCTCCATTACTCTCTCCCTCACCCTCTTTCTCACCCTCTCCCTCACCCTCTCCCTCACCTTCTCCCCCATTCTCTTCCTCATTCTCTCCCCCACCCTCACCCTCACCCTCACCCTCACCCTCTCTCTCACCCTCTCCCTCACCCTCTCCCTAATCTTCTCCATCACCCTCTCCCTTCCCATCTCTATCTCTCATTTTTCTGTATATTTTTCTCCAAAATTTACTTATTCATACGTAACTATTTCATTCGCAGCAGACTCAGTTAGAATCCCCCATTGTTCGCCAAAAGCCTTTGTCCCCGTTTAGTTCCTGATTCCTCTCACCTGGCTCCGGCATACATTTTTTTACATTTTTTTCCAAGTCTCTTTTTAGAGAAGTTTTTCCTTCCCATCTTTTCAACAGAGCAGCTGTTGGCAGCGTCTTGGCTCTGCTTGCAGAAGAGAATAAAATACGCAGGAAGAAAAGCGAAACTCCAAATCCTAAACTGCGGATGCAGAGCAGCGGAAGCGGCCGTGAGTAAAGATTTGAACTCACGCAGATCAGCTGAGGAGGAGACGGAGAGAATCTTCTCTCTCTAGACAGAACACCTTCCACTGCCATTTCTCTTCTCACCCTCCCTCTGCCCGCGGTTTCTCATTGGCTCCCAGGCCTTTCCCTGCAGCCCCCACGCATCTCCCCTCTGATCTCTCTCTCCCCTGACACTGCATGCTGGGTTGGCTTTTATTTTATCTACAGAGAGAACACAGGAGGGGAAAGCAGAGTCGCTACAAAGTCGCTTCGAAGCGATCCAGTTTGCCGAAAATCGATGGAGGATTGTTCAAGAACTGAGCAGCAGCCAAGTCCTGCACAGCGGCCTGTGAAACACAATCTTCGACTCCATCTTGACAGCTACAGGTAATTGCATGCATGAGCAAATCAAATTCTTTACGGCCGAGTTGTTTTTCCTGCTAAAAAGAGGGTAGCCAAAAACTAGTTGAGCTTAGATCTGTGAGGGGATAGATTAGCAATCCATTCTACTCTTTCATCTACAGCTATTGGCAAGATTAGCAATCCATTCTACTCTTTTATCTACAGCTATTGGCCAGATTAGCAATCCATTCTACTCTTTTATCTACAGCTATTGGCCAGATTAGCAATCCATTCTACTCTTTTATCTACAGCTATTGGCTAGATTAGCAATCCATTCTACTCTTTTATCTACAGCTATTGGCTAGATTAGCAATCCATTCTACTCTTTTATCTACAGCTATTGGCTAGATTAGCAATCAATTCTACTCTTTCATCTACAGCTATTGGCCAGATTAGCAATCCATTCTACTCTTTTATCTACAGCTATTGGCAAGATTAGCAATCCATTCTACTCTTTTATCTACAGCTATTGGCTAGATTAGCAATCCATTCTACTCTTTTATCTACAGCTATTGGCTAGATTAGCAATCCATTCTACTCTTTTATCTACAGCTATTGGCTAGATTAGCAATCCATTCTACTCTTTCATCTACAGCTATTGGCCAGATTAGCAATCCATTCTACTCTTTTATCTACAGCTATTGGCTAGATTAGCAATCCATTCTACTCTTTTATCTACAGCAGCAGTTGGCTAGATTAGCAATCCATTCTACTCTTTTATCTACAGCTATTGGCTAGATTAGCAATCCATTCTACTCTTTTATCTACAGCAGCTATTGGCTAGATTAGCAATCCATTCTACTCTTTTATCTACAGCTATTGGCTAGATTAGCAATCCATTCTACTCTTTTATCTACAGCAGCAGTTGGCTAGATTAGCAATCCATTCTACTCTTTTATCTACAGCTATTGGCAAGATTAGCAATCCATTCTACTCTTTTATCTACAGCTTTTGACAAGATTAGCAATCCATTCTACTCTTTTATCTACAGCTATTGGGAAGATTAGCAATCCATTCTACTCTTTCATCTACAGCTATTGGCAAGATTAGCAATCCATTCTACTCTTTTATCTACAGCTATTGGCTAGATTAGCAATCCATTCTACTCTTTTATCTACAGCTATTGGCTAGATTAGCAATCCATTCTACTCTTTTATCTACAGCTATTGGCTAGATTAGCAATCCATTCTACTCTTTTATCTACAGCTATTGGCTAGATTAGCAATCCATTCTACTCTTTTATCTACAGCTATTGGCCAGATTAGCAATCCATTCTACTCTTTCATCTACAGCTATTGGCTAGATTAGCAATCCATTCTACTCTTTTATCTACAGCAGCAGTTGGCTAGATTAGCAATCCATTCTGCTCTTTTATCTACAGCTATTGGCAAGATTAGCAATCCATTCTACTCTTTTATCTACAGCTATTGGCTAGATTAGCAATCCATTCTACTCTTTTATCTACAGCAGCAGTTGGCTAGATTAGCAATCCATTCTACTCTTTTATCTACAGCTATTGGCAAGATTAGCAATCCATTCTACTCTTTTATCTACAGCTTTTGACAAGATTAGCAATCCATTCTACTCTTTTATCTACAGCTATTGGGAAGATTAGCAATCCATTCTACTCTTTTATCTACAGCTATTGGCAAGATTAGCAATCCATTCTACTCTTTTATCTACAGCTATTGGCTAGATTAGCAATCCATTCTACTCTTTTATCTACAGCTATTGGCTAGATTAGCAATCCATTCTACTCTTTTATCTACAGCTATTGGCCAGATTAGCAATCCATTCTACTCTTTCATCTACAGCTATTGGCTAGATTAGCAATCCATTCTACTCTTTTATCTACAGCAGCAGTTGGCTAGATTAGCAATCCATTCTGCTCTTTTATCTACAGCTATTGGCAAGATTAGCAATCCATTCTACTCTTTTATCTACAGCTATTGGCTAGATTAGCAATCCATTCTACTCTTTTATCTACAGCAGCAGTTGGCTAGATTAGCAATCCATTCTACTCTTTCATCTACAGCAGCAGTTGGATAGATTAGCAATCCATTCTACTCTTTTATCTACAGCTATTGGCTAGATTAGCAATCCTTTAGAATATTTTTATTAAAGTTCGTTCGATACTATATACTAAATTTTTAACTAAATATTTGCATGTATGTTTAGCATGCATGCAAGGACCACTAAAGTGGACTGCAGTGGTCCTTGTATACATATGTAGCTAACTTGATCTTAAAGAGATACACAAAAATGCATTTAACTGAGAAAAACAAGCCAACTTCACTGCAGCTCTCTGTAACTTTAACCTTCGGTCTCCTCCAAAATTCGTGACGGAGTAGAGCCAACCTCACCAGACAGCAACAAAAGAAAGTACATCTAGTCAAGACACGGTTGCTATGAGGTTATTTTTATCTTCGAATTTTCTGATTACTTTGCCCAGCTTAGTATAAACTCGAGATAAAAACCGATTAGCAATTGGTTAATCTGGATGCTGATGGTGAACCAAAAGAGATGCTGAGCTGTTAGAGAAGCAAAGAGTTGGTGTTTACCGTTTCCCTTCCAATGCCTCAAGCCTGTGTGCTCAGCAGGCTGCAATATTCAACACACCGGCTGGAAAGTACAAACCACGTGTAGATCCCCGGAAAAATACTGGGTCTGCTAAGGACAAGCCGGGGTGATTCGGGTTTTGTCAACAGAGTTGCACTGCAGGATGTGTTGAGTGTTGGCACTGCGTGTTTGACTTTGCCGCCTAAGATGGCGCTTGCGAATGGGCTGGCACTGGGAGGATTGGGAATGGAACTGAGAAGGAGATTTTAAAGAGAATTAATGAGAACAGAATGTGAGTTCAGCGGAGAATGTGTGAGTCAGGTAAGGAGTGTGTGAGTCAGTGGAGAGTGTGTGAGTCAGGGAAGGAGTGTGTGAGTCAGTTGAGAGTGTGTGAGTCAGGGAAGGAGTGTGTGAGTCAGTGGAGAATGTGTGAGTCAGGGAAGGAGTGTGTGAGTCAGTGGAGAATGTGTGAGTCAGGGAAGGAGTGTGTGAGTCAGGGAAGGAGTGTCTGAGTCAGTGGAGAATGTGTGAGTCAATGGAGAATGTGTGAGTCAGGTAAGGAGTGTGTGAGTCAGTGGAGAGTGTGTGAGTCAGGGAAGGAGTGTGTGAGTCAGTTGAGAGTGTGTGAGTCAGGGAAGGAGTGTGTGAGTCAGTGGAGAATGTGTGAGTCAGGGAAGGAGTGTGTGAGTCAGTGGAGAATGTGTGAGTCAGGGAAGGAGTGTGTGAGTCAGTGGAGAATGTGTGAGTCAGGGAAGGAGTGTGTGAGTCAGGGAAGGAGTGTGTGAGTCAGGAGAATTGCGTGAGTCAGGAGAATGGAGTGCGTGAGTCAGCTGCTCGCGCCCAGTCAACGAGGGAATGTGCGTGTCAGGGAGGTCTGAGGCATTGAGTATTGAGTCTTGGGTCAAAAAAGAGCACCGGGTGCAATGAGGGTAGGGTGGTACAGTATGTAATATCAGACCATATTTTTTACAGAGTCAACTATTGCAATATTTGGCGGACGATAACAAAAACACGAGGGCTCAAAAGCCAGAATCAGTCGATATATATATTTTAATATTAGGCATGCACAAAGTACGTGCGTACATTACAATCGATAAATTAAAAGGCAACTTGAGCGTGCCCCCAACCCCCCCAGCGCAGGCCAACCCCAAAACCGCAAATGCAAACTCTCAATATCAAGTCATCACATCCCTTCGCACTTAAGTATGAAAGTAAGATTAACAAAAATTAACACTATTAGTAATAATTAAAAAAAATATTGAAGCGAGCAACACAACAAGGGTACTAAAATCGAGTTCATCAACAACAGTTACTTCAGCTGTAAGTCAGTCGCTCAGGTGCAGCGCACTTCCTCATCGAACGGCGAAGCTGCGGCATGGCGTCAGGCTCCGCCGCAGCCTCAGTAGCAACGCCGTCAGCAAAAACTTCGGATGCGCCCTTCGGCACCGCATCGCACTGCGGCACCGCTGCCGCTGGTACCGCTGGCTCGGTCGGAAGCTGACTGACCGCGGCCGGCTTGCGCACCTGGTCCACGTGCCTGTGTGCGTCTCTGCCGTCATCGAACCGGCACGTGAAGTCGGCCGCACCAGAACTGTCCGTGACTGTCGCCGGTCTCCAGCGTCCGTCTCTCGCGAAGTCTCGCGCCAGCACCGAGTCGTCGACATTAATGCGGCGGTCGTGCGCGTGGGCATCGTGCTGCTCCTTCTGCAGTGCCTGCTGGACGGCCACCCGGGCGGGCAGGTCAGGGCGGACTCGGTCGAGCAACGATTTCAGCCTCCGCCCCATCAGCAGCTCGCAGGGAGCCGTCCCGGTAGTCGCATGCGGCGTGACTCGGTACGTCAGGAGGAACCGGGAGACTCGCTCTTCCAGAGAGCCGCTTCGCTGCTTGGCCAGCGCACGCTTCAGAGTCTGAACTGCTCGCTCTGCTTGGCCGTTGGACGCCGGGTGGTACGGAGCCGTGCGCACGTGCCGGATGCCGTTCTTGCTCAGGAATGTCTCCATCTCCGCGCTGACCAGGTTCGGACCGTTGTCGGAGACGATCACGTCCGGCAGACCGTGAGTTGCGAAGCTCGACCGCAGCTTCTCGATAGTCGCAGTCGACGACGTCGAAGGCATCACATGCACGTCCATCCACTTGGAGTGAGCGTCCACGATAACCAGCAACATCCGGCCCTGGACTGGTCCGGCGTAGTCAATGTGCAGGCGCGACCACGGCTTGTCCGGCCACGCCCACGGCTGCAGTGGAAACGGACCTGGCGACTTCTGCATCTCCTGGCACTCGGTGCACGCAGCGACCAGCCGCTCGATCGCCTTGTCCAGCTTGGGCCACCAGAAAACGCTTCGAGCCAGCGCCTTCATTCTCGTGGCGCCCTGGTGCCCCTGGTGCAGGCAGTGCAGCAGCGCCTCTCGACCGGCCTCGGGAACTACGACTCGGCAGCCCCAGAGCAGACAGCCGTCTTGGGTGCTCAGCTGGTCGGCTCGCGTGCAGTACGGCTGCAGCTCAGGCGGCGGCCGCTCTGGCCAGCAGCCGGTCTCAGTGAAACGCAGAACTCGGGACAAGTCCGGGTCTGTCCGAGTCCACGTCCGGATGTGCCGAGCCGTCACCGGTCCCTCGTCCAGGAAGTCCATGAGTAGGACGACTTCAGCTGGAGTTGGCGCTTCCTTCGGCTTCTCCGGCAGCGGCAGCCGACTCAGCGCATCGGCTCGAAGCAGCGACTTGCCCGCTCGGTGGACCATGGAGTACTGGTAGCCGGCCAGGAGCAGCGCCCACCGCTGGATTCTGCCAGAAGCCAGTGCTGGTATCGGCTTGGACTGGTGCAGCAGACCGAGCAGCGGCTTGTGGTCGCTCACCAGCTTGAAGTCTCGCCCGAACAGGTACATGTGAAATTTCTTAACTCCGTAAATGACCGCGAGCGCCTCCTTCTCGAGCTGGGAGTATCGGGTCTCTGCTTCATGTAGCGTGCGAGAGGCGAAGGCGATCGGCCTATCGACTCCGTCGATTCGGTGGCTGATGACGGCGCCGATGCCATAAGGCGAGGCGTCGCACTCGAGCACCAGCGGCTTCTGACGGTCGAAATGCGCAAGCACCGGTGCCTGGCTGAGTAGCGACTTGCACCTGCGAAACGCCTCGTCCTGCACAGCGTCCCATCGCCAGGGGGCGCCCTTGTTCAGCAGCTGGTTCAGCGGCGCCAGTTCGGTTGACAGATTGGGCATGAACTTGCCGTAATAATTTACCAGCCCGAGGAAGCTGCGCAGCTGCGTCTGGTCGCGGGGCGGTGGCGCGTCCTGGATCGCCCGCACCTTGTCCTGGAGAGGGTGCAGCCCTTCGGCGTCGATTCGGTGCCCGAGGTAGCTGATGCTCTGCTGCATAAAGCTGCACTTACTCAGGCCGCACCGGAGGCCGCTCTGCTGCAGTCGCCGAAGGACCTGCTCCAGCGTCTTCAGGTGGCTGTCATCATCCACGCCGGTAACCAGCAGGTCGTCAACAAAGCAGGTGACGTGGGGAATGCCCTGCAGGAGGCAGTCCATCTGGCGCTGGAAAATGCCGACAGCGGGAGCAACTCCGAACGGCAGTCTCGTGTACCGCAGCAGCCCCTTGCTGGTGTTGATGGTGCAGAGTTCTTGCGAGGCTTCGTCCAGAGGCAGCTGCGAGTACGCTTGCGACAAGTCAAGCTTAGTGAATTTCTTTCCGCAGGCCAGTTTCGCGAAGAGCTCCTCGATTCTCGGCACCGGGTACGTGTCGGGCTCGACGTCGAGGTTCACCGTTTGTTTAAAATCAGCGCATATGCGGACCGAGCCATCTGTCTTTAAAACGGGTACGATCGGAGACGCGTAGTCCGAGCTGCTCACCGGCTTCAGCACTCCCTGTTCGATCTCTTTTTCGAGTTGCGCCTCGACCTTCTCCTTCAGCGCAAGCGGGACGTTCCTGGCCTTGAAGAACCTCGGCCGCGCTGAGGCTTTCAGCTGCAGCCGAACCGCGGGCCCCGTGTACCGACCAAGGCCCGGCTCGAAGACTTCGGCGTACTTGTCCAGCAGGCTCTTGAGTCCTGGTTGCCCTGACGGATGCTGTTGCACCTGCTTGATGTCTCGCCAGTCCAGCGGAAGTTCGGCCAGCCAGTTGCGGCCAACCAGATTCGAGCCGGCACCATCGATCACGAGCAGCGGCAGCACCTTGCTGGCGATCTCGGTCTGCGCGCGAACTCGAAGTTGGCCGAGAACGGGCACCAGCTCTCCGGAGTACGTCCGCAGCTGCGTGTTGACTCGCTCGAGTCTGGGACGCCCTCGTAGTACTTCGTTGTAGGTCTTCGCAGAGATGAGTGACACAGACGCCCCAGTATCGACCTCCATGCAGACTGGCGTGCCGTCGATGTCGATGGTGGTCTTAATTGGCGGAATCTTGCCGCCTACGGCGGCGGCCATCACGTGCAGCGAGAAAGCCTCCTCATCTGCCTCCTCCGCCTGCAGCTCTTGGACGGTCGAGTCGACGCGACGATTAGAAGCTCGCTGCGGCCCCGCCGATCTCTCGTCCCGCTGAGCAGGCGGCGCTGCCTTGCACGCAGCAGCGATGTGTCCGGTTTTCGAGCATGCGTAGCACTTACTATTGATGAACGGGCACTTTGCAGCCAGGTGGCGCTGGGACAGGCATCGATAGCAACGCTTCGCTGGCGGCCTGCTGGCCGCCTCCCGCCGGGCAGAATGGTGAAGAGCGTGCACCATGTCAGAGCCGGCGCCTTTAGCCACCAGCAGGTTGCCTTGAGCGGCTGATTCGTGGGCCTGCGCCAGCGACAGCGCCGTGTCCAGTGAGAGCTCCTTCTCTGTGAAGAGCCTCCGCTGAATGGAATCATCACTGATCCCCAGGACCAGTCGGTCCCTGAGCATGCTGCTGAGGCCAACGCCGAAATTGCAGTCCCGAGCTAGCTTACGCAGCTCAGCCAGGAACTCTGCCACCGACTCGCCTGCCTGACGGCTTCTGCTGTAGAACCTGAATCGCCGTACAATCTCTGGTGGGGTTGGATCAAAATGCTCCTTCAGCTTAGCACAGATGGCGTCGTAGGTCGTGTCCTTCGGCAGAGCCGGTGACAGCAGGTTTGATATCAGCTGGTAGGTGTCCCTGCCACAGATGCTCAGCAGCACGGCTCGTCTCTTTTCATTGCTGATTTCATTTGCTGTGAAAAACTGTTCTAAGCGCTCCTGGTACTGCTGCCAGGTCTCAGTGCCCTCTTCAAAGGGTCCTATTGAGCCTATAAGACTCATTCCTCGTCGCCACTTTGACAGAGTCAACTATTGCAATATTTGGCGGACGATAACAAAAACACGAGGGCTCAAAAGCCAGAATCAGTCGATATATATATTTTAATATTAGGCATGCACAAAGTACGTGCGTACATTACAATCGATAAATTAAAAGGCAACTTGAGCGTGCCCCCAACCCCCCCAGCGCAGGCCAACCCCAAAACCGCAAATGCAAACTCTCAATATCAAGTCATCACAATATTCTTGTTAATCAATGAATTCAGGTACATGTAATATCAAGATTTTATTCAATCAGCAGTTTGCCCCGGAGCTGCCAAAATGTACTTTAACATTTGCATGGGCCCGCCTGTGCGCGCCTGCTATCTCGCTTACACAAATAACCCGCTTTTAGCTTCCCTAGCCGAAGCAGTTAATGGAAAGCGACAAGACCCGCGGTATCTGCGTCTGCTTTTAACATCTTCTGCCTAACCAGTGCCATGCACTGCCAGAATATCTTTTAGCAACTCCCTTTTTTCTGCTCCCCCAGCTCGAATTCTGTGGCAGCTGGCAGTCCTACATGCCGCCGGGGGCAACTGGAGCTCCTGCGGCAGCCGTGGTCCTGTGCTCGAGCCCAGTCCGGCTCCCATCCCGACGCGGCTAGTCAGCATTTGTGAGATTCGAAATATTGACTAATCTTGATATTGGCTAGGATGGAGGAGGGGGCGGGTGCGGAGTGAGGTGGGTGCGGAGTGAGGTGGGTGCGGAGCGAGGTGGATGCGGAGTGAGGTGGGTGCGGAGTGAGGTGGGTGCGGAGTGAGGTGGGTGCGGAGTGAGGTGGGTGCGGAGTGAGGTGGGTGCGGAGTGAGGTGGGTGCGGAGTGGGGTGGGTGCAGATGGGGTTATTTTATTGTTTAGTTAAGGAGGAATTGGATAGACGCTTTGGTTTAGGTAGAGTTTAGGTGGGATCAGTATAAAATGTAGCTGCTCTGCTTCTCTTCAACTCTTTTTGGCAAGTGCTAAAGCTTTTGTCACCTGGAAGACACGAGAAGAATGCAAGACTGAAGACAATGTACCTCATTTTTTCTGATTAAATAAGCGGGAGCTCAGCCAGGTGAAAAATCCACAAATTCTTGTCGCTCTTCAACATCAGCGCGCCTTCATTCCACTTAATGAAATTCAATGCAATCACAAGTGCCCTCTCAGCAAATGGCTGTTGCTATGCTGGGAAAAAGTTACAAAATTCCTCCGCCTCTTCAATGCAGCGACTTTTCCGCCTTCTGCGCCCACTGCGACGAGAGAATCGTGGACGCCCTGGAGACCACGCCGGTCTGCAAGGGGCGCCGCTACCATGCGGGCTGCTTTGCGTGAGTTTCCGATTGGCGGATCTGATGATGCAGAAGCAACATTGTTCTCTGCTTTTGCAAACAAAATTGCTGGCAACTGCTTTCGCAGATCTGTATATCTAACCTGTTGCATTGCTTACACCTAATCTTTATCTCTTTTCATTCTCTCTCACCTGAGATTCCACACCTAACCCATTTTCCTACCTTATCCTCCCATCTGAGACGCCACACCTAACCCATATCCCACTTAATCCCCTCTCACCTGAGACCCCACACCTAACCCATACCCCACCTGATCCTCCCACCTGAGACCCCACACCTAACCAATATCCCACTTAATCCTCTCTCACCTGAGACGCCACACTTAACCAATATCCCACTTAATCCTCTCTCACCTGAGATCCCACACCTAACCCATATCTCTATTTTTTCTCTCTCTCACCTGAGATCCCACACGTAGCCCATATCGCTCTTTATTCTCTCTCTCATCTGAGATCCCACATCTAACCCGTATCCCACCTTATCTTCTCACCTGAGACCACACACCTAACCCATATTCTACTCATACTTCATTCTCTCTCATCTGAGACCCTACACCTACCTATACCCCACCAAACATAAGACCTAGCAAAACCACAACATTTCCTAACTACCTCATTTCCCCCACCTCAGACCCCAGCTCTTCCCCAAACATCTTAGATCTTCATCAGTCATAAACATTACGAGCTCACTTATTGTGTTTCACCGAAACCACCCACAGATGCAGCCGGTGTCTTCAGCCGTTGGACGAAAACAATTATATCGAGGTAGAACTGCTCCTACATAATCATTGATTGCGCAAATGAAAAAGGTCAAATGCGTTAACAGTTCATTTTTCGCATATATTTTCAGGTTGACGGCTTTCGGTATTGCAGTTACGACTACGCAAAATTGTTTAAATCTTTCTGCTGTAGCAGATGCGGTGAGATAAGTGCATTTGTACTTTTACACAGTATACGGGTACTGTTGCCATTCAGTTGTACTCTTTGGTGTGGCCAACGATTTATAGAAGCTGCTGTCATAGAGTGGGTTCTGATTAGGTAATGGGTTCCGATTGGGTAGTGGGTTCCGATTGGGTAGTGGGTTCCGATTGGGTAGTGGGTTCCGATTGGGTAGTGGGTTCCGATTGGGTAGTGGGTTCCGATTGGGTAGAGTGGGTTCCGATTGGGTAGAGTGGGTTCTGATAGGGTAGAATGGGTTCTGATTGGGTAGAGTGGGTTCCGATTGGGTAGAGTGGGTTCTGATAGGGTAGAATGGGTTCTGATTGGGTAGAGCAGGTTCTGATTGGGTAGAGCAGGTTCTGATTGGGTAGAGCAGGTTCTGATTGGGTAGAGCAGGTTTTAATTGGGTAGAGTGGGTTCTGATAGAGTAGAGTGGGTTCTGATTGGGTAGAGTGGGTTCTGATTGGGTAGAGTGGGTTCTGATTGGGTAGAGTGTGTAGACTGTAGAGACTAACGACTACCAAAAGTGCAGTTCCCGCCAAAGGTTTACAAAGTCACTCGCCGTTCCGATGACAAAATCGCAGGCTCTGCGGTGCCAGACCATCCGGCAGCGGCTGTTCACCTGTGGCGCACTGTCTGGCACCGCAGCTGCGCCAGATGCGACGTCTGCGGAGCGACCGTCGATTCCGACACGGCTAGCGCACAGCTGCCCGGCCTGTGTCGGCAATGCGACTGCAAAACCGCATGCGCGGCAGATGAAGGACGAGATTCCCAGAAAGCAAATTTATGCAGTCCAGCAGCTGATGCTGATGCATCAGTAGGCCGTGTGATTGCCACAACCGGAAGTGCAGCAGCCGTGAAAAATTGGCGACAATGGCGAATGGCTAAACTGGCTCGCAACCTGTGCTGCTGTGCTGCTGCAGCTCATGCAGATTCGATTAGGAAATAATTCCACTAGTTTAAGTGTTACCTATGTGAACTTGATAGTTACAGTTTCATGTACATGCATGTACATGTGTTATGCGTGTGTACTGTATCTTACATATGCTCGTATGTACATGTAAATGGCAGTATAAAAATATATCAGGTTCAATAAATAATCAGTGCACACGAAGCATTGATTAGAAACATAGAAATGTACATCTGTAGATCTTGACGCTGGTCTCCGCTGAGAAATTACACTACGGAGATAGGAAGTTTACATATTTTCAGCACAAAAATTGTTATTGCTTTCGATAGGAGGCAGGCAGACCCAATGTTCATATTTTGATATGTTGTGCCTTTCTTATAGCTCTATTGATATGTGTGGGCCCTTATGGCTACGGGCGTGACGCCTGTCCTGTTTACAGCTTGAGGTTGCGATAGAATGACGAGAGCGTCGGGACAGAGGCCCTGTACGATCGGGCCAAGCTGCAGCGCCGTCCATCATCCTGCGCCGGCGGCGACTTCAACTGGCGGGCCACGTGATCCGGGCCGAGGGCTACTGCCCCCAACCTGTTCAGGACGTCCTGCTGCTTCAGGCAGGGTCAGGCCCAAGCCTGCCGATACGTTCAACGCCGTGGCGCCCGACACTGCCAACGGGGCGGAATTCGTCCGGTCTCAGGCTCTGCGGCGCGCCTCGCGACGTCCTGCCCCCAGTCAGAAAAAATTACGAGTAAATAACAAAGAGCTTTGGGTATCCAGCGTCAGCTAATCAAGCAAAAAGCTCCCCTAGTGAGGATGAGCAGATAACCTGATGGAACCCTCGACAAGAAGGTGAGGTTCACGAACAGCCTCCCAGGTCACCTGCTGTGGTTTGTGTAACGCAGCTTCAGACCCACCAGAATTGGTTTTCGAAGTCATTGAAGCTGACTGTCGCTGAAGAGAACAAGAACTTGCTCTAAGAGAACGCATAGCTACTGTACAAGTGGCCAGAAAAGCATTTATCGTATGGCTTGTGCAAAAAGGGTCTTCGAATACGACGTATCTCCGAGTCTAAAAATCACTTTTAAAAAGAGATTCAGAAATTACCTAGCTGTTTCGTGTCAGTACTAAAATAACATAAAATGAGTCGAAATTCAACAATTCCAGAAAGATCATGTAACAATTGTTCTTTTTTTCGCTGACAAGTGAATATTAAAAACAAAATTACAGGAATTTTTACATTAACCCCATCAGCTCAAACTTTGATTAAAACTACTGATTTTTGCTAGAAATCGTCGTCCAAATTTTGAATTTTTTACGATTCAAGCTATTTTTCGCTGAGGTTTTTGGCTGTTTCGTCTGTTTTATGAGCATCGACTCTACCTCCAGGCTAAAACGCACAGTGAGTAATGTCAATTCTGCCTCAAGTTTTAAGAATGCGGAGCACTTCATCTGTGAATGCCGAGCCTTACTTGGGACAGGCTTACCTTACGAGCGTACATGAACTTCGGCCCAAACCCGGACCTCTCGGACGTTTTCAGGCCCGAGAATCTCTGCCAGCTCGTCCGTTACCTAAGGGCTGCCGGGCGAACGAACATCCACCTCCTGGACTCTCCGGAGGTGAGGAAGTCCTGGCACCATCGGATCTCCCTGTGGCACCATCGGATCTCCCTGTGGCACCATCGGATCTCCCTGTGGCACCATCGGATCTCCCTGTGGCACCATCGGATCTCCCTGTGGCACCATCGGATCTCCCTGTGGCACCATCGGATCTCCCTGTGGCACCATCGGATCTCCCTGTGGCACCATCGGATCTCCCTGTGGCACCATCGGATCTCCCTGTGGCACCATCGGATCTCCCTGTGGCACCATCGGATCTCCCCTGTGTGATACCGCAGCACTTACATTGAATATTCTGGGGCTGATCGATTGCGCCAGCAGGAAAAAAACTAATTTTCTCAATCAACTATTATAATTCGCAATTCTCGGAGCCAATAATATGCTTCATCTCTTGCACAAAAGTTTATTTCTGAGTATTATTTCTAATGGCTTAATTAAATTCTGTTTACATACGGTAATATAAGTATACGCTCTTACGCTAATAATTTGTTCCGAGTAGAGAAAAATATAATCAAGAACATCATTTTAGTCATTTCTTCAATCAATCAGACAGTTAGAAAATAGTAATTTATATCTTCGGTTGTTCTAAACAGTAGTTTTCTGGTATAAATACATGTATAAGCCAAAATAACATAGAGAGGTGTAAGTACGAGTATAGGAAAGTATAGATCATCAGAATGTTTTCGTAAGCTATTTAAATTGATATTAAAACTCTGATTACCAACTCTCGTGGAAGAACTCTCGGATCTCGGCCTCGGACATGACGCTCGTGGACATCGCAATGGCGCGCACTGTTCCTTTAAACACCCGGGCATCATCGTTTAGTCGCTTGCCGAACCGGAAGCAGCTCGGTGAGATAAAAGCGAAATCGGTTGACGAAGTGACAGAAACAGTGGACGGAGGCAGGAAGCCGCTTCCCAGGAACATTCCCCAAGAGTCAGCTGAAGGCGTTGATGTGAAACCCAGGTTCACCCACTCACTGGCGTTCGAAGTCATTGGATAATTTGAGGCCATGAAAACCTGTGGAACGCTGCTGGCTTGAGTCTTCACCAGGGCGTACGGTTTTAAAGCTTCGTTGTGTTCCCAAATGTGGCTATAAAACCGACCGGTAGCAAAGTTCGAGCAATCAAGGAACTCAAAGAAGGGCTGCACCTTCGGCTGCCGCTTCATCCTGAGCAGCACCGTGACGCCTGTGCCGAACCCGATGTCACTCTTGTTCATGGCCAGAAACGAGCTGCTCCCATCGAACGCGGCGCCCTCCTCTGTCCACTGGACTCCGACCGGATAGATTCGGTTGGTCTCTTCGTCAGCCTGGCACACGACATTCTCAAATGCAGACATGTCGTCTCCAAGCCACACGTTTGTGAGCTTCGGGTTGAGCTGAGCCGGATATTTGATCGGAAACCGGAGGAGCACTCGGCAGTCGCTGCTCGCACCGCCAGAGACAAGGTCGCGACACACGGACTGGTAGCGGAAGAGACTGCAGCGGAGAGAGACCGGCTCGAACTGGGCCACAATGATTCCGACTTTCTGCTTGTTGGACGCGATCACAGAGCAGTGCACTTCGCTGCTCGCCTGCGCTCGGTAAATCGCGGCGGCCTCAGACAGGCACCGCACCTGCATCTGAGTCCAGGTGTCTCCGGACCTGCACAGGCTGCATGTCAGATAGCCCAGCAGTAGTAGGACAAGGAAAATTGCATTTTCTAAAATGATAATTGGCGATTCCTGTACAGCTTAGAAAAGCTCCATGTGAATATTAAAAAGTATAAAATTTACCTGGTGCCATTTCCTGCAAGAGAGTTAGGAATTTTACATGTGCTTACAGCATCTTTGTCGATTTTAATGCGTTGCTTTGCCCACTGTTAGCCAATTGGCTTAACCGCTTTCTATTGGCTGGAAATGCTGATTCTCTTACCGTATGCTAGTAGCGCGTACACTAAGGGCCCTATTGAAGATGTCTTCTGTAATGAGTGAGTTAGCGCTCACTAAAATGAGTGATTCAGAAAGTTACCGTATACGCCTTTAAAATATTTCTTTTCACGAATGTCGAAGTTTTTGATTGTCTTGTCTGGCTATAGACGTGCACACTCTCTGTGCCTTTGGGTCGGCCCTCATGGCTGCTGTGAATCGCACGTGTGCAATTCTACTCCTGCGAGCGAGCTAATAATTCATTCTGCAAAATTTGCAGCCAATTTTATGAAAAAGCTGCTTTTCCAACAAGCAGCCAGCGCTGAATTTTTAATTGCGTGAATATTTCATAGAGGAGCGCTGGGCTGTTGTTAACAGCCTGCCGTTAACTGGAAAACTTCAGCTGGGCTTTCTGAATAAGGCAATTGGAGGCGGCGGGATACTGCATGCTGTGAGGATTTTTCAGCAAAGAATGCTTTAGTATTAGCTGTCCTATAAGCACAATATATAGAACTTTTTATGCATTGTGGAATATACTTTTAAGCAAAGCTCAATAAAGTAAAAAACCCAATGCAATGCAGCACAAAATAATATAGGCTCAACGGACGCTTTCTCCACACTCGTGTACTCACCCGAGGTAAGACTTCTCAATGGGTCCCAAATTATAATGTCAGAAGCTCCGTCTATTACAAGAATCGGTTAGTTAGGCTGTAGCTGAATACAAATTATTATGACAAAGTTTTGTTGTTGTGGAATAATTTGGGTATCAAATACAACATCCAAAAAGAGGAACCTCAAAACTTTCAAGAATAAAATCTTTTCTCAGAAGTAGAAAGTGCAAAATTAGTAGAATACTTGTATCTGTGCTCTTTAATATCCGAGTATAACATTAATATTGCAAAGATTTTAGAGGTCTACAAAATATATTTACAAGTATATAAAAATATCCACTCCGGATGTCAACCGGGACGGGAGCATTCACCATGACAGCGTGGTGCTTGACTTGGCCAGCACGATCACGTACAGCGTCGCTCGCATCGTTCCCGCGGCTCGGGCGTTGGCAGCTAGAGTCACCGTTTCCCGACGAGCTGACAGTCCCGCTGGGCCTGGCCGTGAGCTGCTGCCGTCGCTTCCTGCATGGTCCTCTTGCAGCACGATTATGGTGTGGGCGGATGGGGTTTCTTGGAGTACATGTCCATGTATTTTGGGGTTACATAATGGGGAAGTGGGGAAACGCGGGTACAAACTGACAGAGCGAGTCTATAAAGGTTGCATGACTCAGCGGACACACGTGTATCATGCACTTTGTACGTTATACAACGCAGGCACAACAAAAACATCATATATTTATTTACATGTACATGTACATGTACATATTCAGCGTCTACGTGTTGCATCACCCTATATGTACATGTATATGTATATGTTCATTCAGGCTATAGTGTGACCTATGTAGTGTGGTCAAAGTATTTCAGCTGCTTTTAACAGATTACATGATATGCATATGCAGAGGGTATTCTTCCTATAGCTACGTGTACATGTAGCTACATGTACAGCACAGTAGGAAGTAGAAAACTACATGTTTTACGTATCATACTAACTGTACATGTAAGTCTATAGTTCTTTTGTTATCTGTTGCGTTGTCCTATAACCACTAAATGCCACCTGCTATTTCTGCGACATAATAATGCATTGATACGAATCGGAATGATTTCGTGCTTGAGCTCCCGTCGATTCATCCCACACACGCGCAAGGAGTCAATTGTATCAATCAAAACTGTTATTTAAAACTGTTGAGGGTTAGGTGACCGGAGATGGTAAAGATGAGTGCGCACCTGCCACCTGGGATTAGTATTGCTGGAGCCAACGCTAGACGCACGGACCAGTACTTTTCTGCTTTACCGGAAATATTTTTAGTAAGTGGCTTAACAAACATTAACTCTACCTATACAGTATTATCGGTAAGAAGATTTATAATACCTCCGAAAATCAAATATTTATTAAGGTTCGCAGACTCTTTTAAAGTTTTTGCCTAAATCAGTTTACACAAGCCCCAATACGGTACAATTCGATTTAATTTTGACTCGGAAATTTAGTTCGTCATGCGGGCCGCGATGACGGTTGTTCATGGTGAGATAGAGTATTACTAAAATTGAATTAGGCCTATAAAGCTAGGAAAGTTAGCGGAGGTATACAAGCTGTAGAGTTTTATTTTAGTAAGCAAAAGCATTTGTTTTTGGGAATTCCAGAACTATAATTAATTCTTTCTTTTTATTATTGATTTTATAAAATTTCAATATGGCCCAAACAACCAAAGAGCGACAGATTCGAAGGGAAATTGATGAGGTAAGCCAAGTGTGTAGGACAGTTTACACTTTCCAGGTGTGCTAGGCCTGAATATAATATTATCTCTAATGGCCAAATTGTAGGTATAACTGCTGCTAGCACCCAGTAATTTAACTGTTGCACTATGCCTAAGTACTCATTGATCATCTAATCAAACTGGTAGGCCCTGGTCAATAGGTCAAAATAAAGTCCTATTTCATGCACCAAAATTTTATTAGGGTGCACACTAGTCTGGCCAATGTGTAAAGCATAGCACTTAGAAATGCAGGTGATAGTACCAGTTAAAGATCAAATTATAGCAACCTCGACCTTGCTGCCAATTATCACTTGGCATATTTTCCAGGCACTTACATCTTGACTAATGGCTGGCAAGCATGCAACTAGCAGCCTAACCAAAGTGTTATGAACCCTTTGGTTGCACTTTGTGAACTTGCAAGATGTGACAATTTATACAAATCTTATTTAAGGCACATTGGGCTCATGCCAAGCTTGTTTTTGCATTATGCATGGCAAAGGTACTGCAATATTAGAGTCATGTCTTTAAGAATTCCTCTGGTACAAGATGTGCCCATAAAATGTGTTTGCCAATATCATGTATTAGATTGGGTGCTGTCTATTATCCCTGAATAGACCTAGATGCAAGCAACTAAGTTATTAGACTCAATTTATTCATAGTTTATTAGTTCATTTTCAGTCATGTTTTGCCATTAAAAATGACATTGCATGAATTCAAGTTTAGTGAATGATTCTAGAAGATTGTGAGCTTACTGTCTAAAAAATTATCAATAATTGCTGCTTTAATTAGTACTTCAATTCTGTGTATAGTTAGTATACTCTAAAAACTAATATATTAAATTTCAAATAATTAGTAATTAATAATAGACCTAATACTAACAATTTGTACCAATAATTATTTAATTAGTATACTTTAATTAGTAAATAAATATGCTTAAGATTAAAATACCATTAAAAACCCTAAGTATTTTCATGGTAAAAATTTTATGACTGATAATACCAAATGCATTAATTAATCAAAGTAAAGATAATATGAGACTTATGAGTAAATAATCATATAATAATAAAAATGCTCAAATATTATTTAAGGTCATGAATTGGTTCAAGTCAACAAGGCTAAAAAGTCAAAGTTCAAAAATGTTTTTAAAGTTCTAAAAAATAGGCAAATGAAAGTCTAGGAAGTATAACATTTTCTATGCAAATTTTTCTTGAAGGTCCAGATACTTGTATTTAATTGAATTTTTCTTTACAACTTCTCATTTTAGTCCTTTCGGCCTCTGTTTGAAAGGGTAAGTTTAATTTTAAATTACTTTTTTGGATGACTAATCTGGTAATATCAGTAGTTTAGTGACTTGTTACAATACTTTACTTGGGGTGATTGTTAATATTCAGGACAATCGTTAGTAATATTCAGGGCGATTGTTAGCAATATTCAGTGCGATTGTTAGCAACATTCAGTGTGATTGTTAGCAATATTCAGTGCGATTGTTAGCAATATTCAGTGCGATTGTTAGCAATATTCAGGGTGATTGTTAGTAATATTCATTTAGGGCAATTGTTACAAAGAAAACATTATAAGCTGTTTAAGGCTGATTCTTACACAATGATTTAACAGCTGCTCTACCATGGTGGGTTATAAAGCACTCTGCAGAACCCCCGTTCCCTCATCATTGACCCCCTATCCCGCACCATTGGCCCCCTATCCCGCACCATTGACCCCCTATTCCGCACCATTAACCCACTCTCCTGCACCATTGACCCCCTATCACGCACCATTAACCCATTAACCCTCTCCCGCACATTGACCCCCTATTCTGCACCATTAACCCACTCTCCCTCACCATTGACCCCTATCCCGCACCATTGACCCCCTCTCCCTCACCATTGACCCCCTCTCCCGCACCTTTGACCCCTCTCCCGCACCATTGACCCCTCTCCTGCACCATTGACCTCTCTCCTGCACCATTGACCCCTCTCCCACACCATTGACCCCCTATCCCGCACCATTGACCCCCTATCCCGCACCATTGACCCCTCTTCTGCACCATTGACCCCCTATCCCGCACCATTGACCCCCTATCCCGCACCATTGACCCCTCTTCTGCACCATTGACCCCCTATCCCGCACCATTGACCCCCTATCCCGCACCATTGATCCCCTCTCTCGCAGCATGGACCCCCTCTCCCTCACCATTGACCCCTCTCCCGCACCTTTGACCCCTCTCCCGCACCATTGACCCCTCTCCCGCACCATTGACCCCTCTCCTGCACCATTGACCCCTCTCCCGCACCATTGACCCCTCTCCTGCACCATTGACCCCTCTTCTGCACCATTGACCCCTCTCCTGCACCATTGACCCCTCTCCTGCACCATTGACTCCTCTCCCGCACCATTGACCCCCCCCCACAGTACGAGGCGGACCCGAGCAACGCGGAGGGGGTGCCGATGGCGCAGCTGTCGGAGCGGCTGCTGGAGTCCAGCACGCTGCCCCGGATGCGCATCAACGCCATGCTACGCCGCGCTGACGCCGACGCCAACAACAGGATCACCTACGGCGAGTTCGTTGTCGAGATGACCAGGGCGGACGACGACACGAGACGCCGGATGGGCATCGGCAGGCGCTTCATCAACCGGGCGGTGCTCACGGCCGTGCCCGGACACCGGCCGCGCACCGTGGACTCGCCGGACACATTCTCGCCCTGGGGTGAGCAGGCCGAGATGGAGTCCTTCAGCGACGCCTACGACTGCCGGCCGCCGCCGATCTTCATCCCGCTGATCACCGCGGCCGAGATCGCCGTGTTTCTCTACTACGCCCTGGAGCCGGCCAGCCGGGCCAAGTGGCCAGTGACCGCCAGCTCCGGCTGCCCGATGGACTCGCCGCTGCTGTACGATCCGAGAAAGCGCTGGGAGGCGTGGCGCTTTCTGAGCTACATGCTGCTGCATAACGGGTGAGCGAGTAGGGTTTTGTAGATTGTGCACCTTGTTTCAAACCCGCGAAGGTCTGCCTAGTCGGTTGCACAATTAACAAATGTTACAAGCGTGCAGAAATCTAGTTTGATTTGTTTATATATTTGTACAGCGCAGAATCGCCATCCTTGGAGTAGCCAAGGAAACGTCTGCTTAATATCACCCCTTATCACCCGGAGTCCAGATTAAATTCCCGGAATCGCCCTGAACCCCATCCTCTGAATCGCCCCTGAACCCTAATAATTTTCTGAATCGCCCTGAAACCCATCCTCTGAATCTGAATCGCCCTGAACCCCATCCTCTGAATCGCCCTAAACCCCATCCTCTGAATCGCCCTGAACCCCGTCCTTTGAATCGCCCTGAACCCCATCCTCTGAATCACCCTGAACCCCATCCTCTGAATCGCCCTGAACCCCATCCTCTGAATCGCCCTGAACCCCATCCTCTGAATCGCCCTGAACCCCATCCTCTGAATCGCCCTAAACCCCATCCTCAGAATCGCCCTGAACCCCATCCTCTGAATCTGAATCGCCCTGAATCCCATCCTCTGAATCGCCCTAAACCCCATCCTCTGAATCGCCCTGAACCCCATCCTCTGAATCTGAATCGCCCTGAACCCCATCCTCTGAATCGCCCTGAACCCCATCCTCTGAATCTGAATCGCCCTGAACCCCATCCTCTGAATCGCCCTGAACCCCATCCTCTGAATCGCCCTAAACCCCATCCTCTGAATCGCCCTGAACCCCATCCTCTGAATCGCCCTGAACCCCATCCTCTGAATCGCCCTAAACCCCATCCTCTGAATCGCCCTAAACCCCATCCTCTGAATCGCCCTGAACCCCATCCTCTGAATCGCCCTGAACCCCATCCTCTGAATCGCCCTAAACCCCATCCTCAGAATCGCCCTGAACCCCATCCTCAGAATCGCCCTAAACCCCATCCTCTGAATCGCCCTAAACCCCATCCTCAGAATCGCCCTGAACCCCATCCTCTGAATCTGAATCGCCCTGAACCCCATCCTCAGAATCGCCCTGAACCCCATCCTCTGAATCGCCCTGAACCCCATCCTCTGAATCGCCCTGAACCCCATCCTCTGAATCGCCCTGAGCCCCATCCTCTGAATCGCCCTTAACCCCATCCTCTGAATCGCCCTGAACCTCATCCTCTGAATCTGAATCCCCCTGAACCCCATCCTCAGAATCGCCCTAAACCCCATCCTCTGAATCGCCCTGAACCCCATCCTCTAAATCGCCCTGAACCCCGTCCTTTGAATCGCCCTGAACCCCATCCTCTGAATCGCCCTGAACCACGTCCTTTGAATCGCCCTGAACCCCATCCTCTGAATCGCCCTGAACCCCGTCCTTTGAATCGCCCTGAACCCCATCCTCTGAATCGCCCTGAACCACGTCCTTTGAATCGCCCTAAACCCCATCCTCTGAATCGCCCTGAACCCCGTCCTTTGAATCGCCCTAAACCCCATCCTCTGAATCGCCCTAAACCCCATCCTCTGAATCGCCCTGAACCCCATCCTCTGAATCGCCCTGAACCCCGTCCTTTGAATCGCCCTAAACCCCATCCTCTAAATCGCCCTAAACCCCATCCTCTGAATCTGAATCGCCCTAAACCCCATCCTCTGAATCGCCCTGAACCCCGTCCTTTGAATCGCCCTAAACCCCATCCTCTGAATCGCCCTAAACCCCATCCTCTGAATCGCCCTGAACCCCATCCTCTGAATCGCCCTGAACCCCATCCTCTAAATCGCCCTGAACATCTTCCTTAACCCTTGCAGCTACATCCACCTGATCTTCAACTGCCTGGTGCAGCTCATCCTCGGTGTCCTGCTAGAGCTGGTGCACAAACTCTGGCGCGTCGGCCCCGTGTACCTGCTCGGTGTGGTCGCGGGTTCGCTCGCCAGCTCCTGCTTCGATCCGCGCATCGCTCTGGTTGGCGCCTCGGGCGGCTGCTACGCTTTGATTGGCGCGCATTTTGCCAACGTGCTGCTGAACTGGGAGGAGATGCAGCACGACTGGCTGAAGAATCCCGTCAGTTTCTTCGGCAGCGGCGTGTTCCGCCTGATCGTGCTGCTGCTGCTAGCCGGGGGCGACACCGGCCTGGCCGTGTACAACCGCTTCTTCATTGACACCCGCTCGCAGACCAGCTTTGCCGCTCATGGTGGCGGCTTTGTGGCCGGTTAGTCTTTGTCAGCTATTAGCTACCTGTACTGGTTGGGGCCGGTTAGTCTTTGTCAGCTATTAGCTACCTGTACTGGTTGGGGCCGGTTAGTCTTTGTCAGCTATTAGCTACCTGTACTGGTTGTGGCAGGTTAGTCTTTGTCAGCTATTAGCTACCTGTACTGGTTGTGGCCGGTTAGTCATTGTCACCTATTATTAGCTACCTGTACTGGTTGTGGCCAACAAAGATCAACAAAGACCATTCAAATTCAGTTTGTATTTGTATTTAAACGACTACAACTCAGTATCAGTTATCGTGTTGCACAAAGACTTTGAATGAGATCTCTTCCCCCGCCTTTCCAACAGGCCTATTAATCGGAGTCCCGCTACTCCGCAACATAGACGTGAAGCAATGGGAGAGAGTGATGTTCTGGATCTTCCTGGTGCTCTACGTCCTGCTAATGACGGCCGGCATCATGTTCAACATCTTCTGCGGCAACGAGGGCGTGGATTTGTGCTACGGACCGCCCAGGCCGACGCCCAACAGCCTGCTGCAGTTTGCCACGCGGCCTCCGCCTGTGCGATAAGGATGGCTGGCCCGTCTGGCTGACCGGCTTAGCAACTGCCCGGTCTGCTCAGCCATTCGTGTGCACTGTTTTAGTGATTTTTAGTAACTCTGCCATTGTTATTTATAAATTTATTTAGTTCAAGATTTTGACGCGTTAGAAGTACGATTTGTTTTGAGGTCAACTAACCCGCTCGATACAACTGAAGGTCACCTGGATAATCATTGTAGGTCTACTGACCCCTTCTGGGCATGGGCACTTGAAGGTCAACTGACCCTTATGGACACTTAATGGTCAACTGTCCCCTTCTGGACACTTGAAGGTCAACTTACCCCTTCTGGACACTTAAAGGTCAACTGACCCTTATGGACACTTAAAGGTTAACTGACCCTTTCTAGACACTTGAAGGTCAACTTACCCTTCTGGACACTTGAAGGTCAACTTACCCCTTCTACGTTTATTTAATCTGATATTATCCGATTGAGCTCAGTTGGAAATGCTAGACTCATTTTCTTATTATAATCATAGCCGTTTTTCCAATATTGCTGTTTTTACTGGACCAATGCGGCCAATGCTTTGCTTTCTGCTCAGTAACATTATCGAATCTCGCGCTTCCACCACAGTAATCGCTGCTGTGTGTACTTTTAGTTAAAAAACCGACATTCCCATTATTTTAAACTGTTTACCTTTTTTCCCGAGTTTTTTGTGTGTGCTTCCAATTACAACTCCGAGCCAAATCACTCGTTTTGATTGTCTAACCTGTCTGCCGTTTTACCAAATCCTCACGTTTTTTTAGTTGCTATTTGTAACCATGACAAGATCGCACTATATTGACTCCCAGGATTTTATCAATTCCATTTTCCTACATTTTACAATAACAAAATATGATTAATTATAATTAGGTTTTGCGCATAATTTACTACTTGAGTGCCTTGCTGATTCAGTAAAATCATGACTTGGCGATTTCTTCTTTTCAATTTCATCTGCGTGGCATAATGCTCTGCATGCTACTCGCTAAAGTAGTAGCCTTAGAACGTGTTAAAGGGCAGGACCAAATTTTTGTTAGCAAACAAATTTATTAATTGTGTAACCTTCAGATTTTATTATCATTAGTCAATATTCTAGATAGTAAAGCACTTTAATTAAAGCAGAATTTATTAATCATAAATACGCTCGTGTTGGATATCGGTGATGCGGCAATCATACAGTTAGTTACTAAGGCAACTAGGGTTAAGCTGCTTGCTAAACTTCAGGCTTGACTAAAATGAACACAACAGCAAAGGTGCGATAAGTTCCGTTTAGAGGGAAGGCCAGGCAGTGGTGGATGCTGAAATTAAATAAAAAGGTAAAAGCGGCTGGTTTGAGAGAACAGAAAAAACACGCAAGAGATGTTGAATAAAGCGGGGAGCCGTCAGATTCCTCAGGAATCTGCAGCTGCTGTATCTAACACTGAAAAAAGAACAGATCGGAAGTTAATATCGTTAAACAGTTCGACGAAAATGTTTTCCTTCAAAATATAAAAATTAATAGCGAAGGTGAAAATAAGGTGGTCAGCGGAGAATACGTAGTCAGGGCCGCTGCTGCTGTTGCTAGGGCCGCTAATAGCCGGTGAGCTCGGCGAAGGTGGTGTCGAGCTCGTCGCTGATGCCCTTGTAGCGCTCCTTCTCCGAGAGCAGATCGTCTGCAGAGTTGATTGTTTTGATCATTCAGTGACTTGTACAATCAATCGTACACGAATACTAATACATGTACTTTAACACAACTAAACAGCCGTCCACGTCTATAAATTTAAAGTTGTGTAACTATCAGTAGGTGCATACATATATGTACGAATACATGTATATCGAGTGTGATGTATAAAGTTGGTCTAACAGGTACTATGAGTAGTACATGTTCATCTGAGCCAATTTTAACCACAGATTCTAAAGTAACTGGGCCACTCGGGCATATATACTTAGTAAAACAGCTTTCAACTTTCAGTTCAGTAGCAAAGAAGAAATATATACACGTTATTTTATAATAAATAATGACTTTGATAAGCTTAGAAGCCCAAGCTTGCAGGCATAAACAACTAATTGGTGTGGAAACACTAGGAAAGGCGCGGTTGGAGGATTTAGGCTGGGGTAAGAGTCGATAATTAAAAATGAGCCTTGGGTTTAGAATACATTAAAATGCTTGTTTAACATCCTACTGAACTGAAAGTAGCTTACACGCAAATGTGCTGAGTGGCCCAGCCCATCTACGAGTTATTCTAGTAATTGTGGTTTTAACAAGTTCATAGACTTCCTCACTATTACGGTGGATTTTCGAAATATGACAATTTTTAGGCTTTTTGATCAAACTTCTTTATTCAACTACATGTACTTGTATTCTTCTCAAAGAAGCCAATCAATATGTTGGTGTTGAATGCTTTGATTTCAATTTAATTTCCAAATATTTCCAGAGACTGAGCTTCAGTCCAGGACTTAGGTAGGACAGGAAACCTCCTTTCTTAGAATTCAAGGAATTCTAGATCTTAGAATTTCTCGGGTAGAACCAGCCTCAATTTTTTTCTAAGAAACGAAGTTTCCTCTCGTACTTAAGTCCTTGTGGGGGACAACATTTCGGGATTTCGTTGCAAGCAAATTTATTACATTTATAACGGGAATAACCTTTGTTACCCTCGGTGACACAGCTAGTCCAACTGGTTCCAGGAATTCTTAATGCATTTAGCAAAACACATCAGAGCCATGCAGGAGATGCAGCACATGCTCATCATTTATTACTCAGTCTCAAGCATTTGCTTTGCTAACGCATGAAGGTCAAAGCGAGCGACTAAGCTTAATGCTTTATTATTAATAGTGTTATCTAAAGTCCATATTAATTATACAACTTATGCCTAGAGCTCGTAAAAAACGTAGAGCAAACACAATCGATACGAAAGCTAGGTAGGCCAGGTGAGTAGGAAAAGGTCTATTCCAATGAATGAACTTCGTTTGTTGAAAAAAACTACTTTGGTTGGGCAATAAAAATACCTCAGACTGAGCTTGGCTACTCATGTCAAGTGCGGAACGGAGAAGTAAATAAAAGTTGGGGAGTACATGCGAGTAAATAAATGTGAATACTATTGTTGGGTTAATATAGGTACAGCTGGCAGAGCGATTTGCGTAATACTAGCAATCAGAAACATCAGAATAAGCTTTAGAAACCTCAGTCTCTTAAATCATCAACTAGTTCAAGCAGCTGGAGCTACTAGCAAACTGGGAGAAATCAATCAGATTTACTGATCACAAGACTGAAACACATTGATCTGTTAAATAGGTTCGGAGCTCAGTAAAACAGTTTCAAAGATATAGTGTACATTTGAGGGGGAGGGGGGTCGAAAAAATGGGCTGGTCGAGAGTGACTGTACATTGGGGGTGGGGTTGAAACTGAACTGGTCAGGAGTGAGTGTACATAGGAGGTTGAAACTGGGCTAGTCGAGAGAGTGTACATTTAGATGGGTTGACGTTGAAACTGGGCTGGTCGGGAGAGAGTGTACATTGAGGGGGGTGAAGTTAAAACTGGGCTGGTCGGGAGAGAGTGTACATTGAGGGGGGTGAAGTTAAAACTGGGCTGGTCGGGAGAGTGTACATTGAGGGGGGTGAAGTTAAAACTGGGCTGGTCGGGAGAGAGTGTACATTGAGGGGGGTGAAGTTGAAACTGGGCTGGTCGGGAGAGAGTGTACATTGAGGGGGGTGAAGTTAAAACTGGGCTGGTCGGGAGAGAGTGTACATTTATATGGGTTGAAGTTGAAACTGGGTTTGGTCGGGAGGGTGTACATTGAGGGGAGGGGTTGAAACTGGACTGTTTAGGAGTGTATATTGGAGTGGGTTGAAACTGGGCTGGTCGGGAGGAAGTGCATGAATATATAATTCTTAAGCCAGGCTCCTTTCCACCAGACCTTAAGTCCAGATGTGACATAGCACATTTATAAACTTCTGCCAAACCCTAGCATTTAAACCAACGACAGATAATAACCTTTTTAACATTTTGGCAGAATATTGAATTAAAAAACAGAACTATAAAAACAGCTAATTTGTTTTTAAAAATCCTAATCGTAATTAGTGTTGCTTAGTGACTAATTAAATAAAAATGAATTGATACGAAACGAAAAAGCAGGCATACATGATTAATACCAATAGAAGTTATAGGTAAATTTGAACAAATTGAAAAATTAGTTTGCTAGCAATGCAATGCACAAGGCCGCAGTGATTCAGCACTGGGTTATTAGACGGGAGTTCAGCTGGAGTTCGCGCAATGCATGCCGTACCAATGGCAGCAATTTCGGGAATAGCAAAAACAGACCAAGGCAGCAGACCGACACCGCATACTACTGTTAAAGGCTACTCATACACGATAAGCAACGTGTTATTGAAAAAGCTCCTTTCCTAGAATGCCTTACAGGCTGGAAATTTGCACAAATGGCTACTTTCAGTAGCTGCAGGGAATCATTATATTGCCACAAAACTATGGGAGAGCAAAACAAACGTCAAAAGTCCGTGCTCAGATGGGTAATTGAGAATCTCTATCAGCTTCAGCGACAGGATATTTTTCAGGAGCTTCAGAGCTGCTGAAATTCTGCCAGCATGGCGTCCATCTCTTGCTTGAGAGCCGAGGTGCGCTGCTTCTCCTCGATCAACTTCTCTGCAAGCGGGGGCGCAGGCAAGGAGAGCGAATGTTTTAGTTTGGGGCCAAGTCACGTCAAAATTATTCAAGCATGCGTCTCAAGCTGTCCGGTCTTTTCATTCTTATTTGACACCCAGAAATTCGAACAGTGTGGTGGGGAGCCACCAAACTGCTACAATAAAACCAAGCGGGTGTTAGGAAGCCCCGAATCGCATGGCCGTAGAGAGCCCCATAATTGACATCGAATCGGCTGAGTGGAAATAAAGAGCCCTAAAAATCAAATTAGGGTCAGCACGGTGGGAATCCTTCAGAACTGCACAGAGTGCGTTAAAAACGCAGACCAGAACTCACAATGGAATAAGGGAGCCACAAACTGGATCCCATAAGATACCTGAGTCCAGAACCTAAAAGGGACGTAGAGAGCCCAGAAACTATTAGGGTTGTGGTAGCCCCATAGGCCATAATATACGTAGCTAGCCCCAAAACCCGCAAGGGACGTACAGAGCCCAAAAACCACATGACGTAGGGAGCCCCAAAATGCCCCGAGCACTCACAAAAATCGCAACCCCCCCAGAAACTGAAAGGTGTGGGTTGCACCATAAAGCATAAAATTCGTAGGTAGCCCACAACCCATAAAGGACGCTTAGAGCCCAAAAACCACATAACGTAGGGAACCCCATACCGCCGCCTAGAACTGGGGTACAATGAAAAACCGGAAGCTATATAAAAATGCAAGTTAGTAACAGAAAATTTTCACCGCCAACATGCAAACCACAGAGCAGTGTTAAAAAATGATAGTTTTTAGCCGAAGGCAAATTAAAAGTGCTTAGGATCACCGGTATCTCATGGCAGACAAAAATAAATACTAAAATCTAAAACTAACACCGACACTAAAGCAAACTACTATATATATATGTAATTTAGCAACCTTCCGCCAAGTCTCTTTCGCGCCTCATCACGAGCAACTCTCGTTCCGCTTGCTCCATACGAAATACGCACTTGAAATAATAAGCCATTAAAATCATTACTTCGATTGATAGGCATTAATGATGATTAAGATTAAGCAGGTAATTATTGCAGCTAATTTAGATCGAAAGAATCATTATAAACTGTGTTGATTAACTAAATCGGCAATAGTGTTGGTTATTAAAGGAATTAAAAGTGCCGTGGCTACAATACAACATTGAATATTACTAATGAGTAGTAACTACTGCGTTTCTACTGCATTTTACCTTCCACCTTCTCCAATTCTTTCTGGCGTTTGGCCGCCTCTCGTTCAACATTTTCAGCCCTCTCGGTGGCCTGGCAGAGCCAAAAAATAAACAAAATTCGGATGAATTGAGGACAGCACGGCAAACCAGCAAGCAAAACATCCTGGATACGCTGCGTCACCGACGGCGAATATTAAATATACAAACTACTATAATACTGAAAATATAGACAGACGACTGGGATTCTGTGAGCATCATAAATCATAGTCAAAGTACTACACAAACAATAAAACATTGATTTCAGGCACACAGGCTCAGTCAGGCTCAAGCGCGTACCCTCGAGACGGTCCACTTCGCTCTGCAGCTTCGACACCTGGCGCTCCGCCTCCTGGGCCCTCTGCTCCGCCTGGGTCACCGGGGTCAAGGGGGGGCACAAGATAGGTCAGAGACAGACAGAATCTAGCGTCAGGCTAGTAAGAGAACAGAATACAGAACGATATGATGGCAAGGGAACGAAGAAAGATAGAAACACGTAGATAGAAAGATGCTGTCAAGCTAGGTCAAGGTCAAGAGTTCAATAAAAGGTCAAATTGGTTAAGGTTAAAGATCAATTGAAGGTCAAGCTAGTTGAGGTCAAAGGTCAATAAAAGGTCAAGCTGGGTGAGGTCAAAGGTCAATAAAAGGTCAAGCTGGGTGAAGTCAAAGGTCAAAAGTCAGGTCAGGGATCAAGAGTTCAAACCAGGGTCATGCACTGTGTAGGCCTAGGGTCAAGCCAAGCGAGGTCAAAGGTCAAGCTACATGTACGCCAAAACAAAGTAAACAGGCATGCGCAGGCAAATTCTCAGTCATCAGCTACGCTGAAACAATACATGTTGCTAAAATTCATAAATTATATCGTAGATCTTGTAAGAGAAAAAGTGATAAATGCAGTTATTTTACCTGTTTCAGCCTGTCCGTGAGGTTTCTCATCTGGATTTCGTAGGACTCCTCTCTGTCAACTGACTGCAAGAAACAAACGAACGATGCGGGTTGGAGGAGGCACGTGCTCAAGCGGAGATTCTCAGCAACCGGACTGGCGCAGACTGGCACTAACAAAATCTGCTTTCGTATTTTTAATAAAAAATTTCACACCAACCTGTCAGCATGCGGGTTGCAAGCAAACTCGGGAAATTTACGCAGGCAAAAAAACGACAGGAAAAAACTCGATGCAAGATGAGCTGACAGCAGAGTGAACAGAAATCGTCTTGATTGAATAGACAGCAGGAATGAATCAAATTTCAGCAGTAGAAACTCGATAGCCATTGATATTGTAATATGAAAAGTTCATACAGTTTCTGTACGACTAATTGGCAGTGACGGATTCAGATCAGCTGTTAGGAAAACTCGTGTCCAAGACCATTAGTTCATCAGGCTTAGCTCTCAGACCCTGTTTGCCATTCGGGTCAATAAGTTCTTTCAATAAGGTTTACCCTTCAGGTCCTTTAGATGTATCTATAAGTTCCTTCAGGTATAACCTTCAGGTCTGTATGCTACAGGTCCTTCAGGTTTATCCTTCAGGTCTGTACGCTTCAGGTCCTTTAGGTTTACATTTCAGGTCTGTACGCTTCAGGTTTACCCTTCAGGTCTGTACGCTACAGGTCCTTCAGGTTTACCCTTCAGGTTTGTACGCTTCAGGTCCTTCAGGTTTACCCTTCAGGTCTGTACGCTTCAGGTCTACCCTTCAGGTCTGTACGCTACGCTTCAGGTCCAAGGTTTGTACACTTTAGGTCCTTTCGGTTAACTCTTTAGATGCTTCAGGTTTTGTAAGGCCTTTGAGGTAATCTTTCTACTGGACTTTAAACTACTTTTATAGAGTAAAATTTCTCTAGTGCAACATTGCCCATAGGAGTTGGAGAGCCAGCAGCTCCTGGATCCGCCACTGCCACACTAAAAGTACACAATGAACTGCATAAGCCACAGGCCCGACGGCCCGGCCGCTTACAGCCTTGAGCCGGTCTGTGAGCTCCCGGATGGTCTCCTCGTAGGACTCCTCGCGCTGGGCCGCCTCCTGCTCGGAGACCTCGAGCGACTTCATGTTGCTTCCGACAACGCGCAGCTCCTCCTCCAGCTCCAGAATTTTGCTACAGTTGTCGGTTTGCTGCTTTTAGCGTTGCTGGCTGACGGGTTATTATGCATGGATGCGACGGGACTGGGCAGGTGGGTAAGCGGGACCTCGAGAAGGTCAATGAAGGTCAATGGGTTACGTAGATCGTAGGAGTAACTTAGACCACAAGGTTCAAGTGAATCATAAGGGTAGCCCCAGGTTGAAGGGCCACGTAGGTCATAAATTCAAAATCATAGGTCATGTGGTCATAAGAAAGTGGGGTCATATGGTCAAAAAATCATGGGCATGGGTTCATAAGGTCATAAGGTATAGGCTCATAAGGTTACGGGGTCATAATATAATTGGGTCATAAGGCTATAGGGTCATAGTTTCATGAGGTCATAAGTGTCATAGGTTCATAGGATCATAGGGTCATGGGTCATAGGTTCATGGGTTTATGGGGTCATAGGTTCATAGGGTCATGAGGTCATAAGGCCCTGGGATCATAAGGTGATAGGGTCAAATGATTTCACGCAATGCTAACACGCACATGTGAGCAACAGCAAAAAAAAATTACACCAAAGAGAAGCGAGAACAGCAAAAAAGGGCACAAATCCCAGAAAATGCAAAAGTGCCGGGGACAAGCGAAAAAGAAAACGCGCGCATGCTGACAGGTGAGTAAATTTTAGTAAACAAATAAGAACCAATCATACTCATCAATAAGTTTTGACAGTGCGTCCATAGGGTTGCGTCGATTTTTTTCACCTAAGATTATAATAAATGCTAGAACCCTTCTTAAACTATAAGAGTATACGCTCGTAATAGTAGAACTAGATAAGATCAACGCTACTCATAGTAGTAGACCGTCTAGAATGAGAACATATCCATATTTCTGTTCACCTGGGCCTCGCTGGCCTCCAGCGATCGGAGGCTGTGGCCAAGGCGCTGCAGCTCCTCCTGCAGCTCCTTGGCGCGCCGCTCGCTAGCCTCGGCGCGGGATTCGGCGCGCTCGAGCTCGGACTCCGTCATGCGCTGCTTACGGCTCACCTGACGCCGGAACCGGATGTGGTTCGAACATTTCGTTACTCAGGGGGTCAATGTACTAATTAGAGGAAGTTTTATTGAAGGCTCAGTTTTGCTACACAGCACACAGCAGCGCGAGACTCGATGGCTTGTGAACAAGCGGAGTTTGTTCATAATACAATAAAGTTAGAAGGTCATGGAATACCGGTAATTGGGTCATAAGGTCACGGGTTATTCGGTCATAAGATCATGGAGTCAGTCATAAGGTCATAAGGTCACTGAGTCAGTAGGTCATACTCATAAGGACAAGGAGTCATTGGGTTGGGTCATAAGTTCATGGAGTCAAAAGGTCATAAGGACACGGGGGTCATTGGGTCATAAACTCATGGAGTCATTGGGTTAAAATTTCATGGAATCATTTGGTCATAAGGTCACGGAGTAATTGGGTCACAAGTTCATAGAGTCAATAGGTTATTAGGTCAAAATATTCAGACAAATGAATGGAATATTCAGTATATGAATATTTTCTACTAATTTTTTTTCTACTAATATTTTCTACTAACATGAAAATTTTATCTCGCGAATGCATTACTGAACAAAATTGAGCCTTCAAAACATTTTTATCTAACAACTAGTGGTCATTGACATTACTTTTGTTATCTAAGCCAGACTTCTTAAGTCAACTTTAGAAATCTAGCAACCAAAAGTGGCCAAAATTAACTACAAAACCCATTTAAATTGGACTTGCTATAGTAACAGTAACTAGTCTCCAGTTGACTTCATCAACTTAAGCGCAGAGTGCCAAGAGATACACACCAAATATACACAGCATTAGCATTCGCGCTGCACACAACTACAACGCAAGCCGCATACCAAAACACAACGGAGAAAATGCAGACGCATAAGTTAGTATCAATAGCAGTCGCGCCAGACCAGAAGGCCCGACTGTGTTGCCAGCAAGGCAGGAGGCGGGAAACTGCGCAGCGCACACGCTGACACCCCGCCCGCCCCCTTCACTGGCCCGCATCTTGGACCAGAACCCAAACTCTCACTGTGCGTAGGCAAGCACGCAGGCTCTGGCTGATGTTAATACATGAGAAATTCTAACGAAATTCTATTTCCGTACGTTTAAGTTACTGTTTGTTTGATTGGCGACCACGCTATTAGACCGAAAACATCCTTTAAATAAAGCATTTAGCATAGGCGATTTCAGATCCAACTAGACCTGTCTACTGCGTGTCACAATCGATCTAAAACCTTCGTTATCTAAATTTAGCAATGAAACCTACCCCTCTCAGCCCCTACCTCACTCCACACTGAACAGCAACCCTCAATTTTCCTACCCCTCCCCAGCCCTACCTCACTCCGAACTGGACAGCGACCCTCAATTTTCCTACCCCTCCCCAGCCCCACCTCACTCCGAACTGGACAGCGACCCTCAATTTTCCTACCCCTCCCCAGCCCCACCTCACTCCGAACTGGACAGCGACCCTCAATTTTCCTACCCCTCCCCAGCCCCACCTCACTCCGAACTGGACAGCGACCCTCAATTTTCCTACCCCTCCCCAGCCCCACCTCACTCCGAACTGGACAGCGACCCTCAATTTTCCTACCCCTCCCCAGCCCCACCTCACTCCGAACTGGACAGCGACCCTCAATTTTCCTACCCCTCCCCAGCCCCACCTCACTCCGAACTGGACAGCGACCCTCAATTTTCCTACCCCTCCCCAGCCCCACCTCACTCCGAACTGGACAGCGACCCTCAATTTTCCTACCCCTCCCCAGCCCCACCTCACTCCGAACTGGACAGCGACCCTCAATTTTCCTACCCCTCCCCAGCCCCACCTCACTCCGAACTGGACAGCGACCCTCAATTTTCCTACCCCTCCCCAGCCCCCACCTCACTCCAAACTTAACAACCATATCTTAATTTTCCTACCCCTCCTCAGCCCTCACCTCGCTCCCCATTGAACAGCCACCCCTCAATTGTACAACCCCTACAAGCCCAACCTCACTGAATCAATAACAGCCAAATTTCTAGCATGCAAACACAGCAAAATCATGCAGGTAATCAATGCCATGAGACAAAGTCGCACAGCCTTCTTCAATCCAATTCAGTCTCATCGCAATTTCCAGTCTAAAAAACCTTTCGGCAGTCTCCAGCCGAGAGTCGACCCGACCAAGGTCAACCTCGGAGATGGCCAGCCTGCGGGCGGCCTCGTCGTACTTTCTGTCAGCATCTTCGGCGATGAACTTGGCCTCTTTCAGCTGCTCTTCGAGCGAGCTGAGCCGCTCATCGGTAGCGAAAGAGGCGGTCTCCAGCAGCTTGCGGGCGCTGGACAGTCAGTTTGATTTGAATCAGTCAGTCAGCCAATTTTTTCAGTTCAATGCGACTCGCACAGTCATTCAAGCGTCACTTGGACGAAATGAGAAAAAAATCAGCAACGCTTAAGTCAAACGACCCCAAGACAGCGAAAAAAGTAAAATTAGCCTTAAAAGAACGCCTACTGAAAACCTGGAGTCGGGGTGGAAAATTATCGAACAAACAATTGGCGGCCGCTACCTCCTCAAATTTCCGTTCGGCCTCGGCGGCGGCCTGCATTGAGTCCCGGTACCGCTGCTCGTGCTCGGCCGCTTCTATCTCCACCTTGCTGAGATTGGTCTCCATCACCTTGCGAGACCTTGACGACAATGATGGTGGCAAAATGCTAAAATTTACTCCTGTTGGGCTCAATTTTGCCTAGATTGTTCAATAGGGGCTCAAAATGCTTCGGGGAGAAGCATGCGCGCATGCAAAAGGCACTAAAGTGCACAAGGCACTAAAGTGCACAAGGCACTAAAGTGCACAAGGCACTAAAGTGCACAAGGCACTAAAGTGCACAAGGCACTAAAGTGCACAAGGCACTAAAGTGCACAAGGCACTAAAGTGCACAAGGCACTATATTTTTGTAAACGAAAGCAACTTAGACTCTTATACAAAATCTAAAAAGTTAAATTCATAACGAGATGCAATGAAAAACAAGATTTTTTACGAAATAAGAGGTAAACAGGTTCGACTAAAACTGGTAGGACTACTAGGTGTTGTTATTAATTTTACTATAATTAGAAAATGCTAAACGTTGCATACAAAGTAGTGTTTCCTAAATCTTCTTTTCAATCTTTAACCAGTTTGTCTGCCAACTCTTTGCCAGGCTCCATATGGATGGATCAGCACAGGCAGATAAAATTGCAAAGCAAAAACTTGTGCTTACAGTTACTAGGGGCGCCAAAGTTGCTGTGGGGCCGTGGGGGGGGGGGGCGCCAAGGCCAAAGCTGCTGATAGGGAGGGGGCGCCAAAGCTGCTGATAGGGAGGGGCGCCAAAGCTGCTGATAGGGAGGGGGCGCCAAAGCTGCTGATAGGGAGGGGCGCCAAAGCTGCTGATAGGGAGGGGGCGCCAAAGCTGCTGATAGGGAGGGGCGCCAAAGCTGCTGATAGGAAGGGGCGCCAAAGCTGCTGATAGGGAGGGGGCGCCAAAGCTGCTGATAGGGAGGGGGCGCCAAAGCTGCTGATAGGGAGGGGCGCCAAAGCTGCTGTGAGGGGGCGCCAAGGCCAAAGCTGCTGATAGGGAGGGGGCGCCAAAGCTGCTGATAGGGAGGGGCGCCAAAGCTACTGCTGTGAGCAACTCTATCTGCCCTATCGTGCCAAACTATAGCATTCAGAGCTCAAAGCAATGGCCAAGCTCTCACCGCTCGCTCTCATCAGCCAGTTTGCTGGCCTGCTCAAGCTTCGATGTGACCTCCTGCCGCCTGCTCTCGGTCTGCTCCAGGTCCTCCTCTAGCAGTCGGATTCGCCTGGTCAGAGCCTGCACCTCAGCCTCGGCCTGAGGTGGCAAAATTACATAGTGAATTAATGGATAAAACTATTGCTTGAATTGAACTTTGAACTTTCGTAAAGCTGCTAAAGCTGGTCAACTCAATGGAAAAAGTTAGGAAAGGCCAGGACCCAACTCTAACTCATAAATAATTTCTGCAACTTAACAATGCAAAAGTTAGTTTGATTGCCAATACTTTAATCAAGTTGAGTTTTTATCAAGTAGAATTGATATTAATATATAAATGATCCTAAGATTAGGACTCATATTCAAATATAGTTAATAAAGCCTATCAATTTGATAATTCTTAAAAAATTGCCCTTGCTATAGAAAAATTTATATAGCTACTCATTTAAAAATCAAGGGCATTGAAATATATATTAAGACCACTGTACTGTGGCTTCCGATTCCACGCCATATATTGTCTGTAAAACATAATGGAAATGGAAGCTCTCTTACCCTTATTAAAATTAATTTTTAGTGCCACACCCCCTTACCTTTGGTTTATGATCCTTTTCACATCTGCACTCCATTGAAATGATTGCAAACCAAAGCTGGCAATACCTTTCTGCTTCATGGACTTTCAATTTTGCATATTTTTTCATTAGTCAGTTTTGAACACAAATGAGTAGCAGTTTGAGTATTTGACATATTTTTCTTTAGCCAGCTTTGGTTTACAATAATTTAATGAGAAACATACATTTGGGTGATCATAAAGTGAGGTGATATATAAGCTATTAGCAAACTGATGTTTGAAAACATTTGATATTTTTAAAATTATTTGATATAAACATTTTTATATAGTGATTATCATTATTTGAAGTAGTTATAAACCAAAGGATTGCCAACAAAACCAATAAAATACATTAGGGCCTATTTAACAACTTAATAGTCTAGTTCAATAGTAGACCTAGAGGAAAAGGCCACTAGGGCCATGCCTCTTTAGTTATAACAAAAAATTTGTTATATTATACCTTTTGATAGACATACATGCGCAACCTCCAAAATTCGGTCGGCCGTGCGACTTAGTTTTAACAAAAAATGCGACGTAGTTTTTGGCTAAAAATGCGACTTACATGTAAAAAAAACCCTAAAGCAAAATTACCGCAACTTTGGGTAAACGGCAGGAGTAACTATGACTGTCTTATTAAGCTAAAATGCCTCGTCAGCTACTTAGTACTACTGCTTGGGTGTTTTTTCGGGTGGCCATTTTTGCGACTTCTTTGGTTGGCCGCCAAATCGGTCGGCCGGATCGGCCGACTCGGCCGACTGTTGCGCATGTATGTTGATAGATAAAATATATAAGTTTATTTTCTAATATTGGGTTATAAATACTTGGTATAACTTGCCCCCCTCAAAATTTTTCTTAGTCTGTCTTTGGTTGTCATTTTAAAAAAAAGATAATGTGATATAGGCCTAGATTCTTTTTTCTAAATATATTATTACTATTTATAATTATAAAATAGCACATTTTCAAAATAGCAGGCAATGGCTAGCTTTGCTGAAATAGCTGTTATAAATTGTGGTAGACCAAAATAATAATGTAACTGGGTGCTGACCAATTCAGGGACAAACAAATTCGGTGACAGAGATTCACCATAGACAAATTTGGCCAAAGCAAATTTGGCAACAATCTTGTCAAATTCAGCAATAGAATAATTCTGTATAATTTTATTAATTATTTTGGTACAATGATATCGATCATGCATATTAGCTTTCTTTTTAAATTGAGTTTGTTTTATCTATTATTTATCCTAAAATTTAATTCAATTATGCTTACCAATAAATGTTTGTTTAGGCCTGATTCTTGAAGAGATACGCAATGCCTTTGATACAATATTTTCTATCAAAGGTCATGCATACAAGAGTTTAGTGGCTAGAGTCTCAAGGCACTTGCCACAGAAATCTAAATTTATATAGTGTATATGTACAATAATTATATCAATTGACAATACTTCTATTCTGATATTTTCTGTATTTTTCTAAGTTAACTAACTAACTTCTACTTAGCTAACTATGTATACCTTATAGTCATATGTCCTTAAGTTAAAGTCATATGTTGTACTATTAACAAAGGGGGTGGGGGTTGGTCTGGTCAGACAACAGATAGCTTATATCTGAAGCCTTGGTTGCAGTCAATAATTCCTTGACTGATTTAAAAATGACTTGTCACCAAATTTGCCTAAATTTTTGCCAACTGCCAAATTTGCTTTTGCCAAATTTGTCTGTGTTAATTCTGTTGCTGAATTTGTATGCATCCACTTAGGCCTAGCAACATAAGTCACCGACACCATTTGACTTTGTCTTTTGACAAAAATAGGAAACAAAAACAAACAAATTAAAGATTTTTATAGCTTAATTCTGGATAATTTGGGAACCTGGAGTCACATTTTAAGTCAAAACCAAGCTGCATGGCTGATGTAATTTCAGAGGTTGCATTTGCAAATGTATGGCTATTGGCTTATTATGGCTTATTAAGGTTTACTTTTATAATTATTTAGTTAGTTATCTTATCTTCATAATTAATATTCTGAAGCTTTGACTAAGTAAAAGCATACCTGTGCTCGCAAATGAACTTCTTCCTTCAATGCAGCCTCTTTTTTAGAAAGCTCCTCTGTAACTTTATCGAGCTCATTTCTCAAACTTGTCATCTTGTTTTTAAGTGTTGCCAAAATGTTCTGGCCTTGACCCTGGTCCTTATTCGAAGACATAATCAAATCAGTTAACACTGTATTTAAATTTCTAAGTAGGCCTAGTTCTTAGGAAAAAGTTATTTAAATCCAGTGTAAATGAGCTCAAACAAAGGCACTAAGACAAGTGGTAAAGGTTATTAAATTTACTATTAAGTGTCGTTAGCTAATTCACAAATTCGATTTTTTTCTATGAAACGCATTTTTTATCAAAATTCAAATGCCTCCTTTCGAAATAAACAAATAGATACATTTATTAGATATTTTTGCAGGATTTCAGCTGCACTAAAATACATAAAATAGGAAACTTACGTTGCTAGCTCGCTTTTCGGTCTCGTCCAAATTGGTGGTAGCTGCAGCTAATGTATCCTGCGCTTCGTCAACATTAATTTGCAATTGCTTTAATTTATTCTGAAACTCGCCCATCTCTTCTTCCTTCTTGTTCATTTCAGCTTCCTTTTCCTTTAGCTTTTCTTCCAGCTGGGTAGCTCTAAAATTTTTGAGTTGAATCCATCGGTGAGTGGGGCTTTATCGACATCTTAAACAATGCTTGCAAATTTGAATTCGAATTGTGTCGAATTCTGAGCTGGTATTCGTTCAGCATCGCAATCATACTCAAAATGTATTTGAAAACCCATGAAAGCAATCAGTGATGAAAGCAAATTCCTCATTATAATTTAAATACCATTGAAATATCAAACTCAAGTGCAATTTTCTGGTTCATCATGCAAACTTACTTTTCTCCAGCACTCTCACGCTCGTGCTTCATCACCAGCATCTTCTTCTTGATGGCGTCCATGCTAAATTTTGGTTGACAACAGCACAGAAAACTTAGCGACAGAAAAGGAAACCGACGATAGCAGCGAAAAGCCTAGCGAAGTTGGGTTGCAAGTTGACCGCAGAAAAGATGAAGGCTCTGCAGTAGAATGAAGGAGGAATAGGGCCGGCAGCCAGCAGGAAGGAGGAGGGCAATTTTGCAGCGGGCGCAGCGACATTTAACTAGGAGCTGATCCCACGTACCCCGCCCT